>CM042152.1:62719707-62741269 GCA_023376005.1 Doryteuthis pealeii | reverse complement strand
TAAAAAAAAGAGAGAGAATGCCTCACTTAATCGGCTGACGCTCAGTACTTTTACTACCCTAAACTCCCATGCACCTTATTGTACTGCCAAATTGCTTTTATACAGCTATGTTTCTGCTTGTGTAATGCACAGCTAGACTCTTTTCACATATATGCTTAAATACACTAAAAACCTTTTTTTTCCTGAATCTGACCTGCTGAAATGAGGGTGCACTCTATATTTATTTACCAACGCCCTCCGTACGAACAAATGGGACCAGCAATTTCTTTCTGACCTGCTGAAATGGGGGTGCGTTTATATGCCCGTGCGTCTTATATGTCGTCACATACGGTAATATAAAAAAAACTTGATAAGAGAGGTTCGAATACTCAAGTCATAGGTTTCAAATATTTTCACTACAAGGGGTTATAGCCCGGACATGTCAAACTGAATAGTCCCTTAGGACTGCTAGATTACATATGTATGTAACGAGGGTCGCATGGATTACATGGTCTGTCATTAGGGCCTCAATCAACAATTAAGTCTTTAAATCCTTCTTCAAACATTAACAGAACAAAGTAATCTTTTCAATCATTAATTTCTTTATTATCAACTAAAAGACAATGAATACATATCTAAAAACATTTTGGTTAGAAAGAAAGAGAAAAAGACTATTACGAACCGAGTTCAAAAATAAAATTATGAGGGTCACTGTCACTTTCATTATAGCCATGTGTTCATTGAAAGTAGGAGAAGGCAAAAGGAAAGACTCACTCCCTTTCATTGACTGAGTGAGCCTCCTCCTTCGCAACTCAAGGAGAGGTGAGAGGCAATGCGTTGATAACAACTCTGTTTCTTAACAACATGAAAAAAAAACGATTACCGTAAATCCTCGAGTATAGTCCGCCTTGAGTATAAAACGCAGGGGATATTTTTTTCGCGCCCAACATCACAAAATGCGTCTGAATAAAATTGCCGAACAGCAAATAGGGACTCGGCATTGCTTAGAAAATATTTTTTCATTTTTAACCTCGTACATAGTACGCACTAGGGATTTTGACCTTTAGATTTTGGGGGAAAAAAGTGCGGATTATACTCGATGATTTACGGTAATTAATTACCTCTACCAGTTTATAAAACCAAACCAAACCAAACATTTACCAACATTGTTTACGTACAAATTATGTATACAGAAAAACAGATATTTGTATTGGATAACCCACAAGGGTTATAGGCGTCACGCTGTAGTGTAATGATTAGCAAGCTCGTCTTCGCTGACCAATAGTGAATAGCGGGTTTGATTCTTGCTAACTGTCCCATACTTGTGGGTTTTGCCTCATACCCCACTTGTATGGGCTGGGCACAAGGCCTCGTTTTAACGTGGCCCACCCACAGCCGAAGCTCATGGGTGGGAAAGAAAAAATTGCGTCGTTGCCTGGGGGGATAGCCCCTGGGATCGACGCTATTATTAAACTCTCGGCAAGTCCAATAAAAAAAAAAAAGATTGTGACCTTGCTGAAAATCTTACCCGGAAATCAGATTGAGTAAATATATTGAGCGGGTCTACAAGGGTTGATATGTCATTGCACAAATAACCAACCAACCAACCAACCAGCCTAACCAAATTTATATTCTTCAGCCTGTCTTGGTGATCATGCCTGGATCTGTCGGCGATTTAAACAAATTACCCCTAGGAATGTGCTGCAACAGGTAGCACCCCAAATATATTGCCGTCTCAGAAAAGGGGAAATTGTTATGGCTATTCGATCTCTATCCAGCTCTCAATTTAATCTTTCTGGCTCCAGTCTCGAGGAACAACCAGTTACGTTCAGCCCCCTCTTGTTAATATCGCTGAGGGCGGATTGCTGAGGAAGGCGTTTCGACGTTCAGGCAACAAGACAGGTGCGTTGTCCAAATTCACCTACCGGAGACACCCATCGGCATATTTCTCGCATATCTTAAGAGTCCAAGCCAGAATTAAAACGCGATTCGGAGACATCCTTTATCTAGTTTTGTATCAATCGCAACGAGGGTAGATTGTTTCAGCCAAGCGCCGCTGGTGGCGGGGTGACGAAGTTAAGACATGCAAACATGAAATGAAACTTTAATTTTTTTCAAAATAGTTATTTTGTAGTTTCACACATTTATTTTAGTAATGTTATATCCCGAGATGTAGGAATAACAAAATGATAATAAACAGTTAAATATGTTTAACATATAACAATATTTGTTTTATTATGGTAAATATAGCAGGACAGACTGGGATCTTTAACTATGGCTAAGTAACCAGTCTAGGAGAAGGAAAAACTCTGAACTCAAACCTGTTTAAACTCCGTAAGAAATTGTGTTGCATCCTGCTCGTGCGGGTGGGTGGGTGGTAAATATATCTATAAGTTAAATCGAACAACATGAGTTTTTAAAAGTGTGTTAAAAAAACTGAGTTTTAAAAAATTGAGGACCAACAAGAATGAATAAACAAAAACGTCTTCGGCATAAAATAACCCAACAAGGGTTAACATGCCGTAAAATCCAACCAACCAACTTAAACCACGCTTATGGAATCTGCTACGTTTGGCGAATGCTCAGCAAAATTATGGGAAGAAAATCACCCGCATATCTTATTATCGAGTCGAGCTTGGAGAATGAAATACGATTTAAAGTTTTGACAAGGTTAGAAAAACCTGTGTAAAGTGGAAGCTTCTGTCTGCTGCGGTTATTATGACTTGAATATCAACGACATCTTGCAGGACCACAATGCAGACAATTATGTAAAATTGGTGCAAAATGATCGATAATTTAAAAAAAAAAGATTCACTTTATTCATGGATACTTATAAATACTAGCAAGAATATGCACGCTTCGCCGGGCCTAAGTATTTAAATTTCAATGTAATAAAATATATTAAATTAGAAAGACTAACGAAACTAAATAAGAACGCATATAAAGAGATTAAAATTATTTTATTTATATTCTAATTGGTCACTATATAAAATCATTTATAGGATTGGTTTTTATACTTTGGAGAATAAAACAATGATATCAGAGATCGATAACACCAAGTAATTATCTATTAAACCCGGTTTTGTTAAAACCAGTACGCAAATTAACCCACACTATATACTATTTAAACCTTTATTTCTTAGTGATATATAAGACACATTGCATGATTCAAACGTGTTAATAGCATGGGCTGTTTTGAGGTAAATACAATTCGGATTTCCATATGTTGCATACCCCTTTCCTTACTTTCTTACTTCTATTCTTCTAGCGTCTCTTTTAGCGTCTGGACTTCGTCTTGGGGACTTCGTGTCTGATCTTCCATTGGGGATTTCTCTTTATCAGAAGCCCCGTGTCATTGGTAGTTTTTAGATAACACAATTTACTTAGATCATATTTTATTTCGAAATCCCCACCAGACTACCTGCGCAGATTGAGTCGGGGTGTGCTAACACGACTTACCACCGTCGTGGCTTTTGCCGATCTAACTAAAAATCTATTTCTAATCTAAACCGGAAGAGGGTCTTCTCCACCGATGCTCACGGTATCCACCGGAAGGAGGATCAGGACAGGTCAAGCCTTGTCACTCATCCTTCAAGGCCACCGGCTGCAACTTATAACAGCCATTTTGATTTTTACACTACTGTACATAAATATTAGGAATCTAATAATTATGTAACACATAGAGATATCGTTAATATATCAAAATTTGGACCTGACCCAAACGATTCAAAGAGGAATGAGCAAAATTATCGAATGATCATGGAGACAGCAAATTTGTTTTAGCACGGAATTTGCACTCTCTATTTTTTATTGTGCTTTTTCTTTTTTTTTTTTTTAATGCGGGGAATTCGGTTCTTGTTGCTACTTTCTATAGGTTTGCCTATTTTGATCATACGGATGTCTTATTCTTTTTAACCTTGCTTAGGCAACCAGTCCAGGAGAAGGAGAAAATCTGAATTCAAACATAATACTCCTAGTGTTATTGAGTGATATGTTATGAGTGCTGTCACTTGGATGATTTTTTTTTACTTTGTGTTGAGAACTAAAATTTGAGATATGAGCAAGCTTCAGATATGCTTATGTTAATAAGTTTACTAAAAACATTTGTTTTCAAATTTATTACGCAAAAAAAAAAGATTTATCTAAAACATATTACAGACCATGATTCATTACATTCTATTTTATTATGTTTTTTATACAAAAAATTCTATTTTTCTTATCTAACAAAAAAAAACATAAAAAAGAGTGTTCTTGGTGTGGTTGGAAGGAATTAATGGCATTTCAGTTTATTTCAATGGGGTAAAATTGATTTGATATACGAGGAATTATTGTGTGTACAATTTTAAGAATATTGATTGACCACTTTGATTTTGCAAAACAATGCAATGTGTAAAATTTAGTCTTGAAAAAGATTCATATTTCACATTTTTGCCTATTCGAAGCAGAATACCGTTTTAACTCGCAGTAAAAAATAATTCACTGGATAGAAGCACATACAAAATACATATTTAGAAAGATTGTTTTATTTTCTTTCCAACCATATGAATATGAGCAATTGCAATCACCCCAACCTTCAATCGCAAGAGATGGAAAAAAAACTTGGGTAATGGTTCGTAGTATTGCTGAGTGATATGTTATGATATTTGTAGAGTCCCCTTAAATCTTGAGGAATAAATCTTATTTTGGATCTACATTAAGTATGTTTAGTATCATTTTGTCGGAAAAAAAGCACACACACACTCTCTCTCTCTCTCTCTCTCTCTCTCTCTCTCTCTCTCTCTCTCACTCACTCACTCACTCACTCACCACTCCTCACACACACACACACATGTATATACATATACATATACAGGATGCGGTGGTGTAATGATTAAAGTCATGGGAAATGGACTCGTCGCCCCGAGTTTAAATCATGGACATGATAATTGCATTTCACTTAGCGATAATACCCTTGGGAAAGATATGAATTATACTCCACCTATGGGTAAATAGTAGGGCAGACTGGGCTCTTTAGCCTTGGTTAAGTGACCGAAAAAAAAAAGGAAAACTCTGAATTCAAACCTGTTAAACTCCGCTTAAGAAATTGACCGTGTGTCACATCCTGCTCATGCGGAGGGCTTGATATATATATATATATATATATATATATATTTATATTCAACCACACTCCTCAATTAACTCGACCCTACAATATACAATATACATAACCTACACATCCGGATATGAAAAAAAAACATATACACCCACACACACATACATGCACAAACACAAACGCTTGCACGTAAGCATTGTTAAAATGTCGCACATTCACAGAACAACATATTATGTGTGTGACCAGTTACTACGCGTACGCAACCTTTATGCTGTCCATAAACACTCTCATACATTCAATTTACCTTCACATACATACGCACATCATTTTATCCAATCATACGCATCCCATGTCTATTGAATTTTTTGACATTTTTTTAAATTGTTTTAAATTGATTTACCTTACATTTGAAACATTTTCACCTGATGATTGCATCGCATGAAACCAATATGGTTGAGAATATTCCTTTGTCACCTAATAAATAGATATGTAAAACCTTTATATATTTATCTTATTATATATATATAATATATATATATATATATATGAATTTTTATTTGTATATATATTAAAACAACACCACACACACACACACACACAATATATATATATATATATATATATATATATATATATATATTATATAATTATACCAAGCGTGTTGGTAGATCCTTGCGGAGAGAAAAAACCCAGCAGAGAGTTTGATTGTAAAAATATACTACCAAACATCAACCAGGAAGAAAAAAATTTTTGAAAAAAAGAAAAGACCAAGATATTCGTACCAACAAAAAATAATCTATTGGTATAGTATTTGGCCAAAAGAAAAAAACAATTTATATGTATATATATGTATATAAGATACTATATATTCATATAACCGCTAGGAGATGCTAATTTGTAAAAAGTGCTCGATACCTAAGTAGAGCCAAGTAATAAAGATAATCTACTGAGTCAGACGAACCTACTATTAGTTTCGCATAAAGCTCTTCAGGGCTAAAATAAAATAAAGAGTCAGATTTTAGCCCTGAAGAGCTTTATGCGAAACTAATAGTAGGTTCGTCTGACTCAGTAGATTATCTTTATATTATATATATATATATATATATATATATATACTCTAAAACGCACCCACACAGATATATATATATATATATATATAATATATAATATATTATTTGAGTTAAGGTACCTACTTTCTCGGCTATGCGATTATCAAACCACCTGCTGATCTCATAAGATAAGATAGGATAAATGGAAATAAATCAGACGGTATGTAAGTATTAAAAAAGCGAATATTCAAAGGATGCATTTATTTATGAATGAATGAATAGTTCTTCCTACGTTCGAGAGATTCAGTTTTTATATCAAATATATTGACCATCATCATTGCAATATAATGAACCGATGTCATGAACCTCCGACAAGAAATATTATTTTCATGGGAAAATGGAGGGAACACATGTGACAATTTCATTTGGTTATCTTTAACAGCTTTTATTTTCTCTTTGTTTTAAATGTGTTGACGTCATAAGAGAGTATTCGAAAAAATTTTAGCGTTCTTTATAAACGGTTCCTGGTAAATGTAACATTAGTTTTATTTTTATTTAATTCTATTTTGAAATAACAAATCGAAGAATAATTTTTACTTCAAAAATTGGTAATTTTTTAAAGATTTTCTAGACTATAAACTTCTGTTGTGTTTTAATACATTTTTTTAAAGAATTTTTTTATTCTCATAAATTTGTCAAAAAATTTTACAAATAGTTTAATATAAACGTTACTCTTTTTTTATTTTTAATCAAAAACTCTTATGACGTCAACACATTTTGAAAAACGACAAAAATACACACACACACACACACACATGTATATATATATATATAATATATATATATATATATATATATATATATATATATATATATATGATATATATGATAATACATGATATATATACGTATGTGTGTGTGTGTGTGTGTGTTCAGTGCGTTGAGAACCTCAGGTCGTGTAATGCTTAGCAAGATAGATTAGCAGACCATTTTAGTGAGTTCGATTCTCACTGGGTTCCCTTACTCCCAATTTTAATTTGTTTCAATATATAGGGCTTCGAATGTTGGCTTCTTGCCAATATATTTTATAGACATTTCATTAACAGATCTGCTTCATGTTCGAATGGAAGTCTTTCTCGACCAATTACTATTATAATTCTGTGTTAAGACTCCACTTGAAGTCGATTTGAACTCAAGTTGATGATTCCGTTTCCTATGAGGATAACATTTTCACTAATTGTACATCATTGTAACTGATTGTTGCGTGAACGCAGATAGAAGTCATGATTTCGTATGCAGTTTTCAAAGGAGTCAGCTCGTCCTCCCGTGGCATTCATATGATACGTTTGCAAAAGTCAACTCTCTTACCAAAAATAAACCTATATAAATGCACGTATAATGTCTACAAGATCTATCTATCTATCTACCTATCTATCTATGACGGTTTCCATCTATCTATCTATGTATCTATCAATTAATCATCAATCATCTAATAAAAACCTGCACTTTGATTTGAAACCTATATTCAGGTGCTCAATCTTATTTGTGCCAGTATATTAGGGTTTCAAATTTTTGGCTTCTTGCCAGTATTTTTTAGAGATTCCATTAACAAATTTTGCCCCAGGTTAGAATTGAAGTCTTTCCTTGATAATAAGTATACAATTCTGTATTAAGACACCACTTGAAGGCAAGAGTCAATTATATTCCTTATTCCCAGAAACTGTACCAGTTTATTTGTATACTTTTAAATCAAAAGTAAATCCAAGTCTTGTATTTATCTATCTCTCCATCTAACTATCAGTACATCTTAGACGACTCGTATCTAAATGACTGACTGTTGCTGAGATAGTTGTGTATTTTGTATCAATTCATGTATTTACTTAACTACCCCCCACCCACGAGTAAGATGTGTCACAAGGTCAATCTTAAGCGAAGTAAAGTGTTTTTTTCGTTCCTTGATTTGTTACCTAATCAAGTCTAAATACCCCAGTCGGCCCTACTATTTACCAATGTCTGAAGTATTACAACACAAAGAAGCGAGATGCCTGTGTGTGTATGATTATTTCAATATTTAGTTTTTCCTCCAAAAAACGTTCAAAATACGAAAAAAAACAAACGAAAAAACAAAATAATAATAAACAAATAATAAATTTAAAAAAAATAAGTGGTTAAGTAAGACTCCTTTACGACTTATCTATTCTTCAAACTCATTGCTTTCCACTGTAATCAACATTTTTTTCTTTCTTTTTCTTTCTTATTCTTTTATCTTTTTCTTGATTTTAGTCTTTATTTACCTACATAGACATTTATTTTGTAGGGAAAAGAGAGGAGACAGAGACAGAGACAGAGAGGAGGGGGGTATAGGTATTTTATTTATTTATGGATTCATTTTTCTTAAAGGCATTAGCAGGAAGAAATATATTCAGCCTTGTCCAGTAAGGTAGGTTGACCTTTCCCTTTTAGAAATATCAAATTCTCCCCAAAAGTGAAAGTTGTGTGTTGGTATAATAAATACTGATAATCAAAACTAGATCTCTTACTTGCATCATTGTTTGAGGAAATAGCATCAAAAGATCGTCTAGTAAAATGCACTAAACATCTCTTTTTTTTGCAACATTTAGCCTAGACATTGTTAGGAAAATTTAGCAATTCTAATATTTAAAACAGAAAAGGTTGTCCATTTTTAAAACGAGCGAATAAATTATAACTCGAATTCAAATAGAAAAAATTCCCCCATTACCACCCAACACCTCATATTGCTTTTTATATCATTAATTAAAAGCTGTAATCTATTTCCTCAATGAAGGCAAGTTTTGACAAAAAATTTTGTGTGTCCTTTTCTCTCTGTCTGTCTGTCTATTATATTCTATATATATATAATCTGGCACTAGATTAAGATTGTTGTGTAAATACAGGCCTGCTCCCCTATCCTTCTCTCTATAGTATATATACCTGCGCAGAGAATTAAGTAACAAATAATCACCATCCCCTCCTCCCCCTCTCGTCTCTCTCTCTCTCTCTCTCTACTGCATGGAGGTATTAATGTACATACAATTCATCTCCCTCTGCCTCTCGCCTCTCTCTCTCCCTCTGTCTCGTCTTTCTGTTGTCTGTCCTGTCTGTCTCCTCTACGTGCAATGGAGGTATTATGTACATGCATATTCATCTCTCTTTCTCTATTCTCTCACACTCTCTATCTCTATCTCTCCATCCCCTCTGCCTGGGACGAGGGCTTGGGTAAATACAGATCTATCTCTGCCCCTCTCCTCTCTCTCTCTCTCTCTCTCTATATATATATATATATATTATATAAATATCTCTTATTTACCTGTGCAGAGGGATAGTTTAAATACAGATGTCTCTCTCTCTCTCTCTCTTCTCCTCTTCTGTAAATATTTATATATATTAATATTATATATATATATATATATAATATATAATATATATATCAGTCCATGCTCCCATGAGTATAGTATATTTATGCATCCAAACCAACACCCACGTGTGTGTGTGTGTGTGTGTGTGTGGTGTGTGAAATACAACAGGTAAAAGGGAGAAAAGCCATTTAATTTCTGCATACCTGCTCTTACTAAGATTCCAAAGTACAACAGCCAATGTGGCACTGATCGATTTCAATACTTTCTCACAACAACGTTCAACCTACGGCAACTGGCACCCCGATTCGATATCCACCTCAATCGGAATGTAATATAGAAAGAAACAAAAACAAAAGAAAAAAAAAAGAAAACTCAGAGCGAGCGACACCAAATAAACACAACAAAATAATCCGAACTTATTAAACACTTTACAAACTGGCTGAAATTAGAGGAAAACATTTCCTGGTCGGGATGCCGTAGTAATAAAAAATGTTGTTTAATTGTTTGTTTTTTTGTTTTTTTTTTCTTGGTATTTATTTATTTTTTTATTTTTTTATTTGAGGAGGCGTTGGAGTGATTCCCGGTAATGAACACCAATCTTCAAGTGTAATGGAAGTCAAACTTACCTTGTCCAAGTTAATGGACGATTAAATTCAAAGATAATATGGATAATTAGGGTCGGTTTATATCTCAGTCCGGTAGGAGGCATCTGCGCTCGGGACCACACAAGGTATCTGGGTTCGATATGGCCCTTGGCTTAACGTCAGCAGCATGGATCTGTGCGGGCGAAAGTGGAAATGATTATGTTTATATTTATTGTTTAGATAGAGGGGCCCGGTTTTAGCTGTCAGCTCGGTAGAGCATGTCTGCCTCGGGACTACAAAAGTTCTGGGTTCGATACTGACCTTGGCTAACATTCAGCGCATGAGTCGGACGCTTGGAGTCTGTGCCGGTAATATGGGAAATACGAGAAGATTGTTAATATTTATTATTTTAAAGTAGAGGGGCCCGGTTTTAGCTTCAGTCGGTAGAAGCATCGTACCTCGGAACCACAGTTCTGGTTCGATACCTGGCCTTTGCTAACTCAGCACATGAGTGATACGGCTTTTTAGATCTGTGCGGTAAGTTGAAATAAGATTATTTTCAAATTATAATTTTTAGACATAGAGGGTCGGTTTAGCTCAGTCGGTAGAGCATAGCCGCCTTAAGAAATCGCAAGATTCTTGGTATCGAAGACAGTCTTCGCCCACCTCAGCCGCATGAGTAGCCAGATTGGGTAATCTGATCTGTGCCGGTCAAGTGGGCCCCACCCGTCAGGACGCAAAAAATCTCGGCTGTTTCTAGGCGCAGCGTAAGGGAGGTAGACTCATTTGCTGTCTGGTTAATACTGACATAGTCCTCTCTCGCTTACTTTATTTAATTATCTAAGTCGTTTTCTTAAAGCTTATTATTTGCGTATGATCAGTCTCATATTGGTCTATCCAGTTGAGAACGAAACTCTCTAGGGGCAGGTTTATTTCGGCGGTCGGTAGGAAATCACAAGGTCCTGGTTCGAATCTGGGCCCTCGCCGACTCAGCGTAGATATCTCAGGGATCTGTGCGTAAAGTGAGGAAGTCTGATGGGTTCCACCATCAGGATGCAAAAACTAATCTTCTTTGGTCTAGGATTGGGCGCTGAGCGAAAGAGGGGGTTAGACTGCCTTTGCTGTCTGGCTGATACCGACTTGTAGGCCCAGCCCTGGACGAATTTTTTTATTATTAGGTTCGTAACTATGATGTCGTAATTATTATGGTGAGTCGCGTGGTCTAAATGTAGAGCGTAGGAATGGACTCGTCGACCCGAGTTCAAGACTTTCTTGGACGAAATCTGTTTGCATTTCACATAGGCGCTAATACTTGGAGGAACTGTTCAATCCAATTCTCCCTCCACTATGGGCAAAAGCAGGACAGACTGGGATCTTTAAGGTATGTCTAAGGTGCCAGTCGTTAGGAGAAAGGAAAACTCTGAAATACATAAACAGCTTAAGAAATTTGACCCTTGTGTCCACATCCTCTGTGCAGAGGGGTTGGTAATATATATATTGCCTAACTATATGATTTCACAATATAGCGTTGGTATTGGTGGTGGTATGACGTAGATGCAGGAATCAGAGAACTTAGATGCTCGCAGTATCCGTATCGACTGTATTGTGTATATACCCCTTGTCATGCGGTATATAGATCGGAGTGAGAGAGGAGAGATGGGTCGCTTCTTGGCCTTCTTGTTCTTAACTTCGTGCTGCGCACCGTGCCGTTCTGGGACCTGATTCTTCTTTCTTCTTTTAAACCTGTTTGAATACCCCCCTCATCTCTCCCCATCATGGAGTTGACAGGCAGTACAATTACGTGTGGCTTGAGTGGTGCCTACCAAGGATGCTTTGCATAAAATAACAATGGAAGGGTTGATTATGCCATTAAGAGGCCAAGGAATCCAACCAAACTAAAGCATTTATTTCTTTTATTGTTACGCTTGAAGGGCATCTGTTTTAAGAATACTATTTATTAGAATGGCGTCATAGGTTCACTGTATATCAAGAATAAAATCTTAATGTTAAATTGTTAAATGTATCATTAGTAAGTCCCAAATATGATTGAAGGAATCATTTATTTATTATCTCTTTTTTGAAAATGCCAAATTGATATTATATGATATACAGATTCATACAGTAAGATTCCAACTTAGATAAATTGATCCTCTTAAACGTGGACATAATCTTATGGAACACATAAAACTTGACTTAAGCCCTGTGCTTATTTCTTGGTTGTTAAACAAGCAAGACGGATTAATTTTTATAAGACGTCTATTTTTTATTTTAAAAAAAACCCACACGCCCAGAAAGGTTTTCTACCACAGTAGAAGCTGTCATCTTGGAGTGAAGGCCCCTACGTCTGCTCCCCCATATAACGACAGTATCTGCTAACTAGACTTGATTTCTATTCTTAACACCTTCCCATTGGTGAAGTCGGGGGTCAAGTAAAGGTATTACATGTCAATAATATAACCCCCCCCGATTTGAATCTTAAACAACTCAAATTCAAACCTAACTACAGCTTACAAACATAATTCGTATGGCTACCCACGAAGTATACAACAGTATAAGCGAAGTCGATCTCTAAAATTCCCCATAGGTGTGAACGGATTATATAAATACACTACCTTTCCACACGATATTAGAATAAGTTAAATACAAACAGCCTCGTAACAGGATTGGAACTGTGTCCAGATTTATTACGGATGATAACGGTTAATAGGCGAGCGGCCTTTGGGAGAGTAGACAAAGAAACACTTGTTGATTTGTGCTTTGTTGGCGGCTTCTCTACAGTGTGGTTGGGGGGGTGTTGTTGATGTTGATGGGATGTGTGATGTTATGTTGAGTGTGCCGTGTTGAGGTGTGGTGTTGGTTGGTAGGGAAGTGGAGGTTGAGAGGTGGTGTGCGTCTCTGTTGATGTTAGTGGTAGAGTGTGGTGGTGGGTTTTTGTATGTTACATAAAAATAGTTTTTGTTTTTTATGATAACGGGCGCGAACTCTAAGGGTAAAATTTACAATGCATTAATTGTATTGCATTATTGTTCACAATGTGCTCAAAGAAAAAAATAGAAGTTTATAAAGTCTTCGTTGAGATCGTAAAATTTCTTCCGAAGAAATTCTACGTTTCCCAGAAAAGAGTCAATATAAATAATTGACTTAACGTCTTTCCCATACTACGCTGGAAAATCGGGTGAGATTTTTTGGCTCTCTTTATCTTTTTAATTCATTTCACTGTCGGTTAAGCGTCTCCATATCTATATACAGTGCGCGTACAAAAATACCTCCTACTTTTCAACATTGTTCACCTGTGTGGTGCAATTTAACTAGTTGTTGTAGAGTACCTGGCACCCCTTCGCATTCTACCAGATAGGCCTGGCTCATAAGCCTTAAATATCTACGATTAAAGAAGTCTTCAAACAGTTGATTATAAGCTGATTAGTAATTTCGGAGCTGAGAGTGCTGGTGTGAGGCGTGTGCGTTTGTTGACTCTGTGGTGGGTTCCGCTACCGGGGAGGTCCAGTGAGCTTTCGGCCCTGGATCAGGGTGTTGTAATTAAAGCGATCGCATCCGCAGGGTGCAATCTCGCCCAGCCAAACTGCCCCCTTGATTTAAAGGCAGTAGCTGGGTTTATTGCTCAGTGCCTGAGCGGCCCCCTTGAGGGGGATGCCAACGGGATGCGACGCAATTTTTTCCACCTGCCACCGTTAGTCTCGGCTTGTGGGTGGTCTCTCGTTAAGTAGGGCTCCTTCGTGCCTACCCGTCAAGTGGGTACGAGGTAAATAAATCTGATCGTACTGCGTTTGGGTATATCCACATTTGAATCGTCCTCTTTACCTTTGTAAGGTTGTCTTGTTAATTGTTTTATAACTTATTGTTCTGTGTTCTTTTTTGATGTTCCATTAGCACGGATACAGGTGGCTGAATTAAATATCATTAAGCACTGCAATGTCTTCTGTGTTCATTCCTCTCGACGATACACGACTTAGGCAAATTGGTAATGGCAACTACTTCAAACAAATGTCTTACGTTTTCTGTTTCAGATACGATCAGTTATGGTCGTGGGCTTGGACCGGGCACACAATTAACGTTTGTTATTGAAAATGTTTTTTTAAAGATTGGTCAAACATTTTTTTTTTTTTTTTTTTAAGTTGTTACATAAAGACTTTTTGGGTGCTCATATCATGTTACGCCAATATGTGAAAATTTATCAAAGGGAATGGTGATGCCTCTTCACCGACACCGCAGCAGCCTGTGGGGATTTAATATAAAATAATTAAATTAAAATTAGAGTAAATAAATAAAAAGTTCTGAGCGTCTGGACTCTGCCGTTCGGAGTTAACGGTCTGATTATTTACCTCGTACCCCACTTGTAGCGGGTTAGGCCAAGGACCTATTATAGAAGACCAACCACCAAAAGCAGAACTCATAGGTGGCAGGTGGAAAAATTGCGTCGATCCCGTTGGCATTCCCCTCAAGGGCGGTTGCTGAGTCTAGTGGCACTGAGCAATAAACCCAGCTCTGCGGCCCTTTAAATCAAGGGGGGCAGGTATTGGCTGGGGGGATTGCACCCTGGGATCGATGCTATTAATTACAACACCTGATCCAGCGGCCGAAGCTCACTGGACCTCGCCGGTAGTGGAAAAGGTCAAGAACGCAGTAAAGATCAGTCCGAAATACTAATCAGCTTATATAATCAACTGTTGAAGTTCTTAATCGAGACTATTTAAGGCTATGAGCCAGGCCATCTGGTAGAATGCTGAAGGGTGCCAGGTACTCTACAACACTAAGTTAAATTGCACCACACAGGTGACAATTTGAAAAGTAGGGAGGTATTTTTGACGCGCACTGTATATAGATATGGAGACGCTAACCGACAGTGAAATGAAATTAAAGATAAAGAAAAGCCAAAAAATTCTCACCCGATTTTTACCAGCGTAGTATGGGGAGAGCGTTAAGTTCAATGTTATATTTTGTATTTTATGAACTCTTCTGGGAAACGTTTTAGAATTTCTTCGGAAAGAATTTACGATCTCAACGAAGAACTTTATAAACTTTCATATTTTTTTTCTTTGAGCACATTGTGAACAATAATGCAATACAATTATATGCATGTAAATTTTACCCTTAGAGTGCGCCGTTATAATAAAAAAAAACTATTTTTATGTAATCAAAACCATGGGCTCATATTAGCTCTATTTTATGTAGAGAAGCGCCAACAAGCAAATCAACAAGTTGTTTCTGTCTACCTCTCCTAAAGCGCGTCGCCTATAACGGTTATCATCGTAATAATGGACACAGTTCCAATCTGGACGAGGCTGTTTGTATTTAACCATTATTCTAATATCGTTGGAAGGTAGGTTATTTATATAATCCGTTCACCACTTTATGGGAATTTAGAGATCGACTTCGCTATACTGTTGTATACTTCGTGGGTAGCCTACGAATTTGTTGTAAGTGTAGTTAGGTTTTTTGAATTGAAGTTCGTGAAGATTCAAAATCGGTGGGGTTATATTATTGACATGTATGATACCCTTTACTTGACCCCGACTTCCACAATGGGAAGGTGTAAGAATAGAAATCAAGTCTAGTTAGAGATACTGGTCGTTATAATGAGGGGAGCAGACGTAGGGGCCCTTCACTCCCAAGATGACAGCTTCTCACTGTGGTAGAAACCTTTTGGGCTGTGGTTTTTTTTAAAATAAAAAAATAGACGTTCTTATAAAAATTAATCAAGTCTTGCTTGTTTATTACAAACCAAGAAATAAAGCACAGGCTTATAGTCAAGTTTTATGTGTTCCATAGATATGTCCACGTTTAAGAGGATCAAGTTATCTAAGTTAGTTGAATCTTACTGTATATCTGTACTATCATAAAATTAAATGTAAATTTGGGCATTTTCAAAAAAGATAATAAATAAAAGATCCTTCATCATATTTGGGACATTACTAATGATACATTTAACAATTAACATTAAGATTTTTATTCTTGTTACAAGAGTTTTCTAATAAATTAGTATTCTTAAAAAACAATGCCTTCAAGCTAACAATAAAGAAATCAAATGCTTTAGTTTGGTTTGGTTTCTTGGTTTAATGGCATATCACCTTCATTGGTTTATTTAATGCCAAAGCCCATCCTTGTAGAAGAACAGTAATGGTACTGTTTAACCCATAAGATGGGGAGATGAGGGGGTTTTTAAAGGTTTAAAAGAAGAAGAAGAATCAGTCCAGAAGGAGGTGGCAGCAACGAAGTAAAGAAAGAACAAGAAAGGACCCATCTCTCCTCTCTTCACTCCTATCTATATACCCTATGTAAAGGGGTATATAACAATACAGTCGTAACGGATCTGCGAGATTAGTTTTCTGATCATTACACCACCAATACCAACGCTATGTGAAATACAATATAGTTAGCAATATATATATTTACCAACCCCTCTGCACGAGAAGGATGTGACACAAGGTCAATTTCTTAAGCTGGTTTGTATTCAGAGTTTTCCTTCTCCTAGACTGGTCACCTAGACATACTTAAAGATCCCAGTCTGTCCTGCTTTTTGCCCATAGCTGGAGGGAGAATTGGATTGATACATTTCCCAATGGTATTAGCGCTATGTGAAATGCAAACAGATTCGTCCAAGAATTGAACTCGGGTCGACGAGTCCATTTCCTACGACTCTAACCATTAGACCACGCGCCTCCATATAATTAGCAATATAGGTTACGAAACTAATAATAAAAAAAATTGTCAGGGTGGCCTAAAGTCGGTATCAGCCAGACAGCAAAGGAGTCTAACCCCTTTTCGCTAGCGCTAGACCAAGAAGATTGTTTTTTGCATCTGAGGTGGAACGCCATCAGCTCCTCACTTTACCGCACAGATCCCTGAGATACTCATACGCTGAGTTCGGCGAGGGCCAGTATCGAACCAGGAACCTTGTGATTCCTACCGACCGAACTAAACCTGCCCTAGAGAGTTCGATTCTCACTGGATGACCCATATAGCTGATCATACGCCAAACTAAATAAAGCTTAATGAAGTACTAGATAATTAAATAAAGTAAGCGAAGAGGACTATTGTCAGTATTAACCAGACAGCAAAGGAGTCTACTCCCTTTACGCTAGCGCTAGAACAGCGAGATTTTTTGCGTCTGAGGTGGGGCCCACTTGACCGCACAGATCAGATTACCCAATCTGAGCTACTCATGCGCTGAGTGGGCGAAGACTGTTATCGAACCAAGAATCTTGCGATTTCTTAGCGGATGCTCTACCGACTGAGCTAAACCGGACCCTCTATTCTAAAATATTAATTTGAAAATAATCTTATTTCACTTTACCGCACAGATCTAAGCCGTTATACTCATGTGCTGAGTTAGCAAAGGCCAGTATCGAACCCAGAACCTTGTGGTCCCGAGGTAGATGCTCTACCGACTGAGCTAAACCGGGCCCCTCTATTTTAAAATAATAAATATAAAACAATCTTATTTCACTTTACCGCACAGATCCAAGCCGTGATACTCATGCGCTGAGTTAGCAAAGTCAGTATCGAACAGAACCTTGTAGTCCCGAGGCAGATGCTCTACCGACTGAGCTAAACCGGGCCCTCTATTCTAAAATAATAAATATAAAACAATCATATTTCACTTTAACCGCACAGATCCATGTGCTGAGTTAGCAAGGGCCAGTATCGAACCCAGAACCTTGTGGTCCCGAGGCAGATGCTCTACCGACTGAGATAAACCGACCCTAATTATCCATTATTTCTTTGAATTTAATCGTCTTAACTTGAAAGTGTAAGTTATACTTCATTACACTTGAAGATTGTGTCATTACCGGAATCACTCCAACGCCTCCTCAAATAAAAAAATAAAAAAATAAATAAATACCAAGAAAAAAAAACAAAAACAAACAATTAAAACAACAATTTTTTATTACTACGGTCGACCAGGAAATGTTTTCCTCTAATTTCAGCCAGTTGTAAAGTGTTTTAATAAGTTCGGGATTATTTTGTATTGTGTTTATTGGTGTCGCTCTTGAGTTTTCTTTTTTTTCTTTTGTTTTTGTTTTCTTTCTATATTACATTCCGATGAGGTGGATATCGATCGGGTGCCAGTTGCGTAGGTGTAACGTTGTTGAGAAAGTATGAAATCGATCAGGTGCACATTTGCCTGTTGTACTTTGTGAACTCTTAGTAAGAGCAGGTATGCAGATTAAATGGCTTTTCTCCCTTTTTTACCTGTTGTATTTCACACACACACACACACACACACACACACACGTGTGTGTGTGTGTTTGGATGCATAAATATACGTATACTCATGGGAGCATGGACTGATATATATATATATATATATATATATATATATAATAATATATATATATATATATTATATATATATAACAGAGAGAGAGAGAGAGAGAGAGAGAGACATCTGTATTTAAACTATCCCTCTGCACAGGTAAATAAAGAGATATATATATATAGTATATATATATATATAGAGAGAGAGAGAGAGAGAGAGAGAGAGGGCAGAGATAGATCTGTATTTACCCAAGCCCTCCGTCCAGGCAGAGGGGGATGGAGAGATAGAGATAGAGAGTGAGAGAAATAGAGAAAGAGAGATGAATATGCATGTACATAATACCTCCATGCACGTAGAGAGACAGACAGACAGACAGACAGAAAGACAGAGAACAGAGGGAGAGAGAGAGGCAGAGAGGCAGAGGAGATGAATATGTATGTACATAATACCTCCATGCACGTAGAGAGAGAGAGAGAGAGAGGAGGGAGGGAGGGGGATGGATATTTGTTTACTTAATTGCTCTGCGCAGGTATATATATATAGAGAGAGGGGGGGGAGAGCTCTGTATTTACCCAACTAATCTATGCAGATATATATAATAGAAATAGATAGACAGACAGACAGAGAGAAAGGACCACACAAAATATTTTTTGTCAAAACTTTGCCTTCATTTGAGGAAATAGATTACAGCTTTTAATTAATGATATAAAAAGCATCATATTGGAGGTGTTGGTGGTAATGGGGGAATATTTTCTATTTGAATTCGAGTTATAATTTATTCGCTCGTTTAAAATGACAACCTTTTCTGTTTTAAATATTAGAATTGCTAAATTTCCTAACAAATGTCTAGGCTAAATGTTGCAAAAAAAGAGGATGTTTAGTGCATTTTACTAGACGATCTTTGATGCTATTTCCTCAAACAATGATGCAAGTAAGAGATCTAGTTTTTGATATCAGTATTTATTATACCAACACACAACTTTCACTTTTGGGGAGAATTTGATATTTCTAAAAAGGGAAAGGTCAACCTACCTTACTGGACAAGGCTGAATATATTTCATTTCCTGCTAATGCCTTTAAGAAAGAAATGAATCCATAAATAAAAATAAAATACCTATACCCCCTCTCTCTGTCTCTGTCTCTGTCTCTCTCTTTTCCCTACAAATAAATGTCTATGTAGGTAAATAAAGACTAAATCAAGAAAAAGATAAAAGAAATAAGAAAGAAAAAGAAAGAAAAAAATGTTTGATTACAGTGGGACAAGCAAATGAGTTTGAAGAAAATAGATAAGTACGTATAAGAGTCTTACTTAACCAACTTATTTTTTTAAATTTATTTATTTGTTTATTTATTTATTTCTGTTTTTCGTTTGTTTTTTTTTTCGTTATTTGAACGTTTTTTGGAGGAAAAACTAAATATTGAAATAATCATACACACACAGGCATCTCGCTTCTTTGTGTTGTTTAATACTTTCAGACATTGGTAAATAGTAGGGCCGACTGGGGTATTTAGACTTGATTAGGTAACAAATCAAGGAACGAAAAAAACAGCTTTACTTCGCTTAAGATTGACCTTGTGACACATCTTACTCGTGGGTGGGGGGTAGTTAAGTAAATACATGAATTGATACAAAATACACAACTATCTCAGCCAACAGTCAGTCATTTAGATACGAGTCGTCTAAGATGTACTGATAGTTAGATGGAGAGATAGATAAATACAAGACTTGGATTTACTTTTGATTTTAAAAGTATACAAATAAACTGGTACAGTTTCTGGGAATAAGGAATATAATTTGACTCTTGCCTTCAAGTGGTGTCTTAATACAGAATTGTAATACTTATTATCAAGGAAAGACTTCAATTCTAACCTGGGGCAAATTTGTTAATGGAATCTCTAAAAAATACTGGCAAGAAGCCAAAATTTGAAACCCTATATACTGGCACAAATTAAGATTGAAGCACGCTGAATATAGGTTTCAATCTAAAGTGCAGGTTTTTATTAGATAGATTGATTGATTAATTGATAGATACATAGATAGATAGATGGAAACCGTCATAGATAGATAGGTAGATAGATAGATAGATCTAGTAGACATTATACGTGCATTTATATAGGTTTATTTTTGGTAAGAGAGTTGACTTTTGCAAACGTATCATATGAATGCCACGGGAGGACGAGCTGACTCCTTTGAAAACTGCATACGAAATCATGACTTCTATCTGCGTTCACGCAACAATCAGTTACAATGATGTACAATTAGTGAAAATGTTATCCTCATAGGAAACGGAATCATCAACTTGAGTTCAAATCGACTTCAAGTGGAGTCTTAACACAGAATTATAATAGTAATTGGTCGAGAAAGACTTCCATTCGAACATGAAGCAGATCTGTTAATGAAATGTCTATAAAATATATTGGCAAGAAGCCAACATTCGAAGCCCTATATATTGAAACAAATTAAAATTGCGAGTAAGGGGAACCCAGTGAGAATCGAACTCACTAACAATGGTCTGCTAATCTATCTTGCTAAGCATTACACGACCTGAGGTTCCCAACGCACTGAACACACACCACACACACACACATATGTATATATATCATGTATATATCATATATATACATATATATATATATCATATATATATATATATATATATATATATATATATATATATATATATATACATGTGTGTGTGTGTGTGTTTATTTTTGTCGTTTTCAAAATGTGTTGACGTCATAAGAGTTTTTGATTAAAAATAAAAAAGAGTAACGTTTATATTAAACTATTTGTAAAATTTTTTGACAAATTATGAGAATAAAAAAATTCTTTAAAAAAATGTATTAAAACACAACAGAAGTTTGTAGTCTAGATAAATCGTTAAAAAATTAACAATTTTTGAAGTAAAAATTATTCTTTCGATTTGTTATTTCAAAATAGAATTAAATAAAATAAAAACTAATGTTACATTTACCAGGAACCGTTTATAAAGAGCGCTAAAAAATTTTTCGAATACTCTCTCATGACGTCAACACATTTAAAACAAAGAGAAAATAAAAGCTGTTAAAGATAACCAAATGAAATTGTCACATGTGTTCCCTCCATTTTCCCATGAAAATAATATTTCTTGTCGGAGGTTCATGACATCGGTTCATTATATTGCAATGATGATGGTCAATATATTTTATATAAAAACCGAATC
>CM042152.1:62707207-62717207 GCA_023376005.1 Doryteuthis pealeii | reverse complement strand
ATTCCAACCACACCAAGAACACTCTTTTTTATGTTTTTTTTTTTGTTAGATAAGAAAAATAGAATTTTATTGTATAAAAAACATAATAAAAATAGAATGTAATGAATCATGGTCTGTTATATGTTTTAGATAAATCTTTTTTTTTGCGTAATAAATTTGAAAACAAATGTTTTTAGTAAACTTATTAACATAAGCATATCTGAAGCTTGCTCATATCTCAAATTTTAGTTCTCAACACAAAGTAAAAAAAAATCATCCAAGTGACAGCACTCATAACATATCACTCAATAACACTAGGTGTTTATTATGTTTGAATTCAGATTTTCTCCTTCTCCTGGACTGGTTGCCTAAGCAAGGTTAAAAAGAATAAGACATCCGTATGATCAAAATAGGCAAATCCTATAGAAAGTAGCAACAAGAACCGAATTACCCCGCATTAAAAAAAAAGAAAAGAAAAAGCACAATAAAAAATAGAGAGTGCAAATTCCGTGCTAAAACAAATTTGCTGTCTCCATGATCATTCGATAATTTTGCTCATTCCTCTTTGAATCGTTTGGGTCAGGTCCAAATTTTGATAATTAACGATATCTCTATGTGTTACATAATTATTAGATTCCTAATATTTATGTACAGTAGTGTAAAAATCAAAATAGCTGTTATAAGTTGCAGCCGGTGGCCTTGAAGGATGAGTGACAAGGCTTGACCTCATCCTGATCCTTCCGGTGGATACCGTGAGCATCGGTGGAGAAGACCCTCTTCCGGTTTAGATTAGAAATAGATTTTTAGTTAGATCGGCAAAAGCCACGACGGTGGTAAGTCGTGTTAGCACACTCCGATTCAATCTGCGCAGGTAGTCTGGTGGGGATTTCGAAATAAAATATGATCTAAGTAAATTGTGTTATCTAAAAACTACCAATGACACGGGGCTTCTGATAAAGAGAAATCCCCAATGGAAGACCAGACACGAAGTCCCCAAGACGAAGTCCAGACGCTAAAAGAGACGCTTGAAGAATAGAAGTAAGAAAGTAAGGAAAGAGGTATGCAACATATGGAAATCGAATTGTATTTACCTCAAAACAGCCCATGCTATTAACACGTTTGAATCATGCAATGTGTCTTATATATCACTAAGAAATAAAGGTTTAAATAGTATATAGTGAGGTTAATTTGCGTACTGGTTTTAACAAAACCGGGTTTAATAGATAATTACTTGGTGTTATCGATCTCTAATATTATTGTTTTATTCTCCAAAATATAAAAAACAATCCTATAAATGATTTTATATAGTAACCAATTAAAATATAATTAAAATAATTGTAATCTTTTTATATGCGTTCTTATTTTGTTTCGTTAGTCGTTCTAATTTAATATATTTTATTACATTGAAATTTAAATACTTAGGCCCGGCGAAGCGTGCATATTCTTGCTAGTATTTATAAGTATCCATGAATAAAGTGAATCTTTTTTTTTTAAATTATCGATCATTTTGCACCAATTTTACATAATTGTCTGCATTGTGGTCCTGCAAGATGTCGTTGATATTCAAGTCATAATAACCGCAGCAGACAGAAGCTTCCACTCTACACAGGTTTTTCTAACCTTGTCAAAACTTTAAATCGTATTTCATTCTCCAAGCTCCACTCGATAATAAGATATGCGGGTGATTTTCTTCCCATAATTTTGCTGAGCATTCGCCACAAACGTAGCAGATTCCATAAGCGTGGTTTAAGTTGGTTGGTTGGATTTTACGGCATGTTAACCCTTGTTGGGTTATTTTATGCCGAAGACGTTTTTGTTTTATTCATTCTTGATGGGTCCTCAATTTTTTAAAACTCAGTTTTTTTAACACACTTTTTAAAAACTCATGTTGTTCGATTTAACTTATAGATATATTTACCACCCCACCCACCCCGCACGAGCAGGATGCAACACAATTTCTTAAGCGGAGTTTAACAGGTTTGAGTTCAGAGTTTTCCTTCTCCTAGACTGGTTACTTAGCCATAGTTAAAGATCCCAGTCTGTCCTGCTATTTACCCATGAATAAAACAAATATTGTTATATGTTAAACATATTTAACTGTTTTTATTATCATTTTGTTATTCCTACATCTCGGGATATAACATTACTAAAATAAATGTGTGAAACTACAAAAATAACTATTTTGAAAAAAATTAAAGTTTCATTTCATGTTGCATGTCTTAATTTCGTCACCCCGCCACCAAGCGGCGCTTGGCTGAAACAATCTACCCTCGTTGCCGATTGATACAAAACTAGATAAAGACTGTCTCCGAATCGGCGTTTAATTCTGGCTTGGACTCTTAAGATATGCGAGAAATATGCCGATGGGTGTCTCCGGTAGGTGAATTTGGACAACGCACGCTGTCTTGTTGCCTGAACGTCGAACGCCTTCCTCGGCAATCCGCCCTCAGCGATATTAACAAGAGGGGGCTGAACGTAACTGGTTGTCCCTCGAGACTGGAGCCAGAAAGATTAAATTGAGAGGCTGGATAGAGATCGAATAGCATAACAATTTCCCCTTTTCTGAGACGGCAAATCATATTTGGGGTGCTACCTGTTGCAGCACATTCCCTAGGGGTAATTTGTTTAAATCGCCGACAGATCCAGGCATGATCACCAGACAGGCTGAAGAATATAAATTGGTTAGGCTGGTTGGTTGGTTGGTTGGTTGGTTATTTTGTGCAATGACATATCAACCCTTGTAGACCCCGCTCAAATATTTACTCAATCTGATTTCCGGGTAAGATTTTCAGCAAGGTCACAATCTTTTTTTTATTTTATTGGACTTGCCGAGAGTTTATTAATAGCGTCGATCCCAGGGGGCTATCCCCCCAGGCAACGACGCAATTTTTGTTCTTTCCCACCCATGAGCTTCGGCTTGTGGGTGGGCCCACGTTAAAACGAGGCCTTGTGCCCAGCCCATACAAGTGGGGTATGAGGCAAATACCCACAAGTATGGGACAGTTAGCAAGAATCAAACCCGATATTCACTAGTACTGGGTCAGCGAGACGAGCTTGCTAATCATTACACTACAGCGTGACGCCTATAACCCTTATGGGTTATCCATTACCAAATTCTGTTTTTCTGTATACATAATTTGTACGTAAACAATGTTGGTAAATGTTTGGTTTGGTTTGGTTTTATAAACTGGTAGAGGTAATTAATTACTGTAAATCATCGAGTATAATCCGCACTTTTTTCCCCAAAATCTAAAGGTCAAAATCCCTAGTGCGTACTATGTACGAGGTTAAAAATTAAAAGAATATTTTCTAAGCAATAGCCGAGTCCCTATTTGCTGTTCGGCAATGTTTATTCAGACGCATTTTGTGATGTCGGGCACGAAAAGAAAATACCCCTGCGTATTATACTCAAGGGCGGACTATACTCGAGGATTTACGGTAATCGTTTATTTTCATGTTGTTAAGAAACAGAGTATGTTATCAACGCATTGCCTCTCACCTCTTCCTTTGAGTTGCGGAAGGAGGAGGCTCACTCAGTCAATGAAAGGGAGTGAGTCTTTCCTTTTGCCTTCTCCTACTTTCAATGACCACATGGCTATAATTGAAAGTGACAGTGACCCTCATACATTTTATTATTTGAACTCGGTTCGTAATAGTCTTTTTCTCTTTCTTTCTAACCAAAATGTTTTTAGATATGTATTCATTGTCTTTTAGTTGATAATAAAGAAATTAATGATTGAAAAGATTACTTTGTTCTGTTAATGTTGAAGAAGGATTTAAAGACTTAATTGTTGAGTGAGGCCCTAATGACAGACACATGTAATCCATGCGACCCTCGTTACATACATATGTAATCTATGCAGTCCTAAGGGGCTATTCAGTTTGACATGTCCGGGCTATAACCCCTTGTAGTGAAAATATTTGAAACCTATGACTTGAGTATTCGAACCTCTCTTATCAAGTTTTTTACTATTACCGTATGTGACGACATATAAGACGCACGGGCATATAAACGCACCCCCATTTCAGCAGGTCAGAAATTGACCTTGTGTCCCATCTTGTTCGTACGGAGGGGTTGGTAAATAAATATAAGATGCACCCTCATTTCAGCAGGTCAGATTCAGGAAAAAAAGGTTTTTTAGTGTATTTAAGCATATATTGTTGAAAAGAGTCTAGCTGTGCATTACACAAGCAGAAACATAGCTGTATAAAAGCAATTTGGCAGTACAATAAGGATGCATGGAGTTTAGGGTAGGTAAAAGTACTGAGCGTCAGCCGATTTAGTGAGCATCATGTTGCATACTGGCTTCTTCAAACTCACGCTACTCTGACTCGTATACGTTGCGGGTATACAGCGGACATCGTTCCTGACCCCTAGATGATGTATCTAGTAGTCAGCTACTTCAATAACAACAGATACGCGTATACAAAAGATGACTCTTCTTTAATTTCTTCGGTGTGTGGTAGGTGAGTGGCGGGCACGGAAAATGACACTACGACTACTTATGTGGTGGAAGGTGGTGGGCGAGCATCACTGCCCGCACGACCGTATCGACGGTCAGACACCTTGTGCTTTCTTCGCCGTCTCTTCGGGTCTCCTTTCTGGGTCTCTTCGGGTCTCTCTCGTGGGGTCTGTCCGGGTCTGCTTAAGTACCGACGACCGCCCACACATTCCTTTGTTCCTTGACCGGAAGTCCTTTCCCCTAGTTCAAGTTAGCGTTTGTCCAGATGAGTCCTTTGTCACACCTCTTTTGTTATACTAAGATTTCTGTCTCGCCTATCTATTGTCTTCTCAGTTCAATTTTCCTTTGTCTTTTCGACTTCCCGCGCAAAACAAACAGTCAATCTGCAACAATCACAGAGAAGATTATCCTAGGCCTACGGGAGGTCGCAAACTTCACCTACGATGTATACGATGCAGGGCAATTTTTTGAGCCAACATTTTGGAAAAAAGGTGCGTCCTATATGCCGTCAAATACGGTAATTAAACATAAATCAAACAAAAATTACTTCCATTTTATAGTAAAATTTGGTTAAGTTAGATATTGTATCTGTTGCAAAACATCACTATAATTATGGCAACAAAAATTATTACTTAATTAGCATAAAACCAGTAAATGATATACCTGTTAATATTTCCTTCTCTTTTCAATAACGTTTAATCGCTCAGTCGGCTGGGGCGATAGAATGCACCGACTGCACCTCTGCAAAGGGGTAAGACTCCCCCAATGGGGCCACCTGTTGGCCGTGGGTGGCGACCCGTGATGCTTAAGGATAGAGCCCAGCTGGATGAGCAATTCATGACATGCAATACTCCACTTTGGTCCTATTTCGGGCTAGACGGGCGGTCGGAGAGGACCCCTCCGATCAATCGGCTGGTCACGTCAAGCCCTAGCCCCTATATGATTTTCCCAACCCTATTGCCCTTATGGCAAGCCCCAGCCCCTTTTATCATATGGGTGCTA
Source organism: Doryteuthis pealeii (assembly GCA_023376005.1). Classification (NCBI taxonomy): domain Eukaryota; kingdom Metazoa; phylum Mollusca; class Cephalopoda; order Myopsida; family Loliginidae; genus Doryteuthis; species Doryteuthis pealeii. The sequence goes on along the minus strand of CM042152.1, from coordinate 62,711,763 downwards.
GAAGACGGTGGCTGTGGGTCTACATGTCCTGGGAATGACGTTAAACTCTATCTGATGGTGAGGTTCCAGTTTTGGAGGTTTGGGGAATGTGGAGCACCCCATTCATCACCAATGCTCCCTGGTCCACTCTGACCCGGAGTGGTAGTACCTGTTAGGGTCCCATCTATGCGTTGAATAGAAAAACATGAGTTTATAAACAAAATTATATTATCCATTTAAGAATTGATTTATTTCAAAACTTTATCGGTATTAAATGACCCACTGAGGTTGATATGCCGTAAAACAAAACCAAACCAAAATAACGTTTAATGTCGATTAATAAGAAAGAAATAAAGCCTGTCTAAAAAAAAGGATATAAGATTCACCTCTACTAAACAACGGTAATTAAAAAACAAATAAGTATTTGAACGTTGTCAAAAAGTAAATGAAATAAAATGAACAAGTAGCCTTGGAAAAATAATCATTTTAAAACTTCTGTCGCAATCAATATTTCCCAATCAGAAAGTGACACGTCATTATAAATGCTCCTTCACTATTGGCGGATAATTTGATTATAGTTTCCACCGTTTATTTCTCATGGTAACTAAATTAAGTCACCTTCACTGGTGCAAAGTGCAAACTGTCGCAAAGGAGGTCCCTACAATGTTAAATTATATTCACTTAGCATGACGCAAAACGAAATGGGTTGAGAGGAGAGAGAGAGGGAGAGAGAGAGAGAGAGAGAGAGAGAGAGAGAGAGAGAGAGAGAGAAATTAGAGGCTAAAGATGTTGTTTGCGCCAATCGTCAAAGAGATATTCTGCTTTCAAATCCACTTCTTTTTAGCTAGGCTTAAAAGTCGGCCATGGCGTTTGTGGGAACTGCGCAGTTTGTCTCAGTTAAAAAGGCAATCTCAAAGAATGTCAAACTTCTGAGAAAATCCTCCATCCCAACCCAAAAACGCTTTTATACGAACGCACAATATGGAATATACAAAGGTTCAAACTAGAGGGAGGACAGCCGATCGATCAAGCAGTTCCTTCATTGTCATTACTTTCAGGTCCACTCTGACCTGGAAATAATGGTCCAACATAATGCACTATTCAGTTATCATTTAGTGTCAAAGCCCCTTAAGCCAGTAGAACAATGCACGTACCTGGGTAGTAATATCTCATCCACAGATAAGAATATTAACACACTGATAGGAAAGGCATGGATGGCCACAAACAAATTGTCTGTCATATGGAAGTCTGATCTCACTGACAAGCTAAAGCGACATCTCTTCCAGGCTGTAGTCATATCAGTACTGCTGTATGGCTGCACTACCTGGACCCTAACGAGGCGCCTCGAGAATAAGCTAGATGGGAGCTGCACAAGAATGCTGCGAGCAGTTCTGAACAAGTCGTGGAAACAGCATCCCACAAGGGAGCAGCTGTATGGTCACCTGCCCCCTATCTCACAGACTATCCGAGTGAGACGGACTAGGCATGCAGGGCACTTCTGGAGAAGCAAGGATGAACTCATAAGTGATGTTCTCCTGTGGAAGCCAACACATGGACATGCCAGTGTGGGCCGCCCAGCAAGGACCTATATCGACCAGCTATGTAAAGATGCTGGCTGCAGCGAAGAACTCCCTGTGGCGATGAATGATAGGGAAAGTTGGCGAGAGATTGTCTTGGATATCCGTGCTGCCTGCACGACATGATGATGATGATGATTAATTATGAAGATTCGGTTTCTATTTTTCTGTAACCAAAACTACGTCACTGCTTGCGCCACATTACCCATAAACGTCATAACATAGAATAAATACACTAAAAATTTGAGCACGCAACCTTACACGGTCCTCATTGTTTTTTAAAACAAGTTTTAATAAATAAATGTCCGGTATTATATATTTATATATAGTTTGTTTTATTTTCATATATATTTAAAGTTTTAGGAACTAAGTTTCAAATTCAAATTTTTATTTTTTACTCTATTAATACATTTGATGATATTACTTACTTATGGTACAAACACTCTGACATAGGTAATATCTTTCAAAAATTAATTTTTACACCGCCCGGAGGGATTTCTTTTGGGGGGGGGGTGCTTGTATAATATAAATATTCTTTTAAAGCATATTCAACACCCGCCCTGGGCGTTCCATCGTGGTATAATACTAAGCAAGCTTGTCTCGCAGATTCATTACGACTGAATAGCGAGTTCGATCCCCGCTGGATCCTCCATACTTGCGACCTTGTGTCACATCCCACCAGGGGCGAAGGGGTTGGGTAACTACCTACTCATAAGCTTATTTTGAGGCACACAAATATACAAATAAAATGCTCCCTTCCAACCCCATCATCACAAAATATTTACCATATCAATAGGATTTTTTAAAAACCTTTCACACTTTCCGTCGAATACTCTATCGTATGAAACCCAGGGTCACAAAAAATGTCCATGTAAATATATATAAAGTGCTTAATTGGAGTCGTACCTAATTTTGAAAATTAATTAATTAATAATGAATTAGGCGGGAATACCTATTTAAATGTATGGCTAAACAAATCGAGAAAAATCAATCTCTGTATGTACATTTCGGCCTATTAGGCCTCATCAGCAGAGCTATAGATCGGAAGACCGCCCTGTGCGTGATTTGAAACCGGACTGCCAAGCTGACAGGCCGATCCCATAACCCCTACACCAAACGGACTTCTTAGATTTTACGATTTGTTTAGAGTAGGTTAATATTCCTCTTCTAGTGACTTTTATTACACGACGATATGATAAGTTGTAAACACGGTTTGTTTGGAATGGCTTTTTGCCGACAATTTTTGGGAGAATAAGTGCTTAATTGGAGTGGTACCTAATTTTGAAAATTAATTAATTAATAATGAATTAGGCGGGAATACCTATTTAAATGTATGGCTAAACAAATCGAGAAAAATCAATCTCTGTATGAACATTTCGGCCTATTAGGCCTCATCATAATATATATATATATATATATATATATATATATATATATATATATATATACACACACACAACCTTGAGGTTTACTTCCGCTGTCGTTTATCGCAACAGAAAAAAATTTACACACACACACACACAACCACATACCTAAAAAAATGCACAATGTTTCCTTTCGATACACACACTTACAGCGTCCCATACTCACGCCATAAAATAGAATATTTGATGTCATATTTCAAAACCGTCTCCTTTTTCAAAACTCAAAAATGTTTAAACAGACTGAATGACAAGGACTACCACTCGCTTTTCTCGTTATTCTGTGATAAATAATTTCTTATCTTATGCCCTGAAGATGATCTAATTAATAGATCGAAACACTGCAGCGTCGGCCAATAAACTCACCACTTAACCCATTTAAACCTGTGGTTTTTCATTTTTCTTAATATACTACATACTGTTGGATTCACTTCCTTTCTTCACACACACACACACACACACACACATATATATATATATATATATATATATATATATATACACGATTATTATTATTTCACACTAGCATTAGCTGATGGTCTTTCACTTGAGTTTGAGGGACAATAAGTTTCCTCTGGTCTCCAGGAATCTCCTGAGTATTCAAGCTGATTTCAACAATGCTGTTGTCTGGATGGTCCCAATTTTCTTCTGATTCCCAGTTTCTATTTTCTAAGCGTTTAAGGACTGTTACAAGTGCCCCCAACTTCTATTGGTATCACTTTCACCATCATTTTTTTACAATTCTCTAGCAAGGTCTAGGTATTTGTCAATCTTTTTGTTTTCTATCGTCTTCATCCTGTGATCTGAAACTGCAAAATTTACCAGATGCCTTTTTTTTGTTAGTCAATTTTAGATCTGGTATTATTATTATTATTATTATTATTATTATTATTATTAGCAAATGTATTTAAGTTTTAATGTAATAGAATATTATATTGAATTAGAAAGACTAACAAAACTAAATAAGAGCTAATATAAAAATATTACACTTATTTTGATGTTATTTTAATTGGTTTCTATATAAAATTATTTATAGGACTGCTTTAAATACGTTTGAGAATAACATGATTGTATTAGAAATCAGTAAGAGAAAATAATTATTTATTAAACCTAGTTATGTTAAAATCATTATGCACATTATTCAAACCATATACTATGTAAATCTTTATTTTTTAGAGACACATAACACATATTTCAGGATTTTAAATACATTAATAATATGGCTAGTTTTGTGGCAAATCTAAATCAGCTTGACTCTAATAGAGATTGTTGTTAATAAATAAGATGGGAATTAAGACTAAATAATGACTATTATCGCAAGGTTCTTAGTTCGATACCGGCCCTCGCCAACTCAGCGTTATGAGTAGCACAGGGATCTGTGCTGTAAAGTAAGGAGCTGATGGCCGACTTTAGACCACCCCGACGATTTCATATTCGTTGAGAATATAACATAAATAACTAAGGACATCGTGACGTCAGCGGTGATGTAGTTTCGGTTACAGACAGTCAATTACATAATACATAATTACATAATCTCCATTATAATAAGATTATATATATATATATATATATATATATA
>CM042152.1:62622207-62702207 GCA_023376005.1 Doryteuthis pealeii | reverse complement strand
CGCATCATGCTGGCATAAAAAAAGTCGTTCAGAGATCTCAAATGAACGAAAACTTTCTTTATTGAAGGGTTGAAGGTGATTATTAAGTAGGGTGCTGTAAAGTTATTAGACCAAATATATTCATATATATATATATATTCATATTATATATATATATATATATATATATATATATATATATATATTCAGAGTTTTCCTTCTAGGCTGCTTACAGAGCCAAGGTTAAAGAGCCCAGTCCATCCTACTATTTACCTATAACTGGAGGGAGAGTAGTTGTTTTCATACCTTTCTCAAGAGTATAATCGCTATGGGAAATGCAAATAGCCTCGTCCAGGATTTTAACTGGGGTCGACGAGTCCCTTTCCTACGACTCTAACCATTACATCACAACTGTCATATATATATATATATATATATATATATATATATATATATATATATAAGTGGCTCGTGGTGTGTATATATATATATATATATATATATATATATATATATATATATATTATACACACACACACCACACACACACACACACATATATATATATATATATATATATATATATATATATATATATATATATTGGAGACACGTGCTGTAATTGGTAGAGTCGTATGAAACGGACTCGTCGATCCCAGTTCAAATCCTGGACGAGGCTGATTGCATTTCCCATAGCGATAATACTTTTGGGAAAGGTATGAATCCGACTACGACTCTCCCTCCAGTTATCGGTAAATAGTAGGGCGGACTAGGCTCTTTATCCTTGGGTCTGTAAGCAGTCTAGAAGGAAAACTCTGAATTCAAATCTGTTAAACTCCGCTTAAAGAAATTTACTTTGTGTCACATCCTGCTCGTTCGGAGGGGTTAGTATATATATATATATATATATATATAGTAAGAGAAAGAGATACAGAGACAGAGACAGATGAAGTGATTTCATATATATTCGTAATAATTTATCTATGATATAAATGGCAAACCAGTTATGGTTTGGTGTATTTTACGGAATGTCAACCCTTGTTGGGTTATTCTATGCCGAAGACGTCTTGTTTTATTCATTCTTGATGGGTACTCAATTTTTCTAAAATCATTTCTTTTTGTTTAAACAAATTTTTGCATATCGTAGGCTGCTCAGCCATCAACGCCCCCTCCTTAAACATCACCGGTCGCCACTCTTACCCAACAGCTGGCTGCACTGGGATGGTATGGCACCCCTGTAGAGGTGCAGTCGGTTTTATTTTAAAGGCCAAAACGACAGGGCTGTAAATTAATTTTACTTGCTATGATATATCCAGTACATACAAATGTCAACGCACGAATTGTAGGTATGAAAGGACCTACATTCACACGTGATCTTGCGTGACGCACAGCGTCTTTCCTGACGTGATATCCCCCGAGATACGAAATGGATGCACGTAGGAACAGCAGGCGTCAAGAAATGTCCTGAGGGGAAATATTAAGGTTGAATGTATCTCGGACGAATTAATAAATGTCTTTCACCCGAGAATTAGTATCGATGGCTAAAAGGGATTTTGTGATTTCAGGTTCGGGCTAAAGCCAGATCATAAACGTCACATTGAATGACAGGAAATACTGGACCGGATTTATTCCATAAATCGCAGGTCCTGTATTTAAAAAGAAATAGGTTGATGACGGCACTGGTAGAAAAAGTTCTAATGGAAAAACGATGCTGGCTGGCTATTCTATTTAATGGCATATCAACCCCTGTGTGCTATTTAATGCCAAATGTTTTTTGGTATACGTGATTTGTAAGAACCAAATATATTAGGTGTATAATTAAAGAGACGCTTGAGTTGTAATGGTTACCGTTTTAGCGTTTTAGGACATGGCGAAACGAGTTGAAATCTTGGATGAGGCTGTTTGCATTTCCCTATATCACTAATACCATTGGGAAAGGTATGAATCCAACTATTCTCCCTCCAGACATGGCTCTTTGGCCTTCGTTAGACTAGCCTAGGAGAAGGAAAAACTCTGAATTCAAACCCGTTAAAACTCCGATTAAGAAACTGACCTTTTGTCGCATTCTACTCGTGTAATATATATATATATATATATATATATATATATATATATATATTAGGTGTATATCGGTTAGACGAGTTAAAATACTGAACGAGGCTGTTTGCATTATAAATAGCGCTAATATCCTTCGGAAAATTATGCATCCAACTATCCACCCTTCAGCTATGGGTAAATTGTTAGTTAACTAGTCAAGGAAAACGAAACAGTTACAAATCATATATATATATATATATATAATATATATATATATATATATAAAGATTTTTTTTTTGTCATTATTTTCATAGTGAGTTCGAAGCATTAATTAAAATGTAATAATATATTTTTGAAGGCGTAATAATGCACATTTATGTTTAAAAAACATATTTATTTCTTTTTTTTTTTTTTTTTCATATTAAGGGTCCTAAATATTTTCAAGCAAAGCTCCATCATCAGAGGAATGAAAGATTTTCTCATAATTTTCATCTGTATTTGATAAATTCAATTGTGTTGTTGTTCATGAATGTTGGTGGTAACTGTGAAAAATTTTTTTTTTTTTTTCCGGCGAAGATATAGTTACGCTCGGTGAATTCCGTAATAAATCGGTGCGGCGATCGTGTTCCGCGGGATGTTTTGAAAATTATTTCATATATAAATTTTTTTTAATTTTTTTTATAATACTATAAAATAATGAAGCCCTGCTCAGGGACACTGAAATAAAGATTTTTTTTGTCATTATTTTCATAGTGAGTTCGAAGCATTAATTAAAATGTAATAATATATTTTTGAAGGCGTAATAATGCACATTTATGTTTAAAAAACATATTTATTTCTTTTTTTTTTTTTTTTCATATTAAGGGTCCTAAATATTTTCAAGCAAAGCTCATCATCAGAGGAATGAAAGATTTTCTCATAATTTTCATCTGTATTGATAAATTCAATTGTGTTGTTGTTCATTGAATGAAAATATTTAGGACCCTTAATATGAAAAAAAAAAAAAAAAAAGAAATAAATATGTTTTTTAAACATAAATGTGCATTATTACGCCTTCAAAAATATATTATTACATTTTAATTAATGCTTCGAACTCACTATGAAAATAATGACAAAAAAAATCTTTATTTCAGTGTCCCTGAGCAGGGCTTCATTATTTTATAGTATTATAAAAAAAAGAAAAAAAAAATTTATATATGAAATAATTTTCAAAACATCCCGCGGAACACGATCGCCGCACCGATTTATTACGGAATTCACCGAGCGTAACTATATCTTCGCCGGAAAAAAAAAAAAAAAATTTTCACAGTTACCACCAAACATTCAATGAACAACAACACAATTGAATTTATCAAATACAGATGAAAATTATGAGAAAATCTTTCATTCCTCTGATGATGAGCTTTGCTTGAAAATATTTAGGACCCTTAATATGAAAAAAAAAAAAAAAAAAAGAAATAAATATGTTTTTAAACATAAATGTGCATTATTACGCCTTCAAAAATATATTATATATATATATATATATATATATATATATATATATATTATTATTATTATTATTATTATTATTATCATTATTATTATTATTATTATTATACTAAAGCTGAGTTAATCAACTTTTGCTTCCTAAAAGCTTTTTTACTGTTTAGTTTAATGACAGGAAAATTATACTAAATCATTCCTTACTTTTAGGATTGAATTGTGTTTGAAACAAATTCTGTTTTAATTGGTTCTAATTAGTCGTAATTTGCAATTAACCGACTAATCTCCTATTCTAGTCTGTGTCTATCTCTTTCTTTCCCTCTATGTATCTCTTGATTACCTCCTCGTTATATAATGTTAGTTTCTATGGAGAGAGAGAGAGAGAGAGAGAGAGAGAGAGAGAGAGAGAGAGAGAGAGAGAATTTGAAATGTATTTCTATGTTAAATTTCACAACCAGCAACCCGTAGCTTAAATGAGGTCAAACATTTACTTTCTTAGAAAGCTTACAAAATGATTTTAAGGTTTCGTCCGGCTGTATGTATTTAAAAAAAATTTTTATTCGCTTTGCTAACTTCCTTTTCCCTAATCTCAATTATCTACCCAGAGATCAATGGGTGACCCAATGGGTCACATTTTGTCTAGTACACACACACACACACACACACACACACACACATATATATATATATATATATATATATATATATGATTTGCAACTGTTTATCATAGACTTTAAAAAGTATCCCTTTCATCCCCATGGAGAAATCAATCTCTTCCTATATTATCGTCATAAAAATCCGCCGATCTCCCTAACTTGTTTAACTATCCTTTCATGCAAATACATATACATACATACATACATATAAGCTACCTATGCTCACATCACATGCATATACATACATGTATGCTACGCCTATTCACATTCATACTCATATATACATGCTTGATCCAACATACATATGCATCATTGTACTTAAATACGTACACACATGTGCAGAAAGTTGATCGGTTATTTTGTTTAATGGCATATCAACTATTGTGGGCTATTTAATGCCAAAAACTAATTTCGGTATATATGATGTGTAAATGAATAATTTGTAGGTAAATATTTTTGTTTAGTTTGGTTTTATAAACTGCTAGAAATAATTTTAAAATTCCTGTGTATCAAAAAAATGTTCACTTCCTGTGTATCAATAAATTGTCAGAAATAACTTTCATTAACTTCATTTACACCAATAAAATAGTAGAAATATTTTTTCTGATTTGCAAAGAGATCAATTTGACCAATTGATGGAAACCTCACAGGTACTACCACTCTTTGTCAGAGCCGACCTGGGAGCAATGGCAATAAAGTTACTCCACACTCTCCGGGGCTTCAGAATTGGAACCCCCACACCATTAGAAGCAGTTTAGCGTCATACGCAGAACACTAAATTGGTTGTAATAATTTTTTAGTTAGATTTTTCTGTAACTTCCTTCGTATTAATAAGCTAAAATAAATAACTTCATTATAACTTTGTATTAATAAACTTGTGGTTGACGCTCAGCCACCTCCTTCGAGCATGTGAGGAAAAAGGTTGGGTGTTTGTTATAAGAGCAATTCAAAGGTTACGATCGGGACAATCATATGGGTGCTAAGGCTTGACATGACTAGCCGATTGATTGCTTCATGCCTCTCCGACTGCCCGTTTAGCCCAAGTAAGGGCCGAAGAAGTGTATTACATGCTACAGGACCGTTTAGTATGTATGCGGTTCATGGTGGCTCAACTACCATAGCCAGGCAGTACGGGTCACTACCCTAAGACCAACAGATGGCTCCATTGGGGATGTTTCCCATCTACAGAGATGCAGTCGGTGTATGCTACGGCCCCAACTACAGGGGCAGTTTCACGATGTCTTTTGATAGTAACCGCTATAATATGGAATTATTACTTTTAACATTCAAGAAATGTAATGTTTCTGTGGATTTATTTTTTGCTCAATATATGTTATATTTGAATTTGGCAATTAAGGAATGAGAAATTTGAAAAATTTAAAAGTTCCTGATAAAATCATATTGCTTTTGTTATGTACTCGTTCCTCGTCGAGTATACAACGGGGAGAGTTCATCTCGTAAGTAAGAGAGAGAGAGAGAGAGAGAGAGAGAGAGAGAGAGAGAGAGAGAGAGAGAGAGAGAGAGAGAGAGAGAGAGAGAGAGAGGAGATAATAGTTCTTACTAGCTTGATTACTCTACTGGTTACTGCTAACTGTTTGCTTACTGTCTCTTCGTTTCGGTGCTTTTACTTCAGGCGCCATTTTCTTCGGGCTGACTTCTATTAAGGGCCGGTCTTCTTCTGTTTTTCGTTGTGCAGGGTTGACCATTCATTGTTCTTACATTCAATTACTACAACAACAAGACTTGGTTATACCTGATCAAGTTTATTTCTTCTTAGCCCATGATTCCGCCGCGGGGAGTGACCGACCACTAAGAGCAGAAAATACGACTGCATTCCTTCAAAGCTGGGTCGAATCTGCTAACTAAACTAACTTATTATCTCGTGTTGTATCGGAGGTCAGTTGGGGTCATCTAAAATGTCAATCATAATTCCCAACATTATGGAACATTACTAATATCAAACAAATTTTTTATTAAAACTAACTTACAGGTACGTTCACAATTTATCTCTTCTCCTAATTGTAACAATTTTATCAAATTCAAATATTGTGATGTAAATTTTTAACGTTGTTATGAAACTGAAGATGACCTAAGATACTTTTGTTGCAGTTTCATGGATTACACATTTTTAAAAATTGGCAATACAAAAATGACTTATTATCTAATTTAAAAACCCATGTTAAAATAATAGGGATTCATTTTTAAACTTGGCGATGCAGAATAGACTTATTATTTCACTGTAAAAACAGTTAAAATGGTTGTCAACCCTCCGTCTACGAAAGACGATGGAATAGTGTCAAAGTGTTTTTTTAACTACATAGCCTGGGCGCATTCATATAGAGGATGAGCTGTTACCCATGCAGCAAATCCCCCCTCTCTACACTGTCGCTGAGATCCAAAGGAAAGGTAAGGAACCAATGCAGTTTGGCAACGGTAGTGTTGCAGGAGTTGATGAGTAGCACTGGATTTCAGTATCACTCCACCTTAGGGACTTCGGCTCCTGATTTGATTTCGGGGTTTACTCCCCTAGCCTTTCCTTAAAAGGCAGCAAAGGTTTTGTGTCGGACTTTTCCTTGACTTAGATGGGTTTCCGACCAAGGCTAAGGAGCCCATTCTAACCCATTTGGGGATTTATACGAGTAGTAAGTACCCCAATCGTACTACTATAGGCGTTGCTGAAAACACTTAAAATAACTGTTTCCATTAAATGTTGTCATTGTGAAATCTCAAGACAACAGGAAATACATTAGTAGCCGTTTCTTGGACTTAACATTGTTGTAATTTGCAATGCAAGACGAACTTATAATTTAATATTAAAATATTGAATTTTGGACTTGGCGATACACAATAGACGCAATTGAAAATCCCTGTTAAAATAAGAGATAAAAATGAAATATTGTGATTGCGAAATTTCAACATTTTAATTAAACTCAGGATAATAGGAAATACATTAGAGGTAATTTCGATTTTTGAAATTAGCGATTCAGTAAGGAGTTTTTTATTTAATTGCAAGTAACATGCTACCACCGGACGCGTCGTTTAGAAAAGTACGATAGCTTAACGGTTATCGTCGTAGAAAATAGATTCAAAGAACCAACTTAAAATCTTGGAGGATGTTGTTTGCCGTCTCATTTCACACTAATACACTTGGAAAAGGCATAAACCGATCTCTTCCCCACCTTTCCAAGAGTAAATAGTAGGCTAAGCTGGCCTCTTTATCTTTGTAGATAGGCAAACCGATTTAGTTGAAAGAAAATTGTTGGTTGGTTGGTTGGCTGGCTTGGCTGGCTGGCTGGTGGGCTGGCTGGCTGGTTGATTTTACGGCATGTTAACCCACTGGGTCATTTTACGCTGAAGATATTTTGTTTTACTCATTCTTTATGGGTACTTAGTTTTTCTTTTTTAAAACCCATTTTTTAACGCATTTTCTTTAAACTCATTTTTTTCTATCTAACCAATAGATGGGATCCTAACCACTTACAGTGAAACTTACATCGGTTGGTTGGTTGGTTGGTTGGTTGGTCAGTCGGTTGGTTGGTTTTTTATGGCATGTCAACCCATTGGGTCATTCTATGCCAAAGACGTTTTTGTTTTATTCATTCTTAATGGGTACTCAATTTTCTTTTTCAAATAAATTTTTAAATACATTTTTAAAATTATTTAACCCATATATGTGACCCTAACACGTACTACACCTCCAGGTCAGAATGGACCTGGGATTAATGGAGATGAGGGGGTACTCCACATATTCCAGAGCTCCAGAAATGGAACTTCACCATCAGAGTTTAATGTCATACCCAGGATAATAAGACTCCCAACCACAAATTTCTAACATATATATGATAAAACGGATTGGAGGTTACCATATGGGCAATAGGGTTGAGACAATCATATAGGTGCTAGGGCCTGGCGTGACAAACCGACCGCCCGTCTAGCCCAAGTAAGGACCTAAGTGGAGTATTACATGTCATGGACTGCTCATTCACCAAGATTCTGTCCGTAAGCATCAAGGCCAGCAGGCGGACCCATTGGGGAATTTTACCCCTCTGCAGAGGTGCAGTCGGTGTATTCTACTGCATCAGATAACAGGACAGAAAGAAAACTGAATTAAAAACAAGTGGTTTTGGAGCGAGCAAATCCATCCCATATACGAACTCACCCTATAGGTTGGGAACGTAGAATACACTGACTGCACCACTGAAGAGGGGTAAAACCACACAATGCAGCTACCTGTTTGCCGTGGTTGAGGACCCGTAAGGTCTGAGAACAGATTCGTGGTCGCTGAGAAATCTATGACGCTGATACTAAGTGATGCCGTGATATGCAACACTCCACTACGGTCCTTGCTTGGGTTAGATGAGCAGTCACAGAGGCTTAAGCCGATAAATCGGTTGGTCATGTCAAGCCCTGGCAACTCTACGATTGTCCCGACCGTATTCTTCGAATTCGTCTGATGGCAAACACAACCCTTTTCATCAGCTGCTAGAAGACGGTTGCTGAGGTTCGACTTCGAGTTTATTAATACATATGAAATTGTTTTTTTTCTGATTTATTGATGTACACCCTGTGAACCACCAGTATTTATTAATATATATAAAGTTAATGAAAATTATTTCTTAAACAAACCATATATATATATATATATAAACATATATATATATATATATACCGAACTTATTGGTAAACCCTTGCGGTAAGAAAAAACCCGGCAAATATTTTGATAGTAAAAATATACTACCAAACTTCACCTGGGGAGAAATGGAAAAAAAAAAAGAAAAAAGAAAAGACCAAGAGAGTCGTACCAACCGAAAATAATCGGTTAATACTATAACACTTGGTCATAAGATATATATATATATATATATAACCGCCAAGATACTCTAAAGCTAAAAATTAAAAAGCGTTCAATGCCTAGGTAGAGCAAATAATAAAGTTAAACATAATGAGTCAGATATACCTACTAACAGTTTCGCGTAGTAGCTCACCAGGGCAAGAATCAGATTCTTGCGTTGATGAGCTACTAAGCGAAACTGTTAGTAGGTATATCTGACTATATATATATATATATATATATATATATATATATATATATATATATATTCAAATCATGGACGAGGCTGTATGCACTTCAAATAGTACCAATAATCTTGGTAAAGGTATGCATTTAACAACTCTCCCTCCAGTTATGGGTAAATAGTAAGACAGATTGAGTTCGTTAACCTTGGCCAGGTAACCTGTCTAGGAGAAAGAAAATTGAATTCCAGCCTGTTAAACTCCACTTAATAAATTGACATTGTGTCACATCCTGCTCTTGCGGAGAGGTTGGTATATATATATATATATATATATATAATTCAAACATATATATATATATATATATATATATATATATATATATATGAGAAGAAAATATTTTAAAAATATAACAAACACAGAATGTTATGATCAGGGGAAACAATTTTATGTGTCAATACTTAAGCATTTCGGTATATTGTACCATCTTCAGGACACTGTTAAGTAATGTCTATGTGAGGGACAAAATGAAAGATGTTAAGTGTATAGTGAATGTGTGAATATGATGTTATTAACCATTAATTTTTATATGCGCGTTTGTTTACGAAAGCCAATGACGTGATCAATGCATGTGCAAAAATGGAAGGTGAAGATCATATGATGACGCATGCATGAAGGTGAATAGGCGGAGAACGAAAAATTAACAAAGATATGACGTATTTCATATGACGTATTTCATATGACGTATTTCATATGACGTATTTCACGTTCATGCATGCGTCATTATATGATCATAACATCCTGTGTTGTGTTTTATTTTTAAAATATTTTCTTCTCATATTGTCGGATTAATTTCCTCACCGTATTTCCATTCTGTCCTATAATATATATATATATATATATATATATATATATATATATATATAAAGATTTGGCATTAGATAACTTACAATGGTTGATATGCCATTAAACAAAACAACCATATACCAGCCTACTTATTACTGAAATTGTAGAACCATCATAGAGTAGAGTGTCAGCGGCCCAATGAAAGCCATCTTGTGCCGCTGTTAGTAATAGAGTCTATAGGCCATTGTGATTCAGTTTGATTCTCATGGGTGCCCCATACGTCTTGTCTCAAGCTTAGTAAATGACCAATTCTGACCTACCATAATTAGTTTTGATTACTCACTGAAATGGCCGTTTCGCACACCATGTTAGATTGATCTGTTAGCCTTTAATGTCTTCTTCATAACAATATTTCAATAAGCAAAAGTAATTACTTAGTGATGTCTATTTCTATATCATTAGGGCCGGGTTAGCTCAGTCGGTAGAGCATTCGGCTAGAAACCACAAGGTTCCTAGTTCGATACAGGCCCTCGCCAATCCAGCGTATGAGTAGCACATGGATCTGTAAGTAAGAGGATGATGGTAGGTGTGGCACTCCACCTCAGAAGCAAAAACAATCTCCTTGGTCTGGCGCTAGTGGAAAGAGGATAGACTCTCTCGCTGATTGGCTGATACCGACTTTAGGCCACCCCGACGACTTTACTTTTTTACTTTATATATGTATTACATAACACTTAACATACGTATACCTGTCTTGTATGTCTGTCTTGACATATAACCCATACTATATAACCCATAATATACACAGACGGTCAGACGTCAGTATGGGTTATATTTCAAGACAGACATATGATACTTACTTTTACTTACTTATTTCTATATCTTAGTTACTTGCAGACATAATACTACCCCCTCCCCCCCGAAAAACAAAACTAAACAATTAAAACAAAAAAACCTAAGTAAATTTCCGCTTGTCCTTAATTCCTTGCCGCCCTGTCGACTGGGTTCCTTAGAATACGCCGACTGCAGCACTGCAGAGTGGTAGGAGGCACCAATCATTGGGTCACCTGTTGGCCGTGGGTGGTGACTCGTGATTCCTTAGGACGGGATCATAGTGGTTTAATACTTCGTGACCCGGGTACTAAGTAGTCACGTCACACTTCGGTCCTTACTTGGGCTAGACAGGCGGATATAGAAGCCCGAACCGATCAATCGGCTGGTCATGTCAATCTCTAGCACCTATATGATTAAGTCCTTTCCGTATTCTTTAAATTGCTTTTAAGGATTATTTTATATATACATACAAAGTGTGTCAAATAATATCGAGATTTTTGTACTTTTTAACACACCTTGTATTCTGAAAAAAAGAACATTCCATTCATTGATTTTTTCCATAATACAGGGTGTGTCAAAAAAGTACCCGGTTTAAAACTGTATTTACCAAGATAGAAATGAGGAATGAATGGAAATTTTTTTCAGAATACAGGGTGTGTCAAAAAAGTACCAAGTTTAAAACTTTATTTACGAAGATAGAAATGAATAATGAATAAAATATTTTGTTTAGAATACAAGGAGTGTCAAAAAGTACAAAAAATCTCGATACTTTTTTGACACACCTTACTTGGTAACCTACGGATATATATATATATATATATCCGTAGGTGGGTTACCAAGTAAGTTAGTATTAGAATGATTCGAAGGTGGTCCTTTCTTCCAACGGCAGAATGTTAGAGCGTTCAGGTCCAATTAGACCTTTTTTTAACAGAGCAATATAATTAGTAAAGAAAAAGGTTTTAAAATCAGCTATTTTGCGGTTATGAATACCATCAAAGGGAAAAATATAAAAGAAACTTTAGAATTTATCTGTATACCATTTGAATAAAGTTAGCAGTCTGATGAAACTCATGGATATCTATTGATTTTTTTAAACTCAATTTGTATTAATGAATTGGCAGATATATTTTTCATTAAATCCTTGTGCATTAACAAATACTAGTGGTCGACACTCAGACACTGCCTTCTAGCACTCATGTGATAAAAAAGGAGTGTATGTTTGCCAGGCGAGCAATTTGAAGAATACGTTCGGAACTTAATCAGATAGGACTTGACATGACAAGCCGATTGATCGAATCGGGCCTCTCTGATTGCACGTCTAGTCCAAGTAGGGCTGAAGTGTAGTGCTATAGTAAAGAAAATTACAAATCGATACTCGCTTGATACTCCATACTACCCCCTTGATTCACGGGTTGTGGAGGTGCGTGTTGAATTCAAACGAAAAGAGCCCACATCTCGTTAGTCAAAACTACTTTGAGACTTCCTCCTCCCCTCTCTACTTCCACTTCCTCAATTGATTTTGATTTTTCTTTCTAATCAATTCAAGACATCTACTACGGTTGTTAACAGCAGTAAAATATTGCCCTCATTTAATTAAAAAATAAAAACTATTTCAGTAGTCCCATAATAGATGTTACATATTCAGCATATAATTTATATATGCGAATGTAAGAATTATTATGGGACGGAATTAGCGCTATGCAAACAGTAAGAGTTTATTTTTTAATGATACTAGCAAATATATTCACCCTCCGGGTGCAAGTATTTAAGTTTAAATGTAATAAAATATTAGATTAAATCAGAAAGGCTAGTGAAACTAAATAAGAATTCAAATAAAAAGATTTGAAACGGAGGGGGTATAATCGGAAAATAGAACAACTGAAACTTACTCTTTTATCACTTCCGTTTTTCAATGCTAAATTTTCCTAATTTAACTATTTACTTAAAATAGGAAGTAAATAATAAAATTACAGTTATTTCTTCTTGTTCATGAATTGCTTTTAGGATTTATTGAAGAGATTTTTACTCATATTCATTAAGATAAAACCAAACAATTAGAAATCAATAATACCAAGCACATTTTTATTAAAATCAGTTTTTTTAATATCAATATGCAAATTAGCTTTACGTTTACACTGAAAACTGGTATTTTGTTGTATATATAAATACAATTGCATGTTATCAGTATTTAGGTAAGGCCAACAGTATTAATAATGTCAAACAGTTTTATTATTAATTGCGGTTTAAATAGAAATAGAATCATGGAGAATGTGACGTAAATAACTAAGGGAATTGTGACTTGAGTAGTAATATAGTTTCGGTTACAGACAGACAAACACACAATCTCCATTATAATAAGATTTGGACTACAATCTGGGTAAAAGTCTAATTTACACGAAAGTAAATGCAATATTTTCAAATCGAGTCAGAGATTAGACTAAAGAAAAAAAATCAAAATAAGTGCATAAAATTTAATTTATCTCTGCAAAGATGTGGAAAAAAATATTGAGGGGGCCCTCTACTCACGTGGATGGCGTCGGCTGGAGTGGCGGTGTCCATTACGAGGTACCGAAGGCGAGATCGGCGCCTGACGGAGATTTATACCTTGCTACCGGATGTGAGCGGGTATTCCTTTGTATAAACCTACGTCAACTAGAAAGATCGCCAGCTTCGTTTTTCAAGCCTTACTGTGCGTTTGTTACCTGACCAGTCTACTTGATATCGAATCTTTGTTACTTGGATAGTAAATCGACCCTTTGTTACTTGGATAGTTAATTGACTCTTTGCTACTTGGATAGTTAATCGACCCTTGATAGAGCCAAGGGGTCGCGAAACGGGCATTGTTTCGCAAGAACCAGATAACTGACCACGGATTCCATGCCCTTGTCTCTTTTTCTTTTCCTTACCCTTTCATGGTCGAAACATTTTCGACAAAGAAAAAGGAGATAAATTATTTAAAAAAAAAAACCTCAAATATTTCGTACGGTAGACTAGGTTCTCTATCCTTCGTAAGGCAACTAGTCTAGAAGAAGAAAAAACATTGATTTCAAACCGACAGTACTGTGCTTAAACAATTGAATTTATTTTGAATCCTGTTCGTGGTGGAAGGGTTGGATAAATACACCCTTTCATTTGTATGCGTAAATTAAAAAGTAAAGTTGGTGAAGAGGACTATTGTTGGTAACAGCCCAAGAGCGAGGGAATCTATCCCCTTTTCGCAAGTGTTAGACTAGGGAGAATGTTTTTGCCGAGGTGGCGCGCATCACCTACCGTCAATTCTCCACTTTACCGCACAGATCGGATTACCCAATTTGTGCTACGCATGCACTCAGTTGGCGAGGACCTTGCGATTCCTAAGCGGAAACGCCCCCAAAATAATCCGTCCTGTCGACAGGGCACAGAATACATAATATCATATACAAATATTGTATAGAAGCTTAATGCATTTTTTTAAAAATTCAAGCACTAAAATTATTGTTTTTGTTTGTTTTGTTTTGTTTTACGGCATATCAACCTCGATGAGTCATTTAATGCCGACAAAGTTGTGAAATAAGTTCATTCTTAATGCATAATACAATTTTGTTTATAAACTCATGTTTTTCTATTTAACCCATAGATGGGACCCTAACAGGTACTACCACTCCGGGCCAGAGTGGACCAGGGAGCAATGGCGATGAAGGGGTGCTCCACATTCCCCAAACCTCCAAAACTGGAACCTCACTATCAGATAGAGTTTAACGTCATTCCCAGGACATGTAGACCCGCAGCCACCGCCTTCTAGCACCCATATATTAAAAAGGGGTTGGGGCTTGCCATAAGGACAATAGGGTTGGGAAAATCATATAGGTGCTAGGGCTTGACGTGACCAGCCGATTGATCGGCTCTCCGACCGCCCGTCTAGCCCAAGATAGGACCAAAGTGGAGTATTGCATGTCATGAACTGCTCATCCCCCTGGGCTCTATCCTTAAGCATCACGAGTCGCCACCCACGGCCAACAGGTGGCCCCATTGGGGGAGTCTTAACCCTCTGCAGAGGTGCAGTCTGTGCATTTTAACGCCCCAGCTGACAGGGCGGTAAAATTATTGTGTAAATATTTTTGTTTGAAATGTTTAAAATTAAAGAAAATTACAAATCCTTTTATTTTCTTAATTGAAGTTGAGCGAATTCAATCACGTTTCCAATTATTGACTATTGTTTCAATAGTCAATATTAAAGAAATAAATTTTCGTTAAAAGCATTTTATTTATTCTAGTTTTTTTAAATATTTGATTGCCATTCACAGTAATCTAGTCATGGTAACCGCGAAGCCATTCAACCTTAATTTGTTTTGTAGCCCATCAGGTAGAATTACAGAGGTAACCTCTGCATTCTTTGATCGCTGGTTCGATCTGAAGTGGCCGAATTTGTGGTATACACTGCTGATGAAAGCTAATAAGGTCGAAACCACTATCCAGTTGTTGCATAACCTATGGGTAGCATATATTATTGACAACGCCGTGTAGTGAGAATACAAAAAGCCAAAAAGGGAAAGTTACAGACCGTTGGGAAACTTTGACCCCGGAGGCGGGTAAACAGCAAATCACGTGAAGTCACGTGAGATCTAGTTAGGTCCTCAGTTGCAGCCGGGAAGTGACCCAGAATAGACGTATTCTGGGTGGCTGTACTCATCTTCGTGCGCAATGTGTTATGTAGTAAGATAAGACCAATAAAAGTTTGAAAAGCAACAGGCGTTGTTAAATGTTTGCGCATGCCTTAGCTAGAAGACCGGCCAAGCTAAAAGATGAAGAATCAACAAGAAATAGAAAGAAGATCCTAGACGTAGAATCCAACATGGCTGGAACGAAGACTAGACAAGAAGTAGTATCCAACATGCCGAGAAAGAATAGAAAACGACTAGAGATCACAAATGGCCAAAGAAAGAAAGTAACAAGTAAGTTATGTATCTGAGTCAATATATATATGTCTACCTCTCTCCTCTCTCTATTAAATGAACTCATTGTTTATATATAACCGTAACATGGGTATACAGTGTTCTGCATGCCGTACGCGGTGTTTGCCGAATTTTCTGATCATGGTAATTTAATTTAAATCCTTTTTTTCTTCTTCACTGACATTGAGCCAATTCAAACAAGTTTCCAATTAGAACCATTTGTCAATATTGAAGAAATAAATTTTCATTAAAAGAATTTTATTTTTTTCTAGTTTTTTTGTTTGATTGCCGGCCATTAGCGCACCGATTGTTTATAATAGCCTTTGATTAATTGTTATAAAAGATCTTTTTAAAAATACATAAAATACTACTATGCAATCCCTCTGTTTATATTTTTGATTATATCTCAAAATATGGAAGTTTGCATTCAATTTGGTCGACGTTAGGAACAAGCTAAATAAACAGAGGACATTAATCCGTCAAACTGTATATTAACAATAATTCAATAGCTATATATATTCATTTACCAATAATAACTTAATTATAATAAATTTATACTAGCAAGACCTGTGGATATGCCACTGTATGATAATTGAATTATTACAACGTTTGATATGTTTACTTAAGAACTATTGTGAAATAGTTCAATATTTAAAAAACATAGATCTTCATTAAGAGCTATTGTGAAATAGTTCAATATTTAAAAAGCATAATGATCTTCATTAAGAGCTATTGTGAAATAGTTCAATATTTAAAAAGCATAATAATCTTCATTAAGAGCTATTGTGAAATAGTTCAATATTTAAAAAGCATAATAATCTTCATTTAACTTTTTCATCGCTCTTAGTAAGTCGTCAAGACGGCACTCAGTGTCCACACAGAACTGATGAATTTAAGTTTCTGTTAGTTGGCCAATACCGGTGTGCCCATGAGTAGGATTCCATAAGGGAACGTCGCTTATGAGTTCGTCCGGATTTCTTCGGCAGTACCCAGCATATCTTGTTCGTCTTATTTGGATGGTTTGTGAGATGGGAGGTATGTGGCCATAGAAGTGCTGTTTTGTAGGGTGCTGCTTCAAGGATTCGTTCAAAACAGCACGAAGCATCTTCGTACTTCTCATCTAGCTTTTTCTACAAATTTCGTAAGAAATCAAGTGGTACAACAATATTGACATGGCTACAATGTGGAAGAATTTCGATTTTATTTTATCAGAGGGGTCAGATTTACATATGAACGTTAACCTGTCAATAGCAGTCCATGCTTTACCTATACGTATATTGACATCGATTTCAGTAGTTTCCGTAGATGAGATATTGCTATTAAGGTATGTTAACCTGTCAATAGCGTAGGTTGACATCACTTTTAGTAGATGAGATATTGCTAATGAGGATGCTGTCATCTCCCCAGTAAATGTCTGGCCACTGAAATTAGTAGACTAATTAATATATCTCTATTAATAATGGAGATTGGGCGTATTTCTGTCTGTAACCAAAACTACGTCACAGCTTACGTTATAATTTCTTGTGTTATATACACTCACAATTTGAGTAAGCAATTTTAAAAATTGTTTTTACTTTCGCTCTTTTTTTCAGTAACAAGAAGTTACTAAAAAGTTTACAAATAAATACCTACGATTTTGTGTGAAATATTCAAAATAATCATTTAATTAATAATCAATAGATGCACGCAACATTTTATATGGGGGGGACAGGACCAAGTTTCCATTTCAAATTGTTTTATTTTTTCATTTCTTTAATAAAATTGATGAGTTTCCTTACTTATGATAAAAACCATCAGACAATATCTTTCAAAAATTAATTCTTACACCACCCGAGGGGTGTTTTTTTTGCTAGTATTAGTAATAATTTATAAATCATAAATACAATATAAATGGCAATCTGTGTATAAACTACATCCCCTACACCAGTGATCCGATCATGATGGAACTTTACACACATGTTAAGCTAATTTTCCGGAACTGGCTAATTGGATTTCAATAAAAGTCAATGATGCAACCCATGAGGACATCTTTGCAATAAAGGAGGTAAGAGAAAATAAATCAGTGAAAGAGAGAGGGGGAGGAAGACATACTACAACTGTTAAACCCTCCATCACTACTCCCCTTCCTATTCTTACACATACGTTTGTTCAATAAGCTCAACACTCTTCGAGCTCAAACTTTCCCGGCTTATACATTCTGAATGGATAAAAAGTTGGATGAAAAAAGGACATGATTTAAACAGCCATTGAAATTCCCTCAAAAAACTTTATCTGCTATAAACACACCTAGCAAATGTTGCTATTAAAAATCCAGTAGGGGTACCCAGTTCGCTAGTATTTTAAGGTGCACTTTGGAACTGCATAATAATAATAATAATAATAATAATAATAATAATATATTTTCAGCTAGTATATTAGGTCTGAGACCTGTCAGCTGTTCCTTATAAACATTCATCCTAATTCCACAGAATATTTATAATCTTTCCACAGTTTATCTAACATTGCCTTAAAGGGTTTAGAGATGGGGCATTCACTATTGATGATGGTAGTTTATTCCATGTATTCACCACTCTGTTACTAAAATAATTTTGTCTTGCATTTGCTTTACAAATTTTTTAAAGAGTTTTAATTTATGACCCTTGGTTTGATATTTTCAAATTACATCACCTTTTCCGAGTATTACCGGGTACTGCAGCTAGTCAATGATAAGCCTATGTCTTATTATAATGGAGACGATGTGTGTAACCAAAACTACGTCACCTTCGAAGTCACATATTCCATTAGTTATTAACATTATATCTTCAATGATTATTAAATAATCATTATTCAATCTAAATTAGCATCTTATTCATGAAAGGTGTCTATTAAACTCTACTTGTGTTAGATTTGCCTCAAAACTGCCATGTTATTAATGCGTTAATACTATTACAATATATATCACTAAGAAATAAAGGCTTAGATATTAAATGGTATGGTTCATTTACCTACTGGTTTTGTCAAAAGCGAATTTATCAAATAATTACCCGGTGTTATGATTTCTAAAAGTATTGTTTTAGTATTAAACGTAGTCTCTTTATATACGTTCTTATTTAGTTTCGTTACTCTTTTTAATTTGATATATCTTACATTAAAAGTTAAGCGCCCGGAAGGTGCATATTTCTGCTAGTATCAATAATAATACGAATCAGGGGAGTATAAAAAATGATTTTATTGTCATGTGTTAAAAATATATTACGGAACATATTTTAGCTGAGATGCGTTGAGACGCCACCCCCCTCCCTTTCACCACGGACGGTTTTTACTCTCTGCTGGACTGCGGAGCGACTGCACGGTGCGCTGGCTAGCTTGGGTGCTTTCTGGTCGCTAAGGCGGCCGCCTCTGCTGCCCGGCGCCCATCCAGGCACTACCGGGCGCGCTTTGTTTTGCATATCAACCTCAGTGGGTCATTTAATGCCGATAAAGTTTTGAAATAAATCAATTCTTAATGGATAATACAATTTTGTCTATAAACTCATGTTTTCTATTTAACCCATAGATGGGACCCTAACAGGTACTACTACTTCGGTTCAGAGTAGACCTGAGAGCAATGGTAATGAAGGGGTGCTCCACATTCCCCTAACCTCCAAAACTGGAACCTCACCATCAGAGTTTAACGTAATTACGTATATTTTTTTATATTTTTGAATTGATATTCGGTAAAGATGTAGAGAACGGCTTAAAGCGTTGATGGTGACAATTTAAATCGGCGTCGCACGACTGTTTTGACTGATATTCACTGACGTTAGTAAGTAGCAATCGTTAAAGGGACTCAGAACTATTACGCACTGTAGAACAATTCGAGATGGTCTGTCGTAGTTTGAATAATTTTTTCGCCTCAAGCGTAATAGAGGAAAGGTAATAAAAATCGACAAAATGTCTGCATAAAGATTCGATGCATTCAAAATACCTGGTGAATAAACCATATCTGTAAATCAAACAGACGGCTTTAACCCTTTATTTATCCAGCTTTTATATATATATATATATATATATATATATATATATTATATATATTGTTTATTTTGTGTGTTTTGGCAGCAAGTTATTATTTAAGCTGGTATTATAGAATAATATATATTATATTATATATATATATATATATATATATATATGTATGAGTGTGTGTATATATAATTGTGTATTTTAGCTGCAATTATTATTTAAGCTGGTATTATCGAATAATTTTATATATATATATATATATATATATATTATATATATAATATTATATATATATATATATATAGGTGGTGTATGTTTCTGTATGTATGTGTGTGTGTGTGTGTGTATATACATTGGGTATTTTGGCCGCAAGTTATTATTTAGCTGGTATTATAAAAGTATTATATTATTATATATATTATATGTATATATATATATATATATAATCCAAAAGTCCAGAGAAGAAATCTTCCTTACGACATAGGGTTTTTTAAAACAACTTGTCGCAGTTTGAGAGCTCAATGTGTGCTCTTATTGTTAGAGTCACAGAGCAAATTTATATTTAAATAAATAACAAAAGAATTAGAGATCTTGCATTATAGACTATTTCAGGGAGCTTAGACAAAAATGTCTAATTCTCCCGACTCATCAGATGCGAATGATGAATTCATCATTCGCATGGTCTCAATTAGATGGTCTCAATTCTTCCTCTGATTTCCAAATCCTCCAGTCTTTTTTATTGGGACCGTTCCAAAGTGCAACAACTACAATTGGTATCACTTTCACTCTCATATTCCACAGCTTTTTCAATTCTCTGGCAAGGTCCAGGTATTTATCCATCTTTTCATTTTCCATCAGTTTCACCCTGTGATCTGCTGGAAGTTATTATTATTATTATTATTATTATTATTATTGTTCACTGGAGGCTGAGTGACACCAAGTCTCCTCAGGTCTACAGGACTCTTCTGAGTATTCTAACCGATCTTAACAGTGCTGTAGTTTGAATGGTCTCGATTCTTCCTCTAATTTACAATTCACCCAAATTCTATTCCAGAGGATTGTTGACCGTTCCAAGGGCAATTGCTTATATCTTTTCATTTAGTTTTTATTTGTGTCCAGTACATAAAAATCTCGAGGCAACATTTTCATTTATTGATGTCTCCAATACATTTAACATCATACGCACAGGAAAGATGGAGCATATGGTCTTCTCAAAGAATCTGTCACCGCAATAATGATGCTCAACGAAGACACGAAAGCAATGGTTGGTTCACCCGAGGGTGACACATAATTCTTTGACATTGTTACTGGATTCCTACAAGAAGATACATTAGCACCATTTCTATTAATAAACTACATAGACTACGTACTACAAACGTCATTAGATCTAATGAAAGAAAAAAAAGTTTCCCAGTAAGAATGACCAGAAGCACACGACATTCCTCAGAGGCTATCACAGATGCAGACTATGCAAATAATACAGCGCTTCTCACAAATACTCCTGCCCAAGCCGAATCTCTACTGCATAGCCACGGGAAGATAGCAAGAGGCATTGGCCTCAATGTGATCTCAGATAAAACGGAGTTCATGTGTCTTAAACAAGATAGAAACATCTCCACTCTGGATAGTAAGCCTCTGAATTAGAAAGGCATCGACTACTATTTACAAAGCTGTAGCAGTGCCATTGCTACTGTATAGCTGTTGAACTATTTTGATATAAGGCGTGGGATAAATGGTCACTTATACTTATAGACTCGTCTATAAACACGTGACCTGAGAATGATTCTTGTTGTCCAATCACTGGCACTACTGCTGTATTAATAGAGATCCCGATTTGCATTCATTTCATTGATACTTGGATTATCTTTGACGAAGGACTTACAAGGAATACGTTAACACTGGATTCTTACTGGCTTGCTTACTTATTCATTACATCTGGAACGAAGGATGGCTGCCAGATACTCAACAGGTTATGGAACCAGTCGCGCACGGATCTTTTTTCAATGGCAATGATGCCAACTTAGAAATTTGGAAACTAAGTTCAATGGATACCTTCGAATCCTTCAACTGCATGATATAATCAATGCACCATCTGACCACCCGGAGGACCCAGTTTTCGTAGATAAAAATGCTGCAATATACGCAGAACTAATACTATGCTTGGATGATCGGAGTCTCTCACTCGTAATGCGAGAAGCTCGTGATAATGGTAGAAAAACAATGGAAATATTAAGGACCCACTATTTGTCAAAAAGGCAAACCAAGAATTGTGGGGTTGTATCGACAACTAAGTTCATTAAGTAGAAACGATTATGAATCAATTACTGATTACATAATCCAAACTGGGAGCATTGCTAGCTCATTAAGGGATGCCGGGGAGATTGTAAGCGATGGATTGTTGATCGCTATGGTATTGAAGGGCCTGCCTTCAAATTTCAAACCCTTTGCAACAGTAATAACCCAAAGGGATAAGACTATGACGTTTACGGAATTCAAAGTCAGTCTTCGTAGTTATGAGGAGACAGAAATTATGTACTCTGAGGAACCAAAAAAATAGAACTATACAACTGAAGACCCAATTCAAAAAGGGTTAAATCAACCCTCGCTAGGAGAGCAGATCAACTAGATATACCAACTACCAAAATAGCAAAGCAGACACTGGAAGGATAACAAGAAGTCGCCAACAAAAACAAATATTATTTGTTATGTTTGTCAGGAAAAAGGCTATATGTCCTATGATGCAGGAATAAGAAAGACTTTTGTCAAAATGTTAAATATTTCCCCCCAAAGAAAAAAGACATATTTCTTTCTGCTGGATATGATTCTTTAGCACATAAAGAACATTTGCTCGTTGATTGCGGGGCCACTCAACATGTCATCAACGATAAAACTAAATTTATCAGTTGGGACCCCAATTTTCAATCTGAGAATCACTTCGTGGATTGGCTGATGGAAGTCAATCCACTGGCTTAGTACAAAAACGCGAGGGCGCGCGTGTATATTTGAAAAATAGTAAAAGTCAAACTTGCGAAAGCATTTTGAAAGGGGCATTATATATCCCCACTTTTAGACAAAACATCTTTCAGTGAGGAAAGCTACGGCTTCCGGGACCCACATAATTTTGGACAAAAAAACATCAAAGTTAATCTACCCAAATGGTACTATATTTAATATAGTAAGAATGGGCTTTGTATTATTTAAAAAGATATTAATTCCTCCGAGACTGCGAAATATATTAATCCGTGACATAGTCTTGGATCACTGTAAAATGAGTGATATCAAAAAAAAAAAAAAAAAAGGATCAAAAAAAAAGAAAAGAACAAAAAAAAAAAAAAAAAAAAAAAAAACACAAAACTGAAACCCAAAAAAAGGGCCAAAAATACTAACTTTGGACAGTAATGTTAGGAGTAGGAAAAAATAAAAATAATAATAATTAATATTTTTTTTACAACAAAGTAAAGCTTAGTAGAATATTAGATTAGTAATAGTATTTTGCTTTTACTACAAAAATGAAATTACAAATTTCTGAATGACTTTATTGTTAACATTCTCTGAATGAAATGATGTCGATTGTAATCGAATGTAAATTTCCTCAATGGAGAGATATAATATTGTTGAATGGAATAGCCCCATTTATATCAAAAAGGGGGCGTGTTGAACTATTTTGATATAAGGCGTGGGATAAATGGTCACTTATACTTATAGACTCGTCTATAAACACGTGACCTGAGAATGATTCTTGTTGTCCAATCACTGGCACTACTGCTGTATTAATAGAGATCCCGATTTGCATTCATTTCATTGATACTTGGATTATCTTTGACGAAGGACTTACAAGGAATACGTTAACACTGGATTCTTACTGGCTTGCTTACTTATTCATTACATCTGGAACGAAGGATGGCTGCCAGATACTCAACAATAGCTGCACCCGTTGGACTAACGAAACGCATATATATATATATATATATAATATATATATATATATGAAAAAACAAATGATGTTTACAAATGCATGGGATCATCAGGAGAGAATGTGCACCGTTTCGGGGCCTTCCTCTCAATGGTTTTAAAAAGCACATCGGACCCCGTCACTGATGCGAGGTCCCTCGGAATATCTGTATCGACCGTATGTAATAGATCGGTCTTCAACAAAAATAAAACGGCATGAAATGACCGTTAGAAGAAGAATGCGCAAACAGAACGCTGTTAGTCAAAGTTGGAATTTTTCAAAAAATGCGTTGTCTGTATTAAAAATAAAATGAATTTTATCTAAAAATAAAATGAATTTTATTTTTAATTTAAAAATATCAGAAGCATTACAGTTTATAATAAGACTTAAAAGAACCTGATGTAAAATTGTTTAAAAAAGTGTATAATTGTATAAAAAGTGTATATTAAAATAACTAGATTGTTCATAATACACTCTAACTATTAAATGAGTAACCAATAAGTGTAGGTAAATCTGTGGTGTTTATGGATAATTATCTTCAGAGGAGTAAACATCCATATGTATAGTTTTTTCGTAGACAAGTATGTGAAATAAAAGGAAATTAATCCGACAGTGTGAATTTGATATATTGAAAAAAAAACAAATGATGTGCTTTTTAAAACCGCTGAGAGGAAGGCCCCGAAACGGTGCACATTCTCTCCTGATGATCCCGTGCAATTGTAAACATCATCAATTTTATTTTTAATACAGACAACGCATTTTTTGAAAAATTCCAAACATCATTTGTTTTTTCAGTATATCAAATTCACACTGTCGGATTAATTTCCTTTTATTTCATATATATATATATATATATATATATATATATATATATATATATATATATATATATATATGCTCCTCTGCAGAAGCGTAAGACCCCACCCAATGGGTGACATGCTGGCAGTGGGTTGCGACCCGTGATACTTAAGGATGGAACTCTGGTGGCTGTGCTGTGTATGACATTTACATGTCGAGACCACTTTGGTCCTTACTTAGGCTAGACGGACCATTGGAGAGGCCCAATCTGATCAATCGGCCACGTAAATCCCTAGCACATATAAGATTGTGGCAGGCCTATTGCCCTTATGGCAAGCCCCAACCCTCTTCATCATATACGTGTTAGAAAGATGTGGCTTATCAGTCAGTGTGGAGATATCTCCATCTTTTTCAAACACATGAACTCTCTTTTATCTGGGTTCATATACAGGCCAATGTCTCTTGCTAATTGCTCCAGACTATACAGCAGTAGTTACACTTGTGCAGGTGTATTTGATAGATCACAGTCTAGAGATATTTTTTCAAAATTATAAATTTCTAAAGCAAACAATATATGTATTTATTACATATGTATTTTAAGATAAGATAAATTAACACCTACTGCAATAGTCTGTAAACGAAATTAAATTTTGGAAAAAATATTTTATATGAAATTTTACCAAAGCATTTAGAAAGTGAATATGATAATTAATTGAAAGAAAGATAAGATTAAAATAAAATGAATCAAGAATAGAAATAATAAACAAATAAAATGATAAGAAATAATAAAATAAAAGCGAGACCTATGGATATACCACGGTATGATAATTTAATCATTAAAACGTTTGATATGTTTACTTAAAAGCTATTGCAAAATAGTTCAATTTGTGTAAACTATAATAATCTTAATTTTAAATTTCTCTCTCTCTCTCTCTCTCTCTCTCTCTCTCTCTCTCTCTCTCTCTCTCTCCTCTCTCTCTCTCTCTCTCTCTCTCTCTCCCTTTTTTATCTTTCATTATGCTTGAAAAAGACTAGCGTTATCACTTACGTGCGTCACTCCCCACTCTCTATCTTTCCCTTATGCTCTTTCTTTCTTTCTTTCTTCCTTTCTTTCAGTTCTTACCACTGAAGCATCAGCCCCTTACAAGCAAGGAGGGAAAATTACCTTATAAATATATACATATTTATATGTCAAGGTCGCCAAAAGCTAAAATCTGTTATATAGGGGAGCCTGTTATATAGGAGAGTGTTGATTTATCAATGAATGAATTTTAAAATGCATTAATTATTTTATTTTAAAACTTTCTGATTTAATTAGGTATTCCTGCTATGGTAAATTAATCTGTAAAATTGAGTTAAAATATGAAACGCCACATTTTAAGTTTCAAATTTCATATTTTTAGATTCTAAAAACATATTCATTCAATAACTACTTTAGTTTATTATCGTTATCTGATAATTTTTTTAAAGAAAAACTCTATTGTAAATTTACCCCGCCCTTTTAAATAGAACAAATATCGATGCATAATTCCTTCTTTTATAAGATAATAACAAATTAAATAATTGTTGAAAAGAGTAAAAAAGATCTCCAAAAATTATTTTTTTAGTTTTTATTTAAAATTTATTTTCCGATTTTCGGTACTTGTTTTCTACCAGGATCTCTCCCTTAAAAAAATGTGTTTCTTCTATTCACACCTTCCCACTTTTGCCTTTTTATTTATACCGTAATTAGTTTCGAAAGCGACCCAATAATAAGGAGGAGGGTCAAAGTTAAGTGACCTGAAAAAGTCTTAGTTTTGAAATAAAATAACTAACTAATTAAAAAATCCATTCATTGATAAATTAACACTGAATATTTCTTTAAAATCGGATTATTCCCTGATTTTTGGTAATTTTTTTTCAATCAGGGGAGATAATTTGTTTTGTTAAACACGGATTTTTCTGCAACGTTGGCAGTGCCTAGAAAAGAGAGTTTGCAAAGTTAATTCAATTTTGAAAAAAAGCGTCCGGAGAATTAAAAAAAATATATATATACGGCCGGAGAGTTTTTAAAAATTCAAATCATTTTGTAAGATTTCTAAGAAAGAAACGGTTGACCTAATTTATATTGAAATGGATCATGGAATTTTATTAGGTGCGGGCTCTTCACTGCTGGTGTGAATCTTAACATACAAATAAAGTGAGTAGTTAGATATGTCTCTCTTGATCACTCTCCCATCACCCACTTACTCACATAGATAAACTAACACCTTTAACAAGGAAGTAATCAAGAGATACATAGAAATGAAAAGAGCGATAGGCAGAATGTTAAGTCAGGGACGGGTCAGTTTTTGACTTAATTGCAAATTACGACTAATTAAAATCAATTAAAATGGATTTTTTTCAAACATAATTCAATCCTAAAACTAAGGAATAATTTAGTATAACTTTCGTTTAATCAAACTAAACAGTAAAAAAAGCCTTTAGGAGATAAAAGTTGATTCGCTCAGCTTTAGTATAATAATAGATAGATAGATATTACGCATAACAATTCTTTTTGTTAAAAGTTATTTTATTGGTAACCAAAGTTACCGGAATCTCATAATACTTTAGAACAATGATTCAAAATACTCTGGAATATTTCTAGTGGGATGTTATATAATCAAAACGGATATCATTAGGTATTATATATTACTAAAACACACTGGTAGTGAAACTAACAATATAATTCATACATACACATATAAAACTTATTTTGAAATGCAGAATATTAACATTTTGGTTACCGAGATTCTGTCCTGTAGTGCAGTTGTTCCCAACGTAGGACCTTAAACCCACAAGTAGAACTGAGAAATTTTTGAAATTTGCTTAGCGTTTGCTCAAGGCAAATAGATGAGCTTTGAAGTTCTATGTTGTTTTTCTTTTCAACTGGCAGGAAATTACGAAAACAAAAACTGCTTCACTTACGCCTGAAGCTGAACAAGGATTTGGAAGTTGAAATTCACAAGATGAAAGATAGACACCAGGAGCAGTGTAGTTAGGGTTTATATTTTCTACTACATTTTGCTTTTGTAAATAAAATGTATTTCCTGTTACATGCGATTTCTTTTTGTACTTACGTGGGCCTGAAATTTTGTTAACACCAAAAATGGTCCACAAGATAGACAGGGTTGAGAAATATTGCTGTAGTGTTCAGCAATAAATAAGACCTAATGGTACCCGTTTTAATTATATAATTTTTTACTATAAATAATAAGGGGCAGGTTTTGCACAGTCGCTAGAGCACCCATCTAGGAATCGCAAC
The DNA here is from genome assembly GCA_023376005.1 of Doryteuthis pealeii. Classification (NCBI taxonomy): domain Eukaryota; kingdom Metazoa; phylum Mollusca; class Cephalopoda; order Myopsida; family Loliginidae; genus Doryteuthis; species Doryteuthis pealeii. The sequence goes on along the minus strand of CM042152.1, from coordinate 62,674,412 downwards.
GTACTGATCCTCGCTAACTCAGCTCATGTGTAGCATAGATTGGGTATTCTGATTTGTGTGGCAAAGGGGAGAGCTGACGATAGGTGTGGTGCTCTATTTCAGAAAAATCAGTCTCCCTGGTCTAGCGTTATCGAAAAGGGATAGACTCTGTCACTATCCGACTGATAACAACAAAAGGGCATTCCTTCGACTTTACGTTTTACAAATGATAAAATTCCTGGTAAAATTTGGCTAAGAAGAAAATGATATCTGTGACGATAGACATTTACCCGATTCGAAGCGTCAGTGTTTCCTGGTGTGTCTGACTGCTATTTGCGAGATGTCTCGGAAGTATTCTAGGTATTTAGCTTTTAAGTAGGCGGCGGTTGGTTTGAGTCGTGGCCAGAAGGGGCAGGATGTTGGAAGCTGCGAATTGAAGCACCCGGGTGGAGTGCAATCGTCAGCTTTATTAAACGAGGTACGCAGCGAAGGTTGACAGTCAATTTGGAGGTGATGAGAGACTATTCCGATTCTTCACAGGCAAGACTATTTGGAACATGGTTGAAGACTGTTGTAATATTTTAAAAAGTGGACAGACTTTGTGAGCAGACTTATGCAGTGGGGAAATTGATTATGCGAATCTGTTGTTTTTTTTTAAATTTATCAATATCTTTATAAAATTTGTTATGGGTCTGCTTATCTATGGGCGATATTCTACATTGTCAATACGGTCTGTAATTTACTTTTGGGATTATCCTCGTATATTGTCAACATGGTATGCATTTTACTTTTGTGATTATCCTCGTATATTGTCACAATATACATTTTACTTTTGGGATTATCCTCGTATATTGTCACAATATACATTTTACTTTTGGGATTATCCTCGTATATTGTCACAATATACATTTTACTTTTGGATTATCCTCGTCTATTGTCACGATGTGCATTTTACTTTTGGGATTATCCTCGTATATTGTCAGAATATACATTTTACTTTTGGATTATCCTCGTATATTGTCACAATATACATTTTACTTTTGGGATTATCCTCGTCTTTTTTCACAATATACATTTTATTTTTGGGATTATCCTCATATATTGTCACAATATACATTTTACTTTTGGGATTATCCTCGTATATTGTCAAATATACATTTTACTTTTGGGATTATCCTCGTCTTTTGTCACAATATACATTTATTTTGGGTCTATATTGTCACAATATACATTTTACTTTGGGATTATCCTCGTATTTTGTCACAATATACATTTTACTTTTGGGATTATCCTCGTATATTGTCACAATATACATTTTACTTTTGGGATTATCCTCGTCTTTTGTCACAATATACATTTTACTTTTGGGATTATCCTCGTATATTGTCACAATATACATTTTACTTTTGGGATTATCCTCGTTTTGTCACAATATACATTTTATTTGGATTATCCTCATATTTGTCACAATATACATTTTACTTTTGGGATTATCCTCGTCACAATATACTTTATTGTCACAATATACATTTTACTTTTTGGGATTATCCTCGTCTTGTCACAATATACATTTTACTTTTGGGATTATCCTCGTTGCACAATATACATTTTACTTTTGGGATTATCCTCGTCTATTGTCACAATATACATTTACTATTCGTCTATTGACACAATATACATTTTACTTTTGGGATTATCCTCGTCTATTGTCACAATATACATTTACTTTTGGGATTATCCTCGTCTATTGTCACAATATACATTTTACTTTTGGGATTATCCTCGTCTATTGTCACAATATACATTTTACTTTTGGGATTATCCTCGTCTATTGTCACAATATACATTTTACTTTTGGATTATCCTCGTCTATTGTCACAATATACATTTTACTTTTGGGATTATCCTCATATATTGTCACAATATACATTTACTTTTATTATCCTCATATATTGTCCACAATATACATTTTACTTTTGGGATTATCCTCGTCTATTGTCACAATATACATTTTACTTTTGGGATTATCCTCATATATTGTCACAATATACATTTTACTTTTGGGTCTATTGTCACATTTTACTTTTGGGATTATCCTCGTCTATTGTCACAATATACATTTTACTTTTGGGATTATCCTCGTCTATTGTCAACACGGTATGCATTTTACTCAGTAATAGCTGTTGAATGTCTTAAAGACTTGAAAAAGAAAAAAGAAAATGTCTTAAAATGTGTTTGGTAATAGAAACGACCTAATTCGTTTGGTGTATTGAAGTAGAGATATTTCTGTGAAAAAAAATGTCTGTGTTTAGATACAATTCGAATCAGATAAGAGATTTGTGTTAAACTTTCTTTTGTCAAATGTGTTTTTGCTTGTTAGTATTCATGGTATTTTAAATGTTTGGAGTTTTCACCGATTCACCTCTTGCGTAATTACTTCACCAGATCTAATCATGACGTCAGAAATATGTGAAGCTTTTGTAGTTAATGCGTTTAAACAGTGACAATGATGAATGTCTGGTGAAATCAGACAGAGATATCAAAAAGGAAAGAAAGAAGTTAGTTATATACTAGAATAAGAAGAAGGAAAATTGGTTTGTGTGTGTGTGTGTGTGTGTGTGTGTGAGAGAGAGAGAGAGAGAGAGAGAGAGAGAGAGAGAGAGAGAGAGAGAGAGAGAGAGAGAGAGAGAGAGAGCAAACAAATGAAAGAGTTTTTAGAAGAAGAGAAGAAGAAGAAGAAGAAGAAGAAGAAGAAGAAGAAGAAGAAGAAAGAAGAAGAAGAAGAAGAAGAAGAATGAAAGACGAAGAAGAATGAAAGAAGAAAAGAGATGGTGGTAAAATGTAGAGAAAGAATTGCGCGAAAGAAAGAAGAAAGAAAGAAGAAAGAAAAGAAGAAGAAGAAGAAGAAGAAGAAGAAGAAGAAGAAGAAGAAAAAGAAGGAAGAGGAGGAGTAGGAGTAGGAGAAAAAAGGAGATGTATATGAAGTTTGAAAAATTTAAGAAACGGTTTAAATAAAAAGATAAAAACATATACAAGAACGCAAAAAAATGGTGTTAAAATAGGAGGAAAACGTACAAAGAAGAAGAAGAAGAATTGCAGTAGAAAAAAGAAGGACAATTAGTAGTAGTAGTAGTAGTAGTAGTCTGTTGTTGTTGTTGTTGTTGTTGTTATTGTTCCAATCAGTTATCACACCTTATGGCAGAACACAAAATAGACGTCTGCTGTGTAATTATCAAAGAAGCCGTATCTTTGCGAAAATTATGTTTTCTTCCGACGTAAAGAGAAAATAGATGTTTCAAGCACTGGAAATCGTAATAAGATCTACCGACACACAACGCTCAAATTCACACGATGTTTGCAAGAAATATATATCCACTAGGGCGGACATCTTTGATCAGTGATTCGCTAATCAAGAATGCAGGACATTTGATGTAAGTTCGATCCTTACTCATCATCATCATCATCATCATCATCATGATAGTAGCACGGATATCCATGACAATCACTCGCCAACCATCCCTATCATTCATTGCCCCTGGCAGGTCCTCCGTGCAGCATCCAGTATCCGCGCAGAGCTGTTTAATGTAAGGCTTTGCTGGACGGCCCGCACTGGCGTTTCCGTGTGCTGGCTTCCACTGGAGACCGTCGCTCATGTGTTTGTCCAGCTGTGTCCAGCATGTTCGTCTCACTCGGACGTTTTGTGTGATAGGAGGCAAGTGGCCTTACATTTTTCTCGTCATGTGGCTGACTAATCTAAGCTGAGTACAAATCTACTTTATTATCTGAGCAAAGCGTTAAAATGTATCTAATCAAACTTAATGACAAATTTATTGATTTTAACGCCATATCATCCTGTCTAGGGTTATCTTATACCTCGAGGTTAGAAAGTCGCATTCATTGTATTTCATATATATATTTCTGTGTTGATATAAAATGGAATTAAATCCGACAGTTTAAGGTAAAGATAAAGAAAAAACAATAGTATAGATTGTGCTAACAAGCGCCTGGTTCGACTTTATGATGTTTATGAAATGTAATCCAAATTAAATTATTTAAAAAAATAAAAAATAAAAACAATACTAGAAAGTAATGTAAAAGCATTAGTCTTCTTCCGATCACATTTTTTTTATTGAACAATGAAATGGAATTTAACGGTTGATACAAGAAGTTCAAATAACGCTCACGTTCTGGGCTGGAATTTCTTTTAAAAAATTATATAAAAAAACGTATTTTGGTTAAAAAAAAAAAAATGTAACTTTTATTTTTAAATCTTTTTCTGTGTTGTTGTTTCTTAAGATTTTTTGAACGCTGTCTTATACAATACGAATAATACTTAAAAAGATCTATTTGCGTGGTGAAAAGTATTCTCTAGTATACAAACCACTAAAAGAAAAGACAATTTCGTTTCGGTAAGCCGATTCTGGAATTTTACATAAAGCTTATGATAGCGTGTAAGAGCAGAAGGAGGGAGGGGTACGCGGCGTCAGTCAGCAGTCAGAAAGAAAACAAGAGAGAAGAGAGAAGAGAGAAAGAACGAGTGAAGAGAAGAAGGCGAAAATACAGAGGCAGAGACCCGTTATTTAATAAGTAAACAAGAGAGAAAGAACGAGTAAAGAGAAAAGAAGGAAAGAAGGACGAAGAGAAAGAGACAGTCGCAGGTTAATTAACGAGTAAACAAGAGAGAAAGAACAAGTGAAGAGAAGAGAATGAAAGGAGGATGAAAATAGAGAGACAGACGCAGGTTGTAACAAATCATTTTCTATTTCATTTTATATAATAAAAAGTGACTCTTAATCGAAGTAACAGTTGCTGTTAAAGTTATTTATTGTATTTAGTCAAATAACTATTTTGTCTCATATATGTATTTACCCAACCCCTCCGCAGAATGTGACACAAGGTTAGTTTGTCAAGCAGAGAGCAGATGACACAAGAGAAATTTGTTGATATATGTGAGAATCGAAATCGTTATTATTGAAGTCAGTCAGTCAGTCAGTCTACTACTGGTTTGAACAACAGCAACTGGCCAAGCACAACTGAACCAGTGTCAAGAAACCTGGTACTTATGGGAATTCAGAATAGTCCACTCATGCATTTGGGTAATTCCATTCCTTGAGTCGTGATTGGCTGCATGGTTTCTATGATGTTCTGAGGCTTCATAAGTAACATACCATTTTGCAGTAGTCTTTGCAGCAAATCAGGTCCGTATTAAGTTACGACTGCTTGCTGCCTTGTCTTACCAATTCGACGGTAATTGGAACTAGTATGATTATTATACAGCTACGATCAATGCTGGGTTACATTATTCCATTATTATTTTATAGGTTTCAACTTTTATCTAATCTGGCCCAAATCTAAAAGTGTAGGGCACTCAGTGAGAATCGAACTTACTACAATCAGTGCTAGGTGTACATTACTCCACTGTTACGTTCAACACGTTTATCTTGATATCTATCAAACTTTATTCAATCTGGCACGAAACTAAAATTGTCGGACATCCAGTCTTAGTAGTTGACTCACTTCTTAGCCATTTATTCGACGCACCTGTCATGAGGATTTATTTAAGGATGAAAACTTTTGATTGATTTCTGAATTGTTTCACGGCATGAAGGCAACTTTTGATTAAGAAGCAAACCAAAGCGTCACTCCAGTGGGTTTTCTGATACAGCAATTGCAGGTTTCAATAAGTGTTGGATCACAATTGTTTTCGAAGTAACAAAATCGCAAAATGAGAAAGAATAGCTTAGCCGACATTTATATCCTCCAGTGAAACATCATTGCATGTTCTAATTTTGATTTCTGCGAATAATGTCGCATGCATTATCCCTTGTGTGGAAGGGAAAATGTTGATGTGTTATTGTTATTTTAAATGGATTTTTGTTTTTGGTTCCAGAGACGCAGAAGGTTGGTGTTGCAAATATTTTGGAGAGCTAAGCAGAGAACGGCACAAGGATGAGAAAAAAATGAAAAAGAGAAGAGAAAAAGAAAAAGAGAAGAGAAAAAGAAAAAGAAGGAAGAAAAAAGAAAAAAGAAAAAGAAAAAGAAAAAGAAAAAGAAAAATGTAAAGAAAAGAAAAGAAAAAGTAGAAAGAGAAAGAAAAGAGAAAAAAAGAAATGAAAAGAAAAAGAAAAAGAAGAAAAAAAAAAAAAGAAATGAAAGAAAAAAGAAAAGAAAAGAAAAAAGAAAAACAAAGAAAAGAAAAAGCGAAAAAAAAAAAATAGAATAGAAAAAAAAGAAAAAACAAAAAGAAAAAAAAAGAAAAAAACAAAAAGAACAGAAAAAAGAAAAGAAAAAAAGAAAAAAGAAAAAAGCAAAAGAAAAAAGAACAAAAGAACAAAAGAACAAAACAAAAATGGAACAGAAAAGAAAAAGGGAAAAGAAAAAGAAAAAGAGAAAAGAAAAAGAAAAAGAAGAAAGAAAAAAGTAAAAGAAAAATGTAAAGAAAAGAAAAGAAAAGAAAAAGAAAAAGTTGAAAGAGAAAGAAAAGAGAAATAAAAAAGAAATGAAAAGAAAAAAGAAAAGAAAAGAAAAAGAAAAAAAAGAAAAGAAAAAGCGAAAAAAGAAAAATAGAATAGAAAAAAAAAGAAAAAGAAAAAGAAAAAAAGAAAAAGAAAAAAGAAAAGAAAAAGAAATAGAAAAAAGAAAAAGAACAAAAGAAAAATGGAATAGAATAGAAAAGGGAAAAAGAAAAAAAGAAAAGAAAAAGAAAAGGAAAAAGAAAAAAAAAGAAAAAGAAAAAAGAAAAGAGAAAAAAGAAAAATAGAACAGAAAAGAAAAAAGAAAAAAGAAAAAGAATAAAGAAAAAAGAAAAAAGAAAAGAATAAAGAAAAGAAAAAGAAAAAGAAAGAAAACAAAGGAAAAGTAAAGAAAACGGTAAAAGAAAAAGAAAAAAGAAAAGAAAAAGGAAAGAAAAAGAAAAAGAAAAAAAAATAAATAAAGAAAAAAGAAAAAGAAGTAAAGAACTAAGCAGAAGATTAAAAAGGGAATAAGTCAGCGAATTGCGAACGTCGACATTTGATTGGCTGATGATGTAACATTTGATCTCGAGCCTTTGCGTCTGATTGAATGGTCGGAAAAACCTGAACCAAAAATCGATGATCGATGTTTGGGGCGTTGGGAGACTATCGATCCATTAACGAAGAAACCAGAAAGGACTGAACCGTTAATAAAAAGCTGGCATTTCTCGCACGTTGGTCCCAGAATAGTCACCTTGAGACAAATCGATCAGTAGACGAGCGCGAAAATAAGACGTTCAATCGAATGGGATAGATTAGGTCAGCGGTTGAGAAACCGTGAGATGTAAAAGCGGATAGACTTATCAAAAAATTTTGGTGGAGAGAGTGTTAATTTTTATTGGATATTTGAAAAGAAGATGTTACAAAAAAATTAAGGATTTTTGAGACTTTTTACTTTATACTCTCCAGAGCTTCAGAACTGAAAACTTAAAACTTTTAAATTGCTATAATACTCTAGATTATTCAAGTGGAATATTCTAGAATATTTGTCCCCCCCCCCACAGTATTCACAACATCGGCGGTTGCGGGTATATGTATTTACCCAACCCCTTCCGCGCAGAGTGATAGCACATCCATGGGTTAAATATATATATTTTTTTTAAAATTTTATATGCGTTAAAATGATTTAATTTAATTTGAATTTAAAAAATACTCAACAAGAATAAACAAAACAAAAATGTTTTCGGTATAAACTAACAGAATGGTTGACGTGCCGTAAAAAGCAAGCAAGCAGCCAAGCAACCAACCAATCAGCCCTCCGACACACACACACGGTTTTATTTATATAATAATGAATGAGTACATTTTGCACACTAGGTCGGAGAGAAAAGACACGAAGAAGAGCTTTGACTGGCGTTTTGTTTTATGTGGACTTACTTTTTTCTGGAATTATTCTTAGCAGCAAAGTCTATTTCGTCTAGTGGCAATTTTCTTATTTCAGTAATCCTGAATCCCCCGTGGCCCTGTGACAAACTTCGTTTTTGGCGATCCGGCCTCCGTTTACAATTGTTTACAATTCAGAGTGAGTCTTTATAGAAAAATTGTAGCTATTTTTGTCATCGTGGCAAGATCAGCAAATGCTAAGCTGCCAACCATCAAAACATCATTGATTTGACAGTCATATTAACTTTTAGGTCACTACTGTAACCTTTTCTTCTATCTATAAACACAAAGTAAAATCAGAATTTATATGATATTTTGATTTTTGCATTTTAAGAAAAACATTTACGTTAACTAAAAAAAAACTTCTACACATTCCTTTTTTGTTAAAAATTAGTTGACGTCAACAAAAGAACTCTTCGTATTATAGCACCCACACATGAACACACCAATATGTGTGTCGGCAAGCATAAAACTACATCGATTAGATCTGCGCGGATACTAGATGTTGTGCAGGGGACCTGCCAGGAACGATGGTCAATAGAGATAGGTATCGAGGAAGAGTTTTAGAGATCCGTTTACTTTCTTAGTTTAATAGCATATCAATTTTCATTGGTTATCTAATGCCAAAGCCATTGTTATAGAATAATATTAGTGGTACTATATAATCAATAGCTAGGTAGGTGAAGGGGTTAATACCTTTTCTATGGATATTAATCCAAAAGTGAACGTTATAGCCCGGCTGGAATTCGATTGTATATAGCCGTCCGTTCAAATAAACAGCATATCTATATTATGTTTTTTGAGGGACATCCGTTGTTGTGCCTCTCATATTTAATCTTATCTTTTTACTTATCTTTCTGAGTAGAAATTTATCTTTCCGTAGTCTGTTGTCTGGAGTAGCTATCTTCATCTGTACTTACTTCTTAATTGTGATTTAGTAGTTTCTTTCTTAATTGTGAGTAGCACTTTCTTACTTCTTCTTTGTGAGTCTGTGAGTACCTATTTTCATCTGTAACTTAGCTGGTATTTCTTCTTTCTACTACAGGACATGGTCTAGTTTCTTGTTCCCGGCGGTTTCTTCTAACTTCTGTTTCTGATTTCTTAACAGGTGTCTTAAGCGATGCCAAGATTGTCGTTGTTTTTAGTGAAAAACTCAAGGCATATATTTTTGTGAATTCACATTTTATTAATTATTCTTAACCACCAGACCATAACCACGCGTGATGAGCCCTGCTGTGCATGTCTTAACATTATCACCTCTAGCAGCCGACTGACTCCTTGCCACAGATCAAACTCCGAACAGGTAAAGAGGGTTCAACCTAAGATTATTAAATGTCACTCAATCTAACCGTCCAGATTTTAATTCAAATAATATCGTCCTGATTTGAACTTAAATCTACATTCTATAACCGTCCAAAATCAACAATATGTAACACCGAACTTTCTTACTACGATGTCGCAGTAGAGCACATTAGCCATTACAGTTGGAGATTCTTGCTGTTGGCACAACCTGATGAATTGTTAAACTGACTTCGGCATTACATAACCCAACAAGGATTGACGTGCTGTCGGCACAACTTGATGAATTGTTAAACTGACTTCGGCATTACATAACCCAACAACGATTGACATGTCATAAAACCAACCAACCAACCTACTAACCGAACAAAAAAGTTTTCAGTTACACTCATCATTGATATTTTCTCTACAGTAAAATCAAATTATTGTCTACACAATTATTAACAGTTCAAGTGGAAAGTGAGTCCGAGTAATAGGATATCGATTTTAGTCGCTTTGTCGGCACTGGTGGCTTGTCTGAATTGCTCTTTTTCGTTGAATTCAGAGACCGGAAGTAGATCCTAACAAAAGATAACTGAATTGAAGCTACTGAGGCATCATCTGTTGTCGCAAACGGTCTAGACTAGACCAGGTGCATTTCAAATCGGTCGATTTTTATTTAAAGAAAATCATCATTGTCTCTAACCTATCAGTTACCACTCATCATTTCCCGCCAAAGTAAAGAAATTACGCGCCAAAATTCAGAACGAGGCTGATCTGTTTTATATCAGAACGAGGCTATTGAGTTATGCAAATAATTCTGGTTAGTCGTATTTGGATTATGGAAATGGTAGCCAATTCGAAAATAATCTGCGACCGGTATTTTCTTTGATTTTGTTAGTGATATTTTATTAAAAGTTTTGGTGAGACCGAAAATTGTATTATCTTAGACAGTAAGAGAACTCTTATATGGAAACAGGCTAATGGGTGTTCGAATCACAGCGAAGGCTTATTATTTATTTACTCTCTGTGCTGATTAGTAACAATCGTGGAATGGGGATCTGGGGTTGCTGGGAAACAGTAAATTATATTAACTAGCAAGAATATGTGCCCTCCGCCGGGCGTAAGTATTTAAGTTTTAATGTAATGAAATATATTAAATTAGAAAGACTAACGAAATTATATACGAACGTATTTAAAATATTACACTTATTTTGATTATATTTTAATTGGTTTCTATACAAACTCATTCATAGGATTGATTTTAATTCGTTGGCGAATAAAAGAATAATATTAGAGATTATAATTATTTATTAAACTAGGTTTTGTTAAAACAAGTATGCAAATTAAATACGACATATATTAGGTAAACCTTTATTTCTTAGTGATACATAAGACATATTGCAGGGGTACTTCACGTGGTGTAATGGTTAGCAAGCGAGATTTGCGGACCATTGTTAGTGAGTTCAATTCTTATTGAGTGCCCCATACTTCTGGCCTTGTGTCACATCTAAGTTAAGCTTAGTAAATAACTATGTCATATAACATGGTTTTAAATACATTAATAACATGAGTTGTTTTGAGGCAATTCTAACTCAGATTTTCATTGAAACATCGTTAATAAAAAATATTTATTTTATGTAATAATGAATTTGACTAGAAACTAAATACTGCTTGATAAACTTACTCAATTCCTGGAGAAATTGTGATGTAGCAGTGACGTAGTTTCGGTTACAGACAGACACCGAATCTTCATTATAATAAGATATGGAAAAATACAAGCAAAAAATAAATGATAAACACAATGTGACATTTTGTTCCTTTCCTTTCGTTATGCTATTCATTTCTTTCAAAATTATTCTCTCTTCACCTTTTTTCTTTCTATCCTTTCCAATTTTCACCTTCCTATATTTCATCTCTCTTTGCCTTTTTATTCATATGATCAATCTTTTTTTTTCTTTATAGATTTCTTCTTCATCTGCTCTTCCTTTCTTTCTTTCTTTCTTTCTTTCTTTCTTTTTCCCGTGTTCTTTCTTTCTTTCTCTGTTCGTTTTCTTCTTCCTACATTTTTATCTTTCTATGCTCTTTCTTTTTTCTCTCTCTCTCTTCGGTTTCCTCTTTCTTTCTTTCTTTCTTTCTTTCTTTCTTTCTTTCTTTCTCTTTACGCTTTCGTCTTCCTATGCTCTTTCTGTTTTTCTCTGTTTGCTTTCCTATTTCCTTCTTTCCTTCTTTCTTTCTTTTTTCTCTCTCTCTCTTCAGTTTCCTTTAACTTTTTTTTTCTTTCTTTCTTTTCATTTCCTTCCTTCAAAATTATTCTTCCTTTGCTCAATCTTTTTTCTCTTTATCGATTTCCTCTTCTTCTTCTCTTTTTTATTTCTTTCTTTCTTTTTTCTTCTTCCTGTGTTCTTTCTTTCTTTCTTTCTCTGTTTTCTTCTTCCTACATTTTTCTTTTTCTATATTTCATCTTTCTATGCTCTTTCTTTTTCTCTCTTCGGTTTCCTCTTTCTTTCTTTTTTCTTTCTTTCTTTCTTTCTTTCTTTCTTTCTATCTCTATACTCTTTCTTTCTCTTTACGCTTTCGTCTTCCTATACTCTTTCTGTTTTTCTCTGTTTGCTTTCCTCTTTCTTTCTTTCTTTCTTTCTTTCTTTCTTTCTTTCTTTCTTTCTTTGCTTTGCTTTTTCTTTTTTCTCTCTCTTCAGTTTCCTCTTTCTTTCTTTCTTTCTTTCCTTTCTTTCTTTTCCTTCTTCTTCCTATTCTCTTTCTTTCTTTTTCAATAATCGTTCATAGCTTGAATGAAACTTTACATGCAATTGCTAACAAATGAAGGCAGACGCAAAACGAGCAGAAATTATGTCTCAAGGAAATAAGATGTAAAAAGTAATTTTAGCACGTGTGACCTCCCATACAATCAATGCAATGGTATTTGAAAAAACGTCTGCTCTGAAACTATAAACTCATTAAAGTTTTCTATATAATGATCAAGAAAAGGTCAGATTTCAATCTCAACTTTTTACCGTGATCTACTCACAAGGAATCGTATAGCTATATGATTCTAGAATCATATGAAAAATCGATATTTTGATACACAGGTTATATATATATATATATATATATATATATATATATATATATATATTTGAAGAAAAAATGTAAGTGAATCCGATAGTATTTAATATTGTAAAAATTGAAAAAACACAAGTTACATAAATGAATAATGTTTATTACGCCAACGGTCTGTTTAGATAGACCTTCATCAGGGCTTTCGTTGGTTTTTGTTTTCAGTTATGATGAAGGTCTATCTAAACAGACAGAAACACTGCAGCGTAGGCGTAATAAACATTATTCATTTAAGTAACTTGTGTTTTTTCAATTTGTACAATATTACACACACACACACACACACACACACACACATACACACACATACACACACACGCACATATATATATATATATATATATATATATATATATATATATATATATATATATATATATATATAAGTAGAGAAATAACAAAAGACTTAGAGATTTAGAATTATAGTCTATTTCAGGGAGCTTAGACAAAGTGTCTAACTCTCCCGACTCATTCGCATCTAATGAGTCGGGAGATTTAGACTATTTGTCTAAGCTCCCTGAAATAGACTATAATGCTAAATCTCTAAGTCTTTTGTTATTTCTTAACTTATATATTTGCTCTGTGACTCTAACATTAAGAGCACACATTCAGCTCTCAAACTGCGACATGGTTTGGTTTAAATAAAACTCTTGTGTCGTAAGGAAGATTTCTTCTCTGGACTTTTGGGTTATATATATATATATATATATATATATATATATATATATATATATATATATATATATAGATATAGATATAGATATATATATAGATAGATAGATAGATAGATTCGAACCCTAAATGCATTTTAATCCTATGTCTAAGGTGTGCTACAAATACAAAGCTGAAAGTGTAGTTCCCATTTAGATTTTTCTTCAAGTGTTTGGTTAGAGTTCAAATGATGCAGCCCTACAGTAGTACTGATACGGTTACATCTTGGAAGAATTACCATTTTATTTTTATCGGGGGTCAGATTTCTACATGATTGATAATCTGTCAACATTAGTGCAAGCTTTACCTATTGCGTATGTTTGCATCGCTTTCAGTAGATGAAATATTGCTACCGAGGTACATGAACTAGTCTATAATATCATTATTAACTGATATGTTTTATCAATGAGGTGTAAATTGGGTGGAATCTTTTTTTAAATTTAAAAAAAAAAGAATAAAATATCACTTTTTTAAATAATCAATTAAGTTTGCGTTCACGCGGTTTGAAAAAAAATTGGCCTGATCATGACATCACTGTGACAATCGAAGAAAAATTTTACGTCCTTTTTTTTAAGTAACACATTTTAATGACAATTTAACGCAAAATGAACATTTTAGTGGAAAAATTTATTGGTAGAAAAACAGCACGTGGAACTTGTTTTTACCTTTTTTTTATCTAATTACATTACAGTTAAAATTGGAAAAGTTTGTTTCAAAACTGAAAATATATATATATATATATATATATATATATATATATATATATATAAACAAATTTTTTTTGTGATGAAACAAAGAAAATACAGTGCTCAATCACAAATTGTGAGAGCTAATATTTATTTTAATTTGCTGAGTTTTTATAGATCAATGTTTATTATAAACAGCTACCCAGGTTTCATGCCAAGGGGCAATTACTTTTTTCAAAAGTAAATTTTTTTTATTTTTAACAAATAAAGGGAGGTAACTTCGTTGGCATTGTTACAAAAAAATGCAACTTTTGAAAAAATTTAAATTTTTAATAAATCCGAACTACAATAGCGTCCGCAGAAGTAACCGACGTTATTTACGGTCCAGAATGTGACATTAAGTAAAGATCTTCAACAAACACCATGGGATCTAACTCAACAACCTGATGATTGCCCCTTGGCATGAAACATGGGTAGCTGTTTATAATGAACATTGATCTATAAAAACTCAGCAAATATATATATATATATATATATATATATATATATATATATATATATATATATATTTTGCCTGTGAACAGATGGTAAACTAATCATTAATTTCAAAAAGAAAAAGCTTTAGTTTTAGAAACAAAAGTTAATTTTTAGGACACATAGATAAAAATAATCTTAAACCAGGCAAGTATATATAATATTAGCTTCCTAAATTTCTTTAGTTCTCCTGAAGAAGGTGTACATTGAACACCGAAACCATGGTAGAGAGAAAAACCATTCTACATATATATATATATATATATATATATATATATATATATATATATAAATTTACTGTAGTGCAGACATGAAGTCAACTGCGCCTGGTTACAGACAGTTTCTTGCCAATGCGATTTTCAAACCAATTAGCTGTGTTTGCTATTTTGTTCTCCCTTGTATACTGCAGTGTATCACTTACTAATGAGGTGGAGAAGTCTTGTTTTAGGGTTCTAAGGGGGGTTCGTTTTATGGCTTTGAGGGGAAAGGAGTTCAGTTTTATAGTTCTGTTGAATATTAGTCCTTTTACTGTTTACATTTTCGCTTGTTATTTTTTATTTGTTTTTTATTGATAATTATTTTCTTGAAATATAGCACACGATAATATATATATATATATTTCAAAAATTACTATGTATATATAAAACAATAATCGATGCGAATTTAACCAGAATGTGGTTTTCACTAGACAAATGGACTTGTCACGGTTTACTGATTAAATGGAATAATTTTCTACAACAAAATATATTTATTTTTAATCAGTATAATTTAATTAAAGAAATATACTATTCATAAAATAAATGAATAATTTTCATTTGAATTATTACGCGAAATTTCCTACTTCCAAATAAGGACACGTTTAATTCTTAGCTTTTTAGGGGTAAAAATGTAAATGGATTAAATGAATACATTTTTATTGCTTTGATGCAACAAGCAAGTAAGAAATTAATTTAAATTTTGTCACATGCACAAAAAGATTCTTATATTTTAAAACGGAATGGTCCATTATTTAAATGAGTTGACGACACTCGTAAGAAATTTAAAAAAAACGGCAGATAAGCAACACGAGATAATCAGGATTTACATTTTTGTATTTGATCTTGGATGATTTGGACGGTCTCATTTTTAACCAGGGGTGTTGCAAGATGATAATGGTCGTACAATTAAGGAAAACGAGTATTAATATATAGATAACTTAGTCATATATTGCTGGATTTTGTTTCTTTGTTTTATGGCATACCCACCCTTGTAGGTTTTTTAATGCCAAAACCAACCTTATAGAAGAACAGTAGTGGTACTATTTAACCCATAATTGTGAGATGGTGGTGTTGTACCTTTCCCAAGAGTATTAGTTTAAAATGGAATGTTATAGCGGGACTGCAGTTCAAACTCGCTTGCTATGATGTCAGAGTACAGCACGGTAGCCACTACGCCATGGGACCTTCCCCCCCCCAGTTGTCACCAAACTTTTAACAATTCTGTCCAATTAACTCCTAGCTGCATTATCTTTCTAAACAAGGGTCCTAATTAGGAAAGTGTGCAGGTCCCTGACATTGACCCGGGGGGTTAGTCAGATCAGCAGATCAATGGGATCCACTTAAAAATAGAAATTCAGAATATCGGAAACAAAAATAATTCTCATTCTGAGTTTTTTTGTTTGTTTGTTTTTTTTTGTTAATTGTAATTTTCTTATCGTCAGAGAAAATGGAATCGGTGAACCGAGTTTAAGTTTTGTTTAACAGCATATCAACCTATGTGGGTAATTCAATGCCAAAAAGTGTTAAATAGGTTTTGTTTACCAGATACAGTTTTAGTGTCATACCCAGAAAAGTCTCCTTTATGTGAGAGGGGAATACAGTCGGTTAATGCTAAGCTCCAACAACAGAGCGAGACGTGAATGTCACGGACAATTTGTTTCCACAATGAACAATCACAGTTAGGTTAAAGGATGGCGAGAAGCTGTGTTCAATTGACTGTGTGTTTGGGTGACTACCTCTTGCATACTTGATGATAGTTCAGAGATTCTTATTTCCTGCTTGTAATCAATTAGAATATTTCTATTGGTTTATTGAACTTTTAATTCTTTCTTATTACTTCAAGGAATTCTTATGTAGCGTTACGCTTTCCATTTAGGAATGGAGAGATGACGTGTCAGCGTTTGTTGCGTTAGGATTCGGTAATTTTCACCTTTGGTTGGCTCAATTCCTAGCAAATCAGACAATTAGAGTAAGCTCTCTTGACTTTGACTTTGAAACAAGCCGGTAGCCATTTTGAAAGTCTCCGTGCGAAATAAACAAATCTTAGAAAGTTTTTCGAAAACAATACAACTACATGCTTTAACACAAAAATATCATAAAATGTGTTCTTAATAACAATTAAGTTCATTTCAGATAATTTTATGCTAGGAATTTAGCCACCTGACTTTGACTTTGAAACAACGGTAGCCATTTTGAAAGTCTCCGTGCGAAATAAACAAATCTTAGAAAGTTTTTCGAAAACAATACAACTACATGCTTTAACACAAAAATATCATAAAATGTGTTCTTAATAACAATTAAGTTCATTTCAGATAATGCGCACGCACAATTCTAGCAAACTAAAGGTGAAAATTACCTATGATTCTTACTTCCGAATGGAGTGATGACGTGTTGATAGTAGAAATATGTGTATACTTATCTCAGGACCGGTACTGCATCAGAGAGGCTCGTATCTTAGTTGCTGAGTTGATGCTGGAGTTGGCTGACAATTCTTTGATGTTTGGAGTCTGGAAACCAACTTGGGGTGCTGGGGGACATCTTGCCTTGTGCCATTTAGAGTTTTTAGTAATAACACAAGGCCACTTCTTTTTCTCATGAAATTTTTATTTCCCTCAAGTCACAACATCCGAGAGCACGTCTTGATCTTTCAACTCATAATTCCAAACTCAATTCACAATCTGACTGTTCACTCCTCCTTTCTGCCACTTCGCACGTCTCATCGGTTCGTCCAATGGAAAATGCTATGGGGCATTGATAATTCATCATTAAACTTTTCCCATTCTCATCACATAATTCTTGCTAAAAAAATTTATGTGTTAATTTACATATCAGGTTACATTCATCCCCCCCCCCCCCATTATGTTACACTTGAAATCAGGAATTGTTGCTTCACCATGGCTGAAGAACCCAGTCTACCCTGCTATTAACTTATAGCTGTGGGAGAACTGTTGGATTCATAATGGTAGCGCGAAGGGAAACGAACCTTCACGTCCAAGATTGAACTCGGGTCCTCAATTCCATTTCCTACGACGATAACCGTTACACGAAGAGCGCATTAGCGAGACAACAACAATAAACAATGTGAAACTTGTTTGTATTTATAGAAATAATTGAAACCATAAGTGTTTCAACTTAAATTATTTGTATTAGAAAGAATTACTTAAACTATATCACTGTGTGCAAACGAATAAATATCATTAAATAAATAGTTACTTTGAACTATACAATTGCGGATGAATTATTGATATTAGAATACTTGAAATCATATAACTATGTGCAAATTGTTCATTTTAAGAGAGAAAGAGAGAGAGAGAGAGAGAGAGAGAGAGAGAGAGAGTCATCGTAGCGTAGTAGCTAATGTGCTGGACTGCGACAACGTAGTAAGCGAGTTCAAACCCCAGTCGCACTATTATTTTCATTTTCGGACTAATACTCTTGGGAAAAGGATGAACCCTAATCTCCCAGCTATGGTTTAAATAGTATCTCTACATTTGTTTCTACAAGTGTAAATTTGGCATTAAATAACCCAAGAATGTTAAGATGCCATTAAGCAAAGAAAAGAAACTAAACCTATTCATGTTAAGAGTTGTTATTTTGATTTATAACACTGGCCTGCATTAAAAAATTTTCCAAAGGTCAAAGTTTTACCAAGTGATATATGATCGACATTTAATGCTGAATTCAAAAATACCATTTATTGTCTTAGGTCAGGTCTGATTTTTCAGATGTGCTTGAGTACTTCACAACAAGCTGTACATAATAATAAAACTTATTCAAAAGTCAAAATCATCATCATCATTATCATGTCGCGCAAGCAGCACGGATATCCATGACTATCTCTCGTCAACCTTCCCTATTACTCATGGCCCCTGGGAGGTCCTCCGTGCAGCATCCCGAGTCCTCGCATCGTTGGTCAATGTAGGTCCTTAGTGGACGTCCTACGTTACCATGTCCATGTGTTGGCTTCCACAGAAGAACGTCGCTTATGAGTTATCTTTGCTTCTCCAGCCGTGTCCTGCATGCCTAGTTCGTCTCACCCGGATGGTTTGTGTGATGGGGGCAGGTGACCATATAGTTGCTTCTTCGTGGGGTGCTGCTTCCACGTTCAGGACTGCTCGCAACATTCTTGTGCAGGTCCCATTTAGCTTATTCTCGAGGCGCTTTGTTAGGGTCCAGGTCGTGCAGCCATACAGCAGTACTGATATAACCACAGCTTGGAAGAATTGTCGCTTTAGCTTGTCTGTGAGATCAGATCTCCATATTACTGATAATCTTTTTAAGGCACACCCAGGCACAAATAAATAGAGTTATAATACTGTTCTATACATTTCAAGTAAGAGCTTGTATCTTAAAATTAGATCTGATTAGAAAAAATGAGCTTGTTTTGGGTAAAAGTGTAAGTGTAATCTTTTTATATGCATTATTATTCAATTTCTTTTGTCTTTCTAATTTAATTTAACTAGCAAAAAATGCACCCACAGAGCACAAGTATTGAAGTTTTAATATAATTAACTATATTGAATTAGAAAGACTAATGAAATTAAATACACAAAGAAGATTACACTCATTTTTACTTTATTCTAATTGAATTCAATATAAATTATACATGGGGTTGCTTTTAATACGTTTGAGAATAAAACAATAATATTAAAAATCAATAACACCAAGTAAGTATTTATTAAATACGGTTTTGTTAAAACCGGTATGCAAATTATTCACACCATATACGAGTAAAAATTTATTTCTTAATTATATATACACAAATCGCAGGATTTTAAGCACATTAGTATGTACTAATATATAATATATAATAATATATACTATCTTAATAAGACATTGTTAATGAATAAAATGTTAATTAAATTAAGATTAGATACTTATTATTTAATAACCATTGAGATATGACGTAAATAACTAAGGGTATTGGGATGTTGGTGGCGACGTACTTACAGTTAAAGACAGAAAGACCAATCTCCTTATAATAAGATGTTTTAGTATTATTTGTATTATTCAGACTATTGTCCTCATCTTCATTATCTATGCAACGTTTCGACCGATGTGCCCTCCGGTATTCTTCAGGTATTTCTTGTCGGACTCGGGAATCATCTCGGGAACCTTCTTTTCGAACTCGGGAACCTTCTTGTCATAATCGAGAACCTTTTGTCGTAATCGGGAGCCATCACGGAACTTTGAACCTAACCTTTTATTCAGTCCACGGGGGGGGTATCCTGTTCTCATTCCGCTAACCATAACAGAGGGCACATCGGCCGAAATGTTGTACAGATAACAATAAAGATGAGGACAATAGTCCAAATAATACTAATCATCAAGCCTGATCTCAAAAAATTCAGAGAAATAGTATGAGATGTTTTATTTATCAAAACTTAAATACTTCCGCCTGAGGGTCGCATATTTTTGCTAGTATTGATAAAAATGAATAGTTTTTTTTACAAAGTTTATCTTTTACAAGTGTTAACTTTGGCCGATATATCATGAAAACGAAGAGAACATTAAACTACTTTTAAATGACATTGTAAATGTCCCCCAAGCGGCTAAGCTAACTTCTAAACTCTTTTTTCTTAATCGTTTTTTTATACAATTTCGTTCGTTTTAAATTTTTGGTGTCTCTTTTCGTCTTTGCATAAAAATGGAGATGATTTGAATGTCTGATGGTGACACTTTGAAATTTTTATTTATAAAAAAAAAACGAAATCCGCAAAGATCATAGAGAATTTATTTAAACAACATAAACCAATCGCTAAATGCGCAATCCGATTTCTGCTACCCTATGCAAAGCTCACGATTTTCTCGAGACCTCAATAATTAAATATTCAAATCGATATTCGATTACAAATTTCTATTCAACTCTGAGACTCGGTTTTTCTACGTTACAGCCAAAGAATCGATAAGCTTTTAACATATAAATCTTAATCTTATTCTTTTAAATTAATACAGGTTGGTTGAAAACAAACAAAAACAAAAAGAAAAAAAAATCGTTTCTTAATAAGTATCTACTAGCAAGACCTGTGGTTGGTTGGGTTTACGGTGTGGCGTTATTTTCGTATTTGCCTGGAGAGTTGTCTGCCCGTTTAGTTTCGCTGGTTCCCGCTAGGGGCTTCGGGTGTATTTAAGCGGCTGATTTGAACTTCTCTTTCTCTCTTTGCCGCTGCTCGACCTACGAGACACTATCGGTTAGACTCTGGTCTACCCCCCTCTTGTTGGGGTTGGCCCCCCTTACATTACTGTAAGTGATTCATACAACATGGACTATTCCTAGTCTCATGTCTGTTGCTTTTATGTTTATCCTTTTACATGTAACTTTGTATTACTTATGTATGTATGTTCATGTACACCTCTATGTATTATTTACCCTGTTTATTCTGTGCTGTATATAAAATGTTTTGTCTATCAACCTTTGTCGGAGTTTTATTTTCAAGTATTATCACTTTGAATCTTACAACGGCATGTAAATCCATTGGGTCATTTTATGCCGAAGACGTTTTTGTTTTATTCATTCTTGATAGGTACTCAGTTTTTTAAAACATATTTTTCTATTTAAAAAAGATAGATAAGACCCATAGATAGGACCCTAACAGGTACTACCTCTGCGGGTCAGAGTAGACCTGGGAGCAATGGTGATGATAGGGTACTTTACACTCCCCAGAGATCCAACACTGGAACCTCACCACTTGATGCAAGAACAAGCGCATTAATATATCTTTATTATAAAGATCGTTGTTACGTGTGCATGTTACAGTAACATTGAACACATTGAGATTTTTGTTGCTACGTTAGAAGATATATACTTAACTTGTGCTTATAAATATTACTAATCAAATTTGATACTTGATGTGATGTCTGCGGTCGCAATCACCCATATCATTAAAATTTATCAAGGGAGATAACCCTTAATTTATAATCATATATTACTTCCCATATTTATTTACCTATTTTGAATTAAATATATGCATTTTATAAACGGGGGTAATACACACAAACACATATATATGTGTGTGTATATGTGTATATGTGTAAGTGATATTGATTAAATACATCTTTTATTATCCATTCTATTCTTTCTTTTCTTTATTCATTCTTCCTCATATATATATATATATATATATATATATATATATATATATATATATATATATATATATATATATATATAAAGGGAATTGCTCATCGGTAAAAAAATATTCAGTTAATCCCAATTTTTGTTTAATACAAGTATTAATCGGATAAGTCAGTGTTATAACAAATATAAAGTGCTCAATACGTTAGTAGAGCGGATTTGGTATTACAGTATGTACAGAAATAAGCTATTCGAATTTCACCATAAGGATCTTCAGGGTTAATTCCACTGAATTAATCAAAATATTGATTAATCACACACGCACACGCACGCACGCACACACACACACACAGATATATATATATATATATATATATATATATATATATATATATATATATATATATATGAACTTGTCTACTTATTTCAGAGTCTGATTGTTGTGAAATTACTCCAATATTGCTCAGAAGTGTTAATCGTTTGTTCGTTAAGGGTCAGCGAAAGATAAATTTAAAAAGATTAAAAATAAAAGCGAGGGGGGGGGTATCAATGCAGTGAATGAGCAGATTGAAAAATGAAGTTTACACTTCTAATAAAAAGTTGTACGAACCTATGAAATAAAACGCAAGAAGAAAAAAAAAGACCCCCCCTCCAAAAAACAAACGAATAAAAAAAAACAGAATTAAAACACAAAAGAAAAGAAGAAAAACAAAAGTTTCCTTTACTGTTCTTAATAAAATCACAGGACAATTCAACACGTATGGGCATGCGCAGAAGAGAACCCGGATATTAATTTCGCCCAAGTAAGCAATATATTGATCCGTCCGCTGCTGTGACCAATACGTTGCAATTAAAGCTCATTGTAAATGCTGGTTTATTTCTAATTCATTGAATCAATTGATCTATGACAGTTATACTCAACTAGGGGAAAAATGTGTTAAGTGTGCCAGTTATCGGCCTCAAGCAGAAAAATGAAAATTAAATTAAAAAGGACGTATTTTCCTGGTAAAATAAAGTAAAAATAAGCTCATCATTCTATAAAAATCAGTCGCAAATATAATTTAAAAACTGGTGAAAAACAAAGAAATGAAAGTGCAAAATAAGCTTGAGATCTCATAATAATTACGTAAAACGAATAGATATTTTGTGTATGTACTTGGTTTGGTTTGGTGTATTTGTTTAATGGCATATAAACTTTCTTTGGTTATTAAATTCAAATCCAACCTTGTAGAAGAATAATAGTGCCATTATTTAACCCATAGCTGGTGGAATGAAGGAGTTCATACTGTAGCGATTGTATGTCCCTGTTTGGTCTGGAAGAGTTATCTTCCCTCACTGCAGGTTTTCTACCGTTAGTGGGGCCATGGTATTTAGCCAGCAAAGCGCGAACTTTGAGTTCTCTTTTCTCCGGGACAGCAAACAAGAACATGAGTTTGACATTTGCGACCATACCTTTTATGGGGGGGGGGCTTTGCTCTGGACTCTCCATCACTTCTGTAGGATGAAGCCTACTTTTTTTTATACACGTCTATAATTGTGTTCTTTATGTATCTGCTTTGTATACCTATCTAGTACATTGTAATTTGTATATGTATTCCTGTTTGAATGTATTTGTATGTGCTCACTATTAAAGTCTATGTTTGTTATATCTTATAACTTTTTTGTCGGCATATTTCTTGTATTTATATGTACCCACGTTGGAAGGTCACTATAAGTCTTGCAACTAATCATAATACCTTTAATTCCAACAATACCTTTCCACAAGATAAAAAAAGTTATTTTCTTCTTGATTAACACTAGGTATGTTAATGCACGCATATGAAAGGCATGGTCTGCTATAAACAGATTATCAATCATATGAAAATCAGATCTCACTGACAAGTTAAAGCGACAGTTTCTTTCAAGCTGTAGTTGTATCAGTGCTACTGTATGGTTGCACACTTGGACTCTAACGAAGCACTTAGAGAATAAACTAAATGAGAGTTCCACAAGATGCTACTTGCAATCTTGACAAGTTAAAGCGACAGTTCTTTCAAGCCGTAGTTGTATCAGTGCTACTGTATGCTTGCACCACTTGGACTCTAACGAAGCACTTAGAGAATAAACTAAATGAGAGTTCCACAAGAATGCTACTTGCAATCTTGACAAGTTAAAGCGACAGTTCTTCAAGCCGTAGTTGTATCAGTGCTACTGTATGGTTGCACCACTTGGACTCTAACGAAGCACTTAGAGAATAAACTAAATGAGAGTTCACAAGAATGCTACTTGCAATCTTGACAAGTTAAAGCGACAGTTCTTTCAAGCCGTAGTTGTATCAGTGCTACTGTATGGTTGCACCACTTGGACTCTAACGAAGCACTTAGAGAATAAACTAAATGAGAGTTCACAAGAATGCTACTTGCAATCTTGACAAGTTAAAGCGACACAAGCCGTAGTTGTATCAGTGCTACTGTATGGTTGCACCACTTGGACTCTAACGAAGCACTTAGAGAATAAACTAAATGAGAGTTCCACAAGAATGCTACTTGCAATCTTGACAAGTTAAAGCGACAGTTCTTTCTCCTACTGACAGTTGCCCGTATCAGTGATGGTTGCACCACTTGGACTCTAACGAAGCACTTAGAGAATAAACTAAATGAGAGATGCTACTTGCAATCTTGACAAGTTAAAGCGACAGTTCTTTCAAGCCGTAGTTGTATGCTACTGTGCACACTTGGACTCTAACGAAGCACTTAGAGAAATAAACAACTAAATGAGAGTTCCACAAGAAACTTTACTTTCAAGCAGTGCACTCTACCTGGACACCCCCCCCCAAAAAAAAAAAACAAAACAGAGCAGTTGTACGGCCACGTACCCCCTACCACACAAACCATCTGAGTGAGACGAACAAGACATGCTCGACACTGCCGGAAAAGCAAGTATGAACTCATAAGTGACGTTTTCCTGTGGAAACCAGCAAAAAGCCACATTGACCAAATCTGCGTGGATATTAGATGCTGCTTAGAGGACCCCGAGGGCAATGAATGATAGCGACTGTTGGCGAGAGATTGTCATGGATATTCATGCTACTAGTGCGACATGATGATGATGATGATGATGATGATTGTCTTTTGGACGGGATATCTTAACATCCAAGAGAATTCTTTTGCGTCTCATTTTTAGGACGGAATCTGGTTTGTGCATATACCATATTGGAGAATAGTCAACATTTAATTTTTTATATAACCTCCAATGGAGGCGTGTGGACTAATGGTTAGAGTCGTAGGAAATGGACTCGTCGACCCGGGTTCAGTTCCTGGGCGAAGTTGTTTGCTTTTCACATGGCACTAATAATCTTGGGAAAAGGTATGAATCCAATTCTCCCTCCAGCTATGTGCAAATAGCAGGGCAGACTGCGCTCTTTAACCATGGCTAGGTAACCAGTCTAGGAGAAGGAAAACTCTGAATTTAAACCTGTTAAACTCCGCTTAATAAATTGATCTTGTGTTACATCCTGCTCGTGCGGAGGGGTTGGTAAATATATATATATAGCCTCCATGGTTCACGTTTTCCTCCCAATAGTACCTAGTCTTGCACTCCCTTTGTGCTAGTTTGCTGCATTCACTTATGTGATTAACAGTTTCGTGTGAGTCTCCGCATATCCTACACTTGCTATTCTGTTGGGTCTTATCTATTTTCTCCTTGATGGCATTAACTTGTGCTGCCCTTACATAGATTCAGTTTCTCGCATGAGGTTTCCCTTTCTTAGCCATGTCAAGGTCTTCTCGTGCGCAATCTCGTCAGTTTGAATAATTCATTGACTTGTTTTTCTTCCCATTCTTGTTATCTAGTTTTTTGTTTTTCTGCTTGAATATATGTTGCAATTGCTGTTACTAGCTGATGAAATTAGTCTTTTTTCCATCATTTTAGTGTAACAGTCCGCTGCAATCTGGTGAATAAAATATTTCTTCGTTTATCTATGCGGTTAGAATTTTCCACATCATTGGTAGACATGTTATCGGCCTATAGTTGCTGGGGATGCTTTCTTTTTGGGGTTCTTTTCTTTTGTCATTCATTCGGGTGTGTTTGTTTATTGTAAGCATTTATTCAATTGCCGAGCCAATCTGGCGTGGATGGACACGTATTTTTAAAACCAGAATCCATGTATACGATCACGCCCAGGTGTTTTCCAGTTTGGTATTTTCTTAACTGTTACTCTTGAGTCTAGTTGTGTGTCAGCCACAGGGCTTTCTTTAAGTCCTTTCAATTTGTTTTCCTGTTATCTATCCCTTTCTGTTATGTTCTTTCTTTTACCATATCTTGCTCCCATTTTTTTGTCCCATTTGCATTCGGAAGTTCGGTTTTCTTTCTTCTTCTATTTGTTGGTAGCATTTTCTTTCATTATTTTTGGAAGGTCCTGTTTTGCTTGTATTACTTGGATCTGTCCCGCTATCTTGTAAATTTCTCTTTTACGTCATCGTATTTAGATTTTTTTTTTCTATGGTTTTGGTTTATTTTTTATCATGATCCGGTGTTTTCCAATTTGGTATTTTTTTTGAGTGTTGTTATTGGCTAATCTCGTCAACCTCAGGCTCTTCTCCAACTTCATGTATTTTTTTTTTCACGTTATTTATCCATTCCACCTTTCTGTTATATTCTTTCTTTTCCCACATCTTACTCCAAAAATGTTTTGTATCCTTTGCATTAGAATATTTGTTTGTCTTCATGCGTTCTCCATCGACTTGCTGGCTGGATTTTCTTTTGCTATTTTAGGAAGTCCTGTTTTGCTTGTATTACTTGGTTTTGTGTTGACGGTCAAGTCACGTTGCACCATTTCCTGCTGGATCACCTAAGGTAGGCAACGATGAACTTGTTTAATACTTAGCTGGGTGAAAATTTAAGCAACAGCAGGTACTGTAAGTAGCCACATATCAAAATGACTTGATTCAGCATTAAATGATCCGAAACGGATTGATATGCCGTAAAACAAAAAACAAACAAATGAAACAAACTTGATTGTGTCCCGGAAATTATCTGCACATAATCATTTATATTAAGGATTCCTATACAAGAAATTTTAACACAGTTGTATGGTTACCAATTGCTCCATAATGATTTATGTGCATCTATTTCTATGTGTCATTAGTTTGGATTCCTACGTGATACTCATTATTTACAAACAGATTCATTTGACCTATATATATTTACCAACCCCTCCGCACGAGCAGGATGTGACAAAAGGTCAATTTCTTAAGCGGAGTTTAACAGGTTTGAATTCAGAGTTTTCCTTCTCCTAGACTGGTTACCTAACCAAGGTTAAAGAGCCCAGTCTGCCCTGCTATTTACCCATAGCTGGAGGGAGAGTAGGATTCATACCTTTCCCAAGGGTATTAGCGCTAAGTGAAATGCAATTACCACGTCCAGGATTTGAACTCGGGGCGACGAGTCCATTTCCCATGATTTTAACCATTCATTTGACCTATAGATGGGACATTAACAGGTACTGTCAGTGCGGATCAGAGTTGACCAGGGAGTAATAGCAATGAAAGGATACTCCACACTCCTTTGAGCTCAGGAACTAGAGCTTCATAACCGGTTGCAGTTTAGAATCATACCCAACGACATGTATCTATTGATGTACATCCGTAGATTGTTTGCTTGGTTCGTGGGGTTTTATGGCATATCTACCCATGTTGGTTTATTTTATACCAAAGAGGTTTTTGTTTTATTCATTCTTGATGGGTACTCAATTTGTTTTAAACATTTTTTCTATTTAACTCATAGATGGGGCCCTAACAGTACTACCATTCAGGAACGGAGTAGACACGGGAGCAATGGTGATGAAGGGTTCTCCATATTCCCCAAACCTCCAGAACTGGAAACTCACCATCAGATAGAGTCTAACATCATACCCATAACACTAAGACATTCAACCACCGCCTTCTAGTACATATATGATAAAAAGGGTGGGAGTTTGCCATAAGGGCAATAGGGTTGGGACAATCCATTTGTGCTAGGACTTGACGTGACCAACTGAGTGATCGAAGGGGGCCTCTCCAACCGCTCGTTGAGCCTAAGTAAGAGCAAAAGTGGAGCGTTGCATGTCATGGACTACTCAGCCACCAGGATTCCGTCCTTAAGAATCACGATTCCCCGCACTCGGCCAACAGTGGCCCCATTACCCCTCTGCATAGGTACAGTTGGTGTATTTTAAAGCCCCAGACGACAGTGCTACTTAGGTAGAGATGTAGATAGTACATGTCCACGTACATATGGAGATCGTTGCGTGGAATTTGTAATTTATTTCCTACGTGGTACTTATATTTGAGATTACATTTTTTTTAAATTCTGTGTTTTGAATGTCAGAAAAGGTAAGTAAAAAAAAGTCGTCGGGGTGGCCTAAAGTCGGTATCAGCCAATCAGCGAGGGAGTCTATCCCCTTTTCACTAGCGCTAGACCAAGGAGATTTTTTTTGCATCTGAGCTGGAGCGCTACACCTACCATCAGCTCCTCACTTTATCGCCCATATTCCTGTGCTACTCATACGCTGAATTGGCGAGGGTCGGTGCCGAACTAGGAAACTTGTGGTTTGTAGCCGAATGCTCTACCTACTGAGCTAACCCAGCCCTCGCCAACTCAGCGTATGAGTAGCACGGGGATCTGTGCGGTAAAGTGATAGAGATGATTGTAGATGTGGCGCTCCACCTCAGACGCCCAAACAATCTCCTTGGTCTAGCGCTAGTGAAAAGGTGATAGACTCCCTCGCTGACTGGCTCATACCGACATTAGCTGACCTTTATTCGCCCGTATTTTAAACATGAGCTTTTTTTTTTGTTTCTGCCAAGAGCAGCAATTGGCTTACGTCCATCTTTATAATCGATTTCTTTCGTATTTTTTTCTAAACTTTTCTTCGATGGTTACATTAAAAGTTTTTGTCTTTCTTTCTGAGATGCAAATTGTAAAGCAACAAGTATGAGATTTGTCATCATGGTCTTCCGGCCATGTCGGTGGGCATAGAATATTCGGAGAGATAAGCCTCACCGACAGGGCTACTTTAAATAGGAATAATTACTTTAAACCATATAGTAAAAATAGTAAAGTCGGCGGGGTGGCCTATTGTCGGTATCAAGTAGCGAAGGAGTCTATTCCCTTTTCACTAGCGCTAGGCTAGGGTGATTGTTTTTGTATCTGAGGTCGAGCACCAAACCAGCCACCAGTTTCTCACTTTACCCACATATACAAAATGCTCGGAGATGGCGAAGGCCAGTATCGAATCCGAAGCCTTGTGGTATCGAGGTGGATGCTCTAACGACTGAGCTAAACCGTCGAAAAAAGACTAATTTAGCATTACATAACAAATATTGGTTCACCAACCAACCAATCCAACCAAACGCCATTGTTTTTCTCTCTATATTGATACTCGTGTTCCCTAATCTTCCGACCGTTATCATCTTGCAACACTCTATGGTTAAAAATGAGACCGTCCAAATCGTCCAAAATAAAATTGAAATATCTAAATCCTGATTATTTTGTGTTGCTTATCCGCCGAATTGTTATTACTTATGATTGTCGCCACCTCAGCTAAATAATGGACCATTCCGTCTTTACATAAAAACAGAAAGGGAAGAAAAATGACATGCTAAATAGAAAAATATAATAAGAAAGAAAGAAAGAAAGAAAGAAAGAAAGAATAGGAGAATCATAGAGAGAGGTGAACGCACGGAAGCGATAATGCTAATATGCTTCAATCGAACATACTGAAAAGATGAAGAAATTAAGAGAAGAAAAGAAAGAAAGAAAAAGAGTAAGAGCGTTAAATAAAGATTATTATAGTTTTTACATATTGAACTATTTTGCAATAGCTTTTAAGTGAACATATCAAACGTTGTAATAATTAAATTATCATACTGTGGTATACCCACAGGTCATACTAGTATAATTTAAACCAGTTCGACTATAGTATTAAAAGAGCATTTTATTATACAATTCCAAAACAGTGAAAAAGAGTTCAGTCTAAAACATTTTGATTGAAGCCGTTGACAGTCAAGGGTCACATATCATGGGAATTGATTTTTATATTCTGGCGCAATCTCCATTGCGAAAAGGTTATCAGATTTAGATTAAAACTAAAAGGTCGCATAAAAGCTGTACCTGGGTATTATTGCATTTTTAAAAAAAGCGAAGATAGAAAAAAGGTAATATCAATAAAAACATCTGACTCAAATATATTTGATGGCATAAACAATCTAACACGGATAGTGTGACCTCTTTTTTTCTTGCTAAGGTTGAATGGATGGCTGTACACAAAGACTATAAACAATGACATGCTCATACATTAAATAGAAAAACAGACGTCAACAATGTTTTGCGCATGGAATTCTGTGTGTATGTGTGGAGGGTGTGTGTATGTGTGGAGGGTGTGTGTATGTGTGGAGTGTGTGTGTATGTGTATGTGTGTGTTTGTGTGATATAATTATATGGAAACATTATCATATCTTTTCGAAAATCACGTGTGTATAGTGTGTGTGTGTGTGTGCGCGTGTGTGTGTGTGTGTGTGTGTGTGTGTGTGTGTGTGTGTGATATAATTATATGGAAACATCTTATCTTTTCGAAAATCACGATGTGTGTGTATAGTGTGTGTGTGTGTGTGTGCGCGCTCGCGTGTGTGTGTGTGTGTCATATCATTATATGAAAACATTATCATATCTTTTCAAAAGTCACGTGTGTATAGTGTGTGTGTGTATGTGCGTGTGTGCATGCATGCGTGTGTCTGTGCGTGTCTGTGTATGTCTGTGATATTATATGAAAATTTTATCTTATCTTTTCAAAAATCACGATATGTGTGTGTGTGTGTGTGTGCGTGCGTGTGTGTGTGTGAGTGTGTGTGTGATATCACTATATAAAAACATTATATCTTTTTAAAATCACGATATGTGTGTATAGTGTGTGTGTGTGTGAGAGAGAGTGTGCGTGATATCACTATATGAAAACATTATTTTATCTTATCAAAAATCACGATACGTGTGTGTGTGTGTGTGTGTGTGTGTGTGTGTGTGTGTGTGTGTGTGTGTGATATTATATAAAACCTTATCTTATCTTTTATATATCATATTATATTCATATCATTATATGAAAATATTATCCTATCTTTTCAAAAATCACGATGCGTGTGTGTGTGTATAGTGTGTGTGTGTGTATGTGTGTAGTGTGTGTGTGTGTGTGTGTGTGTGTGTAGGATATCATTATATGAAAATATTCCCCTAAAACCTTTTTCATAGAAAGGTGTTTTTTCTAAACTCAAAATCATTATCATCATCTCGCGTTAGCAGCAAGGATATTCATGAAAATCTCTCGCTAACCATCCCTATCATTCATTGCTATCGGTAGGTCTTCTGCGCAGCATCGAGTATCCGCACAGAACAATGATGGTCTTTGCTGGGCAACCCACGCTAGCGTGCCCATCTGCTGGTTTCCATAGGAGAACGTCACTTATAAGTTCGTCCCCGCTTCTCCAGTTGTGCCCAGCATTTATTTTTCATCTCACTCGGATGGTCTGTGAGCTGCTTTCTTGTAGAGTTAAAAAATGTATTATTTCTAGTGAAACATTATACAATAAAAAAAATTAGACAATATTTAGTATCACACTTTACAATATTGAAATTTATAAATACTGACGCATTTATAGATACAAAAAACTGTCCATAATAAAATCCTAACAATATTTTCACAGAAAAGTAATTAATTTTTCTAGGCCCACAATAACCGAGATGTTATTATTTCTAGTGGAACACTATACAATCAAAATGGATAGGAGGAAGATTTTAATGGAAACCTACATTATACCTTCACTCATATCAATCTATCTATCCATCTATTTATCTATATCTACACACACACACACACACAACACACACACACACGCATATATATATATATATATATATTATATATATATATATATTATATATATGTTATGGAGTTCACGTATGATTCTTTGTCGGTATATCTGATGAGTCTATATATATATATATATATATATATATATATATATATTGGTCATCCACAGACACGTGTTTGACTTAGCAAGTCTCTTCAGTGTGGCTAGACATTTTGTAAGCTACCTACAGCCGGGATATAAATCCGATCGGTTTGGTGTCAGTACGGCACCTTAACCATTAGGCTGTCTTCACTTACAGAATGGGAAGGGGATTTTAACTGTTTTAATACACACATCGTTTGCGTGTAAAGGCCGTCACAGAGTGCTCCATTCCTTATATAGAAGAGCGTTGTGTTTATGCTCGAGTTGGCGGCCGTCAGCGAGATCCCCCCCCAGAGTGCTCAACCCTAGCGGATGGGAAGCATATATAGGGTCATCCACAGACACTTGTTTTGACTTATCAAGTCTCTTCAGTGTGGCTAGACATTTTGTAAGCTACCTACAGCCGGAATGGAAGTCCGATCGGTTGGGTGTCAGTCCGGCACCATAACCATTAGGCTGTCTTCACTTACAGAATGGGAATGGGATTTTAACTGTTTTAATACACACATCGCTTTGCGTGTAATATATATATATATATATATATATATATATATATATATATATATATATATGAATTAGTTATATATATTTGTATTATAAACATATCTATATTATATATTTGGGAAAATATTTTGGTTGTCTTATAAGCTTGAGAAAAAATGAAGAATAGGAACAAAATAATGAATGAAAAAAGTCATCGGGGCGGCCTAAAGTCTGTATCAGCCAGACATGAGAGAGTCTATCCCCATTTTCACTAGATCTAGACCAAGGAGATTGTTTTGGCGTCTGAGGTGAAGCGCCACACCTACCATCAGCTCTTTACTTTACCGTACAGATTCCTGTGCTACTCATACGCTGTGTTGGCGAGGGTCGGTATCGAACCAGGAAATTTGTGGTTCCTAGTCGGACACTCTACCGAATAAGCATGAATTGTTATGTTCTAAATCTTATTTATCTACCACTATTTTGAAGTGCACCCCTTATCTCCAAGGTGAACAATTTTGGAAAGGTAATCACACATCTGCAATTGCTGAAACGTCCAAGGGAGGCACTGTCGAAATAATAAAAGTAATTGATAGTTAGACTGTCCATCGTATCCGATGATTACACCATGCGAATCAGTTTTTTTTCCATTTGATTTTATCTCTGGTTGCGTCATGCCAACTGCCTATGAGGATGTTCAAGTCCTTCAGGTTTCTCTTGTTGTTGTCTTTAAACGCAACGCTCTCCTATAAAAGGGATGGAGCACTCTATGGCGGCCTTTACATACATAGAGATGTGTGTATTAAAACAGTTAAAAATCCCCTTCGCATTCTGTGGGTGACTATATAGCCTAGCGGTTAAGGTGTCTCACTGACACTGAACCGATCGGACTTCAATCCCGGCTGTAGATAGCTTACAAATGTCTAGCCAAACTGAAGAGACTTCATGTCGAAACACGTGTATGTGGATGTCTTTCTCTCTCTCTCTCTCTCTCTCTCTCTATATATATATATATATATATATATATATATATATATATTTGTGTATGTGTAATGTGAAAAATTGAAAATTGAAAAACACAAGTTTCATTAACGAATGGTGTATATTAAGACTTAATAAATATCATTCGTTAATGAAACTTGTGTTTTTTCAATTTTTGCATCATTACATATTGTCGGATGTAACTCCGCTTTTTTCTTCATATATATATATATATATATATATATATTATATATATATATATATATATATATATTACTTGTTGTCCATCGTATCCGATGATGACAATATGCAAATCTGTTTATCCATTTTATTCAATTTTTGGTTGCTTCTTGCCAACTGCATATATATATATATATATATATATATATATATATATATATATTAATATTTATATTTTTGCTTGAAGGCAATTAGAATGCGCATATCGCATAAAATTCGATAATTATAGAAGATAATAATGACAAGTGAATTTCGCAAAAAAATACTCGGTGTGTAGAACATTGTACCGACTGTTTCAACTTTATTAAGTCTCATCAGCGATGTATACTAACGATTTCCCTCCGACAGAAAACGACAT
Organism: Doryteuthis pealeii; assembly: GCA_023376005.1. NCBI lineage: Eukaryota > Metazoa > Mollusca > Cephalopoda > Myopsida > Loliginidae > Doryteuthis > Doryteuthis pealeii. The sequence continues at coordinate 62,640,799 of CM042152.1, read as the reverse complement.
CGGGACTTCAGCAGGATAGTCAGAAACTAAACTGCTTCGGCCACGATACAGCACGGAGAAATTCCTGCGAAATTAACTTGTCAATGATACTGAGACGTCTCTACCATATGAGGCAAGGGGGTGCTTAGTGAACAATAACAAACCCGGGCTTTATGCTCTTCGGTGAAGGAAATAAGATTTTTGGATGTTTGATTATTTTAGAAGCATTGTTGAATAAAGTATATATTAATATTTATATTTTTGCTTGAAGGCAATTACAATGCGCATATCGCATAAAATTCGATAATTATAGAAGATAATGATGACAAGTGAATTTCGCAAAGAATTACTTGGTGTGTAGAACATCGTACAGACTGGACTCGTCGACCCGAGTTCAAATCCTAGACGAAACTGTTTGCATTTCATATAGCGAAAGGTATGAATCCAACTATAATCTTTTCAGCTATGGGTAAATAGTAGAGCAGACCGGGCTGTTCAACCTTGGTAAGGCAACCTGTCTAGGAGAAGGAAAACTCTGAATTTAAACCTGTTAAAGTCCGCTTAAGAAATTGACCATGTGTCCCTGTGTAACATCCTTCTCGTTCGGATGGGTTGGTATATATATATATATATATATATATATATATATATAGAGAGAGAGAGAGAGAGAGAGGGAGAGAGAGAGAGAGGGAGAGAGAGATAGAGATAGGGGATACGTTTATTATCGTTAGAATTATTTGCTAACGTTAAACGTTCTGCGATATGTGGTGTTGTAACCTCTGAATAATATTCAGTATAAATATCCAAATATTTATCCATATTTATATTGAACATTATTCAGAAATTTCAACATCATCTATTAACAATGCCCTGATGATGGTTTGATATAAAAACCGAAACCTTTATCGTTGGCTTATACTTCTAAGAATAATAAAATCATCCTATGAATATTTTGCTTTTTCATATCTTATATATTTACACACAGTAAGAGAAAGAAAAGAGAAATAGAAAGAGAAATAGAAAGTGAAAGAGAGAGAAAGAAAGAGAGAGAGAGAGAGAGAGAGAATGTGTGTGATATTATTATATGAAAACATTATCTTATCTTTTCGAAAATCACGATGGAAAAACTATTTGTACATTTTATTTTATCTATTTTTAATGCAGTTAATTAATATCTATTGGCATATCAGTGTGCCAGGGTACTGCAAAATATATCCGAGTGTTTGTAGATACGTAATGCATTACTTTTTTTTTATTCTCTAGTTTTTGGGGGCTTTATCGCAGAATTGAATTGAAGGATATTAAATGGTGTTAAAAAAAGAAAAAGAATTATGGGAAAATATTAAAAATATATTTTGGTTTAAATACTTTCGCCTAAGTGCAGTTAATGGCTGTTATGAAAGACACCACGAAAAAGGCAAAATAAAAATATGAAAAATATAAAAGAACCAAAAAGAACTCAACTCTCAATATGAATGGGTTTTATAGGCGAAAAGGATGAAGAGAGAGAGAGAGAGAGAGAGAGAGAGAGAGAGAATGAGACGGAGAGAGAAAGAGAAAAATAACAAATCGGGCGAAAGAGAATGAATTATGCAGAGAGAGAGAGAAGTTGGAGAGAGAGAGAAAGAGAGAGAGAGAGAGAGAGGAGAGAGAGAGAGAGAGAGAAAGAAAGAAAGAAAGAAAGAAAGAAAGAAAGAGAGAGTGATCGAGAAAATAATAATCGGATAAAGGAGAAGAATTATGCAGAGAGAGAGAGAGAGAGATAGAGAAAGAGAGAGGGAGGGGGAGGAGATAGAGAGAAAGAAAGAAAGAAAGAGAGAGAGAGTGATCGAGAAAATAAATAATCGGACAAAGGAGAAGGAATTATGCAGAGGAGAGAGAGAGAGAGAGAGAGAGAGAGAGAGGAGGAGGAGGAGGAGGAGGAGAAAGAAGGAAAGAGAGAGAGAGGGGGTGAGGGAAAGGGAAGAATGAGACGGATGGAGAAAGAGATAAATACGAATCGGGCGAAAGAGAATGAATTATGCAGAGAGAGAGAGAGAGAGAGAGAGAGAGAGAGAGAGAGGAGAGAGAGAGAGAGAGAGAGAGAGAGAATAACGAATCGGACAAAAGAGAAATTAATTATGCCAGAGTTACAGAGAGAGAGAGAGAGAAGAGAGAGAGAGAGAGAAAGAGAGTGAAGAGAGAAGAGAAAGAAAAGAGAGAGAGAGAGCGAGAGAGAGGAGAGAGAGAGAGAGAGAGAGAATTAATCGGCAAAAGGTAATGAATTATACACAGATATATATATATATATATATATAATATATATATATATATATATATATAGAGAGAGAGAGAGAGAGAGAGAGAGAGGGGGGGAGAGAGAATAACGAAATCGGACAAAAAGGAATTAATTATGCAGAGAGAGAGAGAGAGAGAGAGAGAGAGAATGAATCGGACAAAAGGTAATGAATTATACACAGAAATATATATATATATATATATATATATATATATATATATATATTATATATATATATAGAGAGAGAGAGAGAGAGAGAGAGAGAGAGAGAAGAGAGAAATAACGAATCGGAAAAAGAGAATTAATTATGCAGAGAGAGAGATAGAGAGAGGAGAGAGAAAATGAGAGAAAGTGAGAGATAGAAAAGAGAGAGAGAAAAAATCGGACAAAAGAGAACGAATTATGCAGATATATATATATAGAGATAGATAGATAGATAGATAGATAGATAGATAGATAGAGCGCGAGTGAATAACGAATCGCACAAAATAGCATGAATTATGCAAAGAGATATGGGTGAGAGATTTAGAAGCAGTAAAATGCAGCTGTAATTGCATGGGGAACTGTCTGATGCATTATGACGTCATCGAGATGCTGTTCGCATTTGGAGATAATTCCTGCAGACTCCGTTGAAAGATTCTTGTGAATTAGGAAGCATTCTGGTTGTTCCAAAATATGTTTTATGTCTCGCAGAAAAATAAACATTGAATAATGGATTTTAGAGGCTTATATGAAAATAATGACTTTGAACATGGAAATATTGAAAAGTAATCAAAATGAGTGGTGATCAAAAAACCTGTTGGTACGTATTTGAAATTGAACTGGTAAACAAGAAAGAGAATATGCATTAAAAAATAAATGAAAAACAGACTGATATTTTAAAGAAATAATTTAAGACTAGAAAGACCCGTGGATATACCACAGTATGATCATTTAATTATTACGTTTGATGTATTTAATTAAGAGCTATTGCTAAATAGTTCAATATGCACATATATAATATTTCCTTCTTCTTATTTATCCATTATGTTTGAATGAAACTGATCAGCGTTATTTCTTTTACGCGCTCACATACATACTCTCTCTCTGTCTCTGTCTCTGTCTCTGTCTCTCTCTCTCTTCTATCTATCTATCTATCTATCTATCTTTCAACTACTTTCTTTCTTTCTTTCTTTCTTTCTTTCTTGTTATATTTTTATGCGTAGTTTTCTTTTTTCTCCCCTTTCTTTCTTTATAATAAAAATGGAATGGTTCATTATTTAGCTGAGGTGACGACACTCATAAGAAATAAAAGTCGGCGGATGAGTGATACCAGATAATCAGAGTTTATATTTTTGCATTTTATCTTGGGCGATTTGGACGGCCGGATCTTTAAGCAGAGGGTGTTGCAAAATGATAACGGTCGGAAGATTAAGGAACACGAGTATTATGATGTAAGATGTATATCTACGGGAAAAAGGTGTTGGATTGTTTTGGGGATTTAAGCTGTGCTACAATTCACCGCCTAAATTTATAGACTAGGCGAGGTCACGTGGTCTCTTCCTCCGCCAATCAACAGCGGTAATGCGTGGCTAGTTGACTACTTAATTACTGATACTGAACAGACGTCCATTTGCAATCATTGACGAAGGAACTTACAACCAAAATATCTTTACCAAGGATTTCCGCTGGACAAGCACTCTTGCTTGAAGCCTAAAGGATGGCCCATAAAATTGTAACAAGAGGAATAAAACTGATTAAAATGAAAGAAAGAAAATGTGTGAAAGCGATAAAAATATCAGGTTTGCGGGAAAAATAAATTTGAAAAAACAAAGTTGTGATAATAAAACTAGGCGAAATGCAGTTAAGAAAAGAAAAGAAGGCTGAAGAAAAGAAAGAAGCAGGCTACAAGGAGGGAGAAGGGAGAATGGAAGAAGAAAGAAATGAAGGAAAGAATGAAGGAATGAAGGAATAAAGGAATGAAGGATGAGAATGAGTAAAAATGGAAAAAGAAATAGAAAGAACAAATGAAAAATAGTGAGGAACAAAGAAGGCAAAAAACCCAAAAAAACTCACACACATTTAGGGAAAAAAAGAATTTCATAAAGAAAGTAACAGAGAGAGAGAGAGAGAGAGAGAGAGAGAGAGAAGACAGACAGACAGACAGACAGAGACAGAAAATTAGGTTATTTCCTATAACTCCAACATAAACAAAGGGGAACCACTCTTGACTGATAATTTATTTATTTATTTTCCCATTAAACTAACTCTAACCCTAACCCTAAACCCTAACCCTAACCCTAACCCCGTCTTCTTTTTTCCTAGTAGATCAATAAATAAATGAATAACTTATCAGTCAAGAGTGGTTCCCCTTTGTTTATGTTGGAGTTATAGGAAATAACCGAAAATTAAGATAAAAAATGTTTTGAGACAGTAAATAAAGAATTACGGGTACAGAAAGGGAAGAATCATAAACAATCAGATTTTTCAGCCTTAAAATGACAGATACCAAGGCCACCAATGTTTTTGTTAATGTTAGATTTATCCTTGCGGATGCAATCACAGAATTTCCCAAAAATCTTGTCTGGCTTTTAAATTGAAGACAAAATTATGTTTTCTGAATCTTTAAAACCGAAATTACCGCATCTTTTCCTTTCTTAAACACGAGCAGCCTTAAATGAATGAATGAATTTGAGCTCATCCTTGCCCAAATAATCAGCTGCTGAAGACCCTAGACCTCGCAAAAGAATTGAAAAAGGTGTGGAATATGAGGGTGAAAGTGACACCAAAAGTAGTTCGGGCATTAGGAACGGCCCCCAAAAGCTTAGAAAAATACTTGAGGATCTGGAAATCAGAGGAAGAATTGAAACCATCCAGACATTGTTGAAATCAGCTGAAATACTCAGGAGATTCCTGGAGACCTAAGGAGGCTTTTCGTCACTCAAACTCCAGTAAAAGACCATCAGCTAACGCTGGTGAGAAAAACTATTATTATTATTATTATTATTATTATTATTATTATTATTAATAATAATAATAATAATAATAATAATAATAATAATAATAATAATAATAATAATTGCTGCACAAAATAATGCCATAAGGACAAACTACATCAAAGCGAAAAATTGATAAGACCCAACAAAATAGTAAATGTAGACTTTGCGGTAATAGAGATGAGACTGTTAACCATATACTCTGCGAATGTAGCAAACTAGCACAACGAGAATACAAAACTAGACACGACTGGGTTGGGAAGGTGATCCACTGGGAATTATGCAAAAAATTAAATTTTGACCACACAACAAAATAAACCAGAATCTGTTATTGAGAACGAAACGCACAAAATTCTCTGGGACTTTGAAATTAAAGCTGATCACCTTATCCCAGCAAGAAGGCCAGACCTAGTGTTGATAAACAAAAAAAAAAAGAACTTGTCAACTGGTGGATTTTGCAGTGCCAGCAGATCACAGGGTGAAGTTAAAGGAAAATGAAAAAATGGACAAATATCTGGACCTTGCCAGAGAACTGAAAAATTTATGGAATATGAAAGTGAAAGTGATACCAATTGTAGTTGGTGCACTTGGAACAGTCCCAAAAGGATTAGAAAAGGGCTTGGAAAGTTTGGATATCAGAGGAAGGATTGAAACCATTCAGAACACTGCACTACTGCAATCTGCCAGAATACTCAGGAGAGTCCTGGAGACCTGAGGAGACTTGCTGTCACTCAGACTCCAGTGAAAGACCATCAGCTCACACTGATGTGAAAACTCAGAAGGAGTAAATAAGAATAATAATAAACTGAATAATAATAATAATAATAATAATAATAATAATAATAATAATAATAATAATAATAATAATAATAATAATAAACTGAATCTCTGATAATTACAGCACAAGATAATGCCATAAGGACAAATTACATAAAAGCAAAGATAGATAAGACACAACTGAATAGCAAATGTAGAATGTGTGGGGAAAGAGATGAAACTGTCAACCACATAATAAGCAAATGCAGTAAACTGGCACAGAGAGAGTACAAGACTAGACACGACTGGGTGGGAAAGGTGATTCACTGAGAACTGTGCAAGTAATTCAATTTTCACCATTCAACTAAATGGTATATGCACAAACCTGAATCTGTCCTGGAGAATGAGACACACAAACATTCTCTGGGACTTTGAGGTACAGACGGATCACCTAATCCCGGCCAGGAGACCAGATCTAGTTTTGATTGACAAAAAGAGGAAGACTTGTCATCTCGTGGACTTTGCCGTCCCGGCCGATCACAGAGTAAAAATGAAAGAAAACGAAAAGATCGACAACTACTTGGACCTTGCCAGAGAACTGAGAAAACTGTGGAACATGAGGGTGAAGGACGTACCAATAGTCATTGGGGCCCTCGGAACAATCCCCAAGGGTTGGAAAGGAGCCTGGATGAATTGAAAATCGGAGGAAGAATCGAGACCATCCAGACTACAGCATTATTGAGAACGGCTGGAATACTCAGAAGAGTCCTGGAGACCTGAGGAGACTTGCTGTCACTCAGTCTCCAGTGAACCATCGGCTTCTGCAGGTGTGAAAAACTCTAACAGAGCGAATAATAATAATAATAATAATAATAATAATAATAATAATAATAATAATAATCCTTTCCTTTCCTTTTATCTAATGTAATCTCGTTCCGCACGATTTTATTGATATTTTCACCTGTCTGTTGTACCACTTTAGCCGTTTCAACTCAATCTTTGACTAGCAAGACTTTTTCCCGCATTTTTTTATTCTTTTTCTACCGCGTCTGGTTTCCATCCCTGGGGCCATTGAACTTTATATGAAGTCATTAACTTCCTGGACTGTTCATCTATTGATCTGAATTCATCTTTTGACCAACCTAAAAAGGGTCCTGCATACCACATTATCGATACTGCCCACGTGTTCACCCATTTCAATAATATTCTCTTTAGATTCCTTTCTAAATTCCAACTGTTTACTTCGATTTCTACATTTTTAATAATCATTCCAATTTTTTTTTTTGGCATTTCCTCTCGCTTTATTGAATCTCGTTCGATATTATTAATACTAGCAAATATATGCACCCTCCGGGTGCAAGTATTTAAGTTTAATGTAATAAAATATTATATTAAATTAGAAAGGCTAATTAAACTAAATAAGAATACGATAAAAAGATTTGAAAACAGAGGGAGTATAATAAAAAATAGAACAACTGAAACTTACTCTTCCATCACTCTCGTCTTTCATTATTATTTTTTCTAATTTAAGTATTTAGTTATAAGAGGAAGTAAAGAATAAAATGACAGTTATTTTTTCTTGTTAATGGATTTCATTTAAGATTCATTGAAGAGATTTTTGCTGATATTCATTAAAATAAAACCAAACAGTTAGAAATCAATAATACTAAGCACATATTTAATAAAATCACATTTTTAATATCAATATGCAAATTAGCCTTCCCGTTCCCACAGTAAACCGCTATTTTGTTGTATATATAAATATAATTGCACGTTGTCAGTATGTAGACATGGTTAACTGTATTAATAATGTAAAACAATTTTATTAATAATTGAGGCTTAGATAAAAATACAATCATGGAAAATGTGATGTCAATAACTTAGGGAATAGTGATATGAGTAGTAAGATAGTTTCGGTTACAGACAGAAAAGCACACAATCTCCATTATAATAAGATTACTAGTAGGACCTGTGTATATACCATAGTATAATAATTCAATTGTAAGATTCAATGGTAATTAATGAATATACAATTCCAACACGTTGTGAGACAAAACATTTAATATTTAATATATATAACAGCACATGGAAACGATAAGATACATAATGTACAGGAGAATAGAACATGTAAATACATATACAATATTTAGGTATTAACAAGATACCAAAATGTACCTAAAATATAAATGTTACAGACATGGAACTAAAGGATAGTCCATGCTGTATAAAGACTTACAGAAATGTAAGTGTGGCGGGGGGACAAAAGCCCCACAAAGAAAGGGGTAGATAGACTCTAGCCCATAGCAGTTCTTGAGAAGATCCAGCTAAAAAGAGGAAGCCGCGTTTGAATGAACGTGCTTAAATACCAGAGGTCCCCTAGTGAGAACAAACAGCAACACAGCGAGAAGATAACTCTTCCGGCAAAAGGAAGATAATCCCCTACACAATCATTACAACGTTTTATATGTTTACTTAAGCGTTATTGCTAAATAGTTCAATATGTAAAAAGTATAATAATCTTGATTTAACTCTCTAATTCTTTTTGATTTCTTGCCTTCTTTTCATATTTTCATTATGTTCGATTGAAACAGATTAGCGTTATCGCTTCCGCGCGTATACTCCCACTTTCTATTGTTCCCTTACTCTCTTTCTTTCTTTTCTTTCTTCCTTTCGTATAATTTTTCTGAGGTAGAATATCCTTCCCCGCTTTCTTTCTTTATAATAAAAACGGAATGGTCCATTATTTAGCTAAGGTGACGACATTCATAAGAAATAAGAAATCGGCGGATAAGCAACATCAGATAATCACCATTTAAATGTATGCATTTCATCTTGGACGATATGGACGGTGTGATTTTTAACCAGATGAAGTTGCGAGATGATAACGGTCGGAAGATTAAGGAACAAGGGTATTGATATATATCATTATTGCCCGGATTCTTTTAACATTATTCTTATAATTATCACCATCATTATCATCATCACCGTCATTACCTAATCGTAGAGGTGTGCTAGTCACTGACGCTTGTCTGACATGTGATGTATAGCTGTCTAAATTCGGCAGCAAGCGTTACCGAAACATATTTAGGGACCAATCAAATCAACGCGGCACTTTCATTTAAGATGGCGCTATTGAAATTAATTTCTCACCCTTTCTCTGGGCTGCCATTGGCCACCACTTTAAGAATATGCTAATGTTTCTGTCGTGATCAATGCTAATCACTTTTGCTAGAGTAAAATGTCTATACCGAAAAGATTAGCTATACATAACAGTTGCTTGATTTCCCACTTCCTTCATTCCTTTCTTCCTTTTTTCATTCCTTCCTTCCTTCCTTCCTTTTTTCATTCCTTCCTTCCTTCCTTTCTTTCTTCATTCTTTGCTTCCTCCCTTCCTTTCTCCCTTCCTTCTTTCCTTTATTTTTTCCTTCCCTTTCTCTTTCCTTCCATCCTTTCTTCTTTTCTTCCTTCCTTCCTTCCTTCCTTCCATCCTTCCTTCTTTCTTTCCTTCCTTCCTTTTCCTCCCTTCCTTCCTTCCTTCTTTCCTTCCTTTTCTGTCTTTCCTTATTTTCTTCCTTCTTTCCTTCCTTCTTTCTTTCCTTCTTTCCTTCCTTACTTCCTTTTCCGTCTTTCCTTCTTTATTTCTTTCCTTCCTTCCCTTTTCCTTCCTTCCCTTTTCCTTCCTTCCTTTTCCTTCCTTCCTTCCTTTTCCTTCCTTCCTTCCTTCCTTCTTTCATTCCTTCCTTTTTCCTTCCTTCCTTTTTCCTTTCTTCCTTCTTTCCTTCTTTCCTTCCTTTTTTCCGTCCATCCTTCTTTCTTTCCTTTTTTCCTTCCATCCTTCCTTCTTTCATTCATTCCTTTTTTCCTACCTTCCTTTCTTCCTTCCTTCCTTCGTTTCCTCCTTCCTTCCTTCCTTCCTTCCTTCCTTCCTTCCTTCCTTCTTTCATTCCTTTCTTCCTTACTTTCACGGTCTGTTCCTTCTCTTAAACGTTTCGTTTTGTTTATTTATTTATTCTACACTTTGCTCAATTCTTTCTTTCTTTCTTTCTTTCTTTCTTTCTTTCTTTCTTGTGATTCCTAAGCGGGCGCTCTACCGACTTCAAAGCGTCTGACTAGGAACTACAAGGTTCCGGTTTTCGATACCGGCCGTCGCCAACTCAGTATATGAGCATTCAGGGACATGTGCGGTAAAGTTAGGAGCTCATGGTGTGGCATTCCGCTTCTGGGGCCAAAAACAATATCATTGATCTAGCGCTAATGAAAAGGGAACAGACTCCCTCGCTGTCTGACTAATACCTACTTTAGGCCACCCTGACGAATTTACTTACATTTTTACTACTTTCTTTCTTTCTTTCTCTTTTTCTTTCACACTTTGCTTCCTTTCTTCCACTTTCTTCCTTCATTCCTTCCTTCATGCATTCACTTTTTTTTCTTTCTATCTTTGATTCCTTTCTTTCACTCTTGTCTTTCTTTCGTTCTTCTCTTTCTAGCTTTCTTTCTTTCTTCCTTTCTTTCTTTCTTTCTCTTTCACTTTTCAATTTGTTTATTTATTATTAGTAATTATTGGAAGATGTCTGTATCGTTTCTAGATAAGCTCACTGTTTTAAGAAATCACATGATCGCAGAGGCATTCGCTTTTGTGTATGGCATCGTTTCTCAACCGAAGTTACCTGGAACCCTAAGGTTCCCTAAGTGTTCTGTATAAAAATATAAAGGTAGGAGTTATCGTCTTTGCTCTACGAGCCTCGCTATCAACCAACCAATCACGGGCTAGCATTCTTTGGCGGCAAAGCCAAAGAGACAAATTCTTCCTCTTTCTGATTCAGCAGCACCGGGGGTCGGACGATGAAAAGGGCGTCTCTTATATCCAGCAGTGCGAGCAAATAGCCGTAGCAAGTGACTCCGATAATTCACCTACCTCAGGATTTCAGCTAAGTGGACTATTATTTTATGTAACATTCCCGCAGACAAACCTTAGTTTGCAACAATTTATGTTAGGTATGTCCGTAATAAATGTCTTTATTCGAATTCTCAGTTGTGTTTGTATTTTACTTCTTTAACTCTAACTTGTCTGTCACCACACGTGGTCTAAACCACCATATCTGCGTGAGATAAGCTAATGTACTTTTAACTTATTTCATTTTATATACGTAATATTACTAAACACGCACAATATATTCTTGGTTATTGTAATATTGTAATATCGACATCACCTTGTCTAACCTATTATGTTATTAAAAAATATAACAATGATTGGGAATATATTTAGTGATGTCTGTACAGTGTCTCTTAACATTACCGAAAAATCTGACAAAGAAGTATTGATTTTTCCTTAAACCAGTTATTCAAAAATATATACTATGATATTTACCACGTGAACTAGGAGGGAAATAAAATGAGAAAGATATGGTATATAATTTTTTTTTTTTTTGCACAGGGGTTCCTTGAGACATATAATTTATTTTAGGGGTTGCGCAAGGGTAAAACGGTCTGAGAAATGCTGGTGTATGGTAATTATTCCCGACCATTTCTTACTCGGGTTACACTGTCTGTCTTTAGTTAAACTCGGTACACGAGTAGGGTTTGACACAAGGTCAGTTTTTAAGCGGAGATCAACAGGTTCGAATTCAAAGTTTTCCTTCTCTATAACAGTTGCCTCATCAAAGTTAAATAGCCTGTCTGCCCTATTATTTACCTAAAGTTGGAGGGAAAATAATTCCCAAGGGTATTGGTGCTATTTGAAATGCTACCAGCTACGACTGGTTGCCTAACCAAGGTTAGAGTGCTATTTGAACTGTTACCAGCCTCGACAGATTGCCTAAACAAGGTTAAAGGGCCAAGTCTTCCCTACTATTTACCTATAGCTGGGCCTAACCAAGTTTAAAGAGTCCGTTCTGGCCTACTATTTATCCATAGCTGGAGGGAGAATTGTTGGATTCATACCTTTAACCCAAGGGTATTAGCTCTATGTGAATTGCAACCAGTCTCGTCCAGGATTGGATTCCATGTCGCAGTATCTGTTATTATGATAACCATTACACGACTAGCGCCATCGGCTACACAGTAGTTTTAAATATTTTGGAGCACTTCGTACCAATATTCGAAAATGCGTTAAAAAGGCATGTATTTACACACCCCCTTCGCCTAGGGCAGTGTGTGACATAAGGTTGTAAGGTATGGGACATCTATAAAGATCAAGTTCGTTATTCAGTAGTAACAAATCTATGATACTGGCTTGCTAACCATTAAACCACGGTGAGCGCCAAAAGGTATTTATAGATTTTAGCTAATAAGAATAATTTATACTGCTTAAAAGTATTAGTAATTAAAAGTATTAGTTATTTAATAAATTACAGAGAGTTATCAACGGCAAAAATAAGGAAAAAAGCACCAACATACAACAGTCTAACCCGAAAATTCAAACTTTGCTAATAAGAAAAAATATCCATAACAGCCTTCCCCGAGAATAACAAACTACTCAACAAACCATCAAAACTTATATCAAAATGTAGACATGAAAATAAATACTTACTAAGCCAACTAAAACCAATGACTTCTATGATTAAATACAAAATTAAAAGGCAATGAGCAAACAAAAAAATCCAAATCGCAAACGCAAAAAAAACATCAGACAGCACATCTCATACAAAAATACGGGTAAACTTTGTGCAACACACAGCAACTGACCATCACAAAATGGAGAGCACATAACAAAACACTCTTAAATAAATGTATACCCCGGTAAACTTCGGGCCACACATAGAAAACGTCAAATAAATCCATCACCATTACCAGCTGATAAGAGAGCAGATAACAGAACACTCTGCTAAGTAAATAACTGTATCCGGGTAAGCTTCGTGCTACACATAGCATGATTGTGCTAGGAAATGCAGTGTTGACTTATTCTCTATCGTAAGTCAAGATTATTTTACCATCTTAAAATATTAGAAACTATATATATTTTGACGAGCAAACCTTCTCTTTGTAAACAAAGAGAACGCTTGCTCTACTATCTATTTCTTTGTTTCCCTTCTCCATTAGGAAATATATTTACTTGCCCTATTTAAAAATATTTTTTTATCTTTCTTATTCATAAATTCGTAAATTTATTTTCTCCTCGATTTAAGATCAGTTGAGTGAGGAGTTGAACCGGTCAGCTATCTTACAATTTTTTTTCTTAGCTTACAAGGAATAAAAAATGGTCTGTTTATTGGTTCACATAATATATATATATATATATATATATATATATATATATATATATATATATATATATATATAAGGACTGTCTTAAGGACACTCTGAAGAACTGCTATTGTTATGGAGGACTGGTAGAAGCTAGCATGTAATAGACCTGGCTGGATAGCCACCATTTATCTGACTGTGGAAGAATTTGAGTCCAACCGAATTAAACATCAAAAATTGAAGCGGGCTATTAGAAAGGGTAATTTTCAGCCCAGCAACATTCAAAGTTTCAACATGTAGAAAATACAAGGATACAGTGCCAAATGCTATTGGCACTCAAGTATGTTTACAATGTAATAGATCCTTCAGGAATCTCAGTGGACTGAAGAGTAATCTTTGTTTAATCCAGAAAAAAACATTACGTACAGGATGCAAAAAAAATCATCTGGTTACAAATTGCAGAAAGAAATATAAATATAAAGACAAAATTGTTAAAAAATATATATATAAATTAGGGTAGCGAAAGCATGAAGCCAACGCCACTTTATTGAATCGTAAGTTGGATCCTTGCAGGATGCCCCATTAAAATATCAAATAAAAATTAAAAAGATCCCATGCTGTTATTATTTAAATTTTACTTTTTAATAATCTTCACAAATATAAATCAAATCTTTATTTTTGTTCAAAAAGCAAGAACCTGTGATATTTCAGCCCAGCAACATTCAAAGTGTTCCAACATGTAGTTTATGTGGAAGAGTATGTCTCTCCAGGGCTGGTCTGATGAGTCATCTGAGAAAATACAAGGATAAAGTGTCAAATGCTATTGGCACCCAACTATGATGATACAAAAAAAAACTTAAAAAAAAAACTTTTAAAAACAACTTAAAAAAACAGGAAAGGTCTTACTCGAACACGAGTTGATAGCCAGTAATATATATATATATAAAATATTTAAATAGATAGAACAATTTATTTCAAAATGCTAAATAGATTGAGAGAACAATTTCATTTTAAATGTTTGCCTAGCTTAATAGAAATACTTAAAATTAAACTGCCACTGTTGCTTAGCGTCACCTAGGTGACAAAAACAAAATAGTAGTTTAGTTAAACATTAAACAGTTTTGATAATGATAGACATATATGCTCTACCTTGATAATAGTTCGGAAAAGAACCAAAAGTAATTTGCCTGCAAATAATGGCTCTTTTGAACAAATCATTAACACCTTTTAGGGTTGTAACATCAAAAGATGCATTAGGAAGCTTGAAAGAAGAGATAAAAAAATTTGAAATATAATAAGGATTCTGTTTTGTTTAATTGTATATATATATATATATATATATATATATACTAGCAAATATATGCACCCTCCGGGTGCAAGTATTTAAGTTTTAATGTAATAAAATATTGTATTAAATTAGAAAGGCTAATGAAACTAAATAAGAATACAGATAAAAAGATTTGAAACAGAGGGAGTATAATAAAAGATTTGAAACAGAGTGAGTATAATAAAAAATGGAACAACTGAAACTTACTCTTCCATCACTCTCGTCTTTCATTTTTATTTTTTCTAATTTAAGTATTTAGTTATAAGAGGAAGTAAAGAATAAAATGACAGTTATTTTATCTTGTTAATGGATTTCATTTAAGATTCATTGAAGAGATTTTTGCTTATATTCATTAAAATAAAACCAAACAATTAGAAATCAATAATACTAAGCACATATTTATTAAATTCAATTTTTTAATATTAATATGCAAATTAGCCTCCCCGTTCACACTGTAAACCGCTATTTTGTTGTATATATAAATATAATTGCATGTTGTTAGTATGTAGATATGGTTAACAGTATTAATAATGTAAGATAATTTATTAATAATTGAGGTTTAGATAAAAATAAAATCGTGGAGAATGTGATGTCAATAACTAAGAGAATTATGACTTGAGTAGGAATATAGTTTCGGTTACAGACAGAAAAATACACAATCTCCATTATAATAAGATATATATATATTACTAAAAAATTACTAATACGTTTTAATTGTAGTAGCATAAGAAGTTAATCCAAAAGTGCTCAATATATTTCGTAAAATATAGATCATTTATAGTTGTAGAAAAAAGTTTTTCTATTTTTCTCTCTACCACGGTTTTGGTGTTCAAGGTACACTCCCTAAGGATAACTAAGAATTATAGATACCTAATTTTATATACATACTTGTTTGGTCTAGAATAATTTTTATTTCCCTCTCTGTCTTTTAATTAGTATAAACTTTAGTCTTTAAATCTAAACTGTTTCCCTTTGAAATTAAAGATTACTTTTCCATACACTTTGCAGGCAAAAGGAATTTTTAATTCTATCTGTCAGCTGTCTTCAACACCCATCCATTTTGTTTCCTTAAATTCATTTTGTTTATATCTTATTTGTGTATACTACTGGGGTTGGAGACTTCTGATAAATCTATTAAGTTATAGTTTATATATTATATATATATATATATATATATATATATATATATATATATATATTGCCAAATAAATATCAATGTTATGATAGATTTAGACATTCAACCCACATACTAATGTCTTACATCACGAACTTAACATAATTTGCCAACGGCAACAGAAAAGAAACTGAAAGAGTTTTCATATTCAGCAAAATAATATTTTCTCAAAACAACAATTACTGAAAATAAAAACAACGTTTATTCTTGCGCAACTTTAGACCACGATTTTATTTTTAGTAAAAAGAAATTAACACGAATGTTTTCTGAATAGAGTGTTTTGCCATCAAATGGAATGGTTCGTTTCCATTCTTAGGGAAAGAGTTCCCAAAAACTCAATTGCTAACGTGCAGGCCTGCGACATCGTCGTTAGTGAGTTCAAACTCCAGTAAAACAATTACGTTTACTTTCGGCCTAATACCCATGTAAAAGGTATGAACACCTTCTGTGAGTACAAATATTACCCCTTCTCTTCGACAAAGAGGGCTTTGGCATTAGATGATCCAATAATATCGATATGCCAGTAAACTAGAACATCTTGTGCTTCTGGTTGCAATTCAATTGTTGAGATATTTCTATACTCATTTGATATAATTATATATTTGATATATATATATATATATATATATATATATATATATATATATATATATATATATAATCTTTTATTTCTAAACTCTAACGATGTGAAAAAACAGATAGTTCAGTTTGCAAATAAAGAAATGTACAGCTGATAGCCGTGGAAAAATTATTAAAAGAAGAAAAGTCTTATCCTGATGAAGCATTCAAGGGAAACCTAACTAGGTAGTGTCTGACTCCTTTAGGCTTATATATATATATATATATATATATATATATATATATATATATATATGAAAAGGTATGAAAAGACCCGGATGGTCCAATTTGCAAATAAAGAAAAATTTTCAGCTACATAGCAGAAGAAGAAACGAAAAAAAAGAAGAAAAAAAAAAACAAAAAAAAAAAAAAAACGGAATCATTCGTATGAATTGAAAAAACTCAAATTCCACAAAAATGGCCGGCAAAAGAAAAACCAACCGAATTAACTAAGTTAATATTTTATATTTTCGTGTTAGCAACATGTTCTCATAGTTTTTATTTCTATATTTTTGCAATATTTGTGTAATTCCAGCACCCATACTTACAACCTTGTGTCACACCCTGCCCTAGGCGAAGGGGATGGGTAAATACATGCCTGATATTTGTTTACTTTCCCTGTTTCTTCACACCACACAGCATCTATCTACAGCTTCTTAAACAACATCTGGGTAAAACGAGAAAAGCCTAAAACACTATATATATATATATATATATATATATATATATATATATATATATATATATATATTTAGCAAATATATGCAACCTCCGGGTGCAAGTATTTAAGTTTTAATATAATAAAATATCATATTGAATTAGAAAGGCTAATGAAACTGAATAAGAATGTAGATAAAAAGATTTTGAACAGAGGGGGTATGATTGAAAAATAGAACGACTTTGAAACTAACTTTCCATCATTTTCCGTTACTCCCGTTTTTCATTGGTAAATTTTCCTAATTTAACTGTTTAGTTAAAATAGCAAGTAAAGAATAATATTACAGTTATTTCTTCTTGTTAATGGATTTCTTTTAAGATTTATTGAAGAGATTTTTGCTCATATTCATTAAGATAAAACCAAACAATTAGAAATCAATAATACTAAGCATATATTTATTAAAATCAAATTTGTAAGATCAATATGCAAATTAGCCTTCCCATTAACACTGTAAACCGCTATTTTGTTGTATATATAAATACAATTGCATGTTAATAGCATGTAGATATGGTCAACATTATAAATAATGGAAAACAATTTTATTAATAATTGAGTTATAGATAAAAATAAAATCACGGTGAATGTAATGTAAATAACAAAGGGAATTGTGACTTGTATAGTAATATAGTTTCGGTTACAGACAAAAAAAACACAATCTCCATTATAATAAGATATATATATATATATATATATATATATATATATATATATATATATATATATATAAATTGATTGTGAGAACGGAATTGATTATGTGAGCGGGACTGATGGTACCTTGTAAGGGGGTAACATTTTCGCAATGGCACGGGCGATTTTTTAAGTAGCGCTGCCTATGCTGGAGTACGACCTATCATTTCCAGCATAGGCAGCACTACTCACAAAATCCCTCGTGCCATTGCCAAAATGTTAACCCCCTTACTATGAACCATCAGTCCCGATCACATAATCAATTCCGCCGATCTCCTAAACATATATATCTTATTATAATGGAGATTGTCTGTCTGTAACCAAAACTATATCCCTACTCAAGTCACAATTCCCTTAGTTATTTACGTCATATTGTCCATGATTTTATTTTCATTTAAACCTCAATTATTAATAATATTGTTTTTCATTATTAATACTGTTGGCCTTGTCTACATGCTATGTATGTACCGCGTACCCCACGTGTATGGGTTAGCAAAGGCCCTATTAATGTGAGACCACCCACAAGCCATGACTCATAGGTGGTGGGTGCAAAAATGCGTTGATCCCGTCTGCATTCCCCCTCAAGGGAGCGCCTCAGGTACTGGGCAATAAACCCAGCCCTGCCCCTTTAAATCAAGGGAGCAGGTATTGTGCTTGGTATTATTGATTTCCAATTGCTTGGTTTTATCTCAATGAATATGAGCAAAAATCTCGGGGATAAATCTTAAAAAGAAATCCATTAACAAGAAAAAATACCCCTTTTATTCTTTACTTACTATTCTAACTAAATAGTTAAATAAAAAAAAGATAGCAATGAAAGGCGGGAGTGATGGAAGAGTAAGTTTCAGTTGTTCTATTTTTCAATGATACCCCCCTATGTTTCAAATCTTTATCTGCA
>CM042152.1:62612207-62619707 GCA_023376005.1 Doryteuthis pealeii | reverse complement strand
TTGTGAATAATAATAATAATAATAATAGAGACGATAGAGATAGATTATATGTGTAGATGCCAACATAATAGAAACACTATAACTTGAGGATTACACAAAAAAGCAAGACAAATTACTTATATAGTAGAAGTGACAGATGGACAAAAAAACAACAAAGACTTAAAAAACAAAAATGGGAAGATGGACGCTTCAAACGACAAATAAAGACTTGGACATGGTTAAGAAAGGGAAAACTCAAAAGAGAAACTGAATCACTTATAATTGCTGCACAAAATAATGCCATAAGGACAAACTATATCAAAGCGAAAATTGATAAGACCCAACAAAATAGTAAATGTAGACTTTGCGGTAATAGAGATGAAACTGTAAACCATATACTCTGAGAATGTAGCAAACTAGCACAACGAGAATACAAAACTAGACACGACTGGGTTGGGAAGGTGATCCACTAGGAATTATGCAAAAAATTTAATTTTGACCATACAACAAAATGATATATCCATAAACCAGAATATGTTCTTGAGAACGAAACGCATAAAATTCTCTGGGAATTTGAAATAAAAACGGATCACCTTATCTCAGCAAGAAGACCAGGCCTAGTGTTGATAAACAAAAAAGAAAGAACTTGTCAACTGGTGGATTTTGCAGTTCCAGCAGATCACAGGGTGAAGCTAAAGGAAAATGAAAAAATGGACAAATATCTGGACCTTGTCAGAGAACTGAAAAAGTTATGGAATATGTAAGTGAAAGTGATACCAATTATAGTTGGTGCACTTGGAACGGTCCCAAAAGGATTAGAAAAAGGGTCTGGAATGTTTGGAAATCAGAGGAAGGTTTGAAACCATCCAGAACACTGCACTGCTGCAATCTGCCAGAATACTCAGAAGAGTCCTGGAGACCTGAGGAGACTTGCTGTCACTCAGACTCCAGTGAAAGACCATCAGCTAATGCTGATGTGAAAACTCAAAGGGAGTAAATAATAATAATAATAATAATAATAATAATAATAATAATAATAATAATAAAAGAACTGCGCTTGCTCTCTTTTGCAGGAAATTAATATTTATTTCCCTCAGAGAAAATTCTGGAAAAACAAGAATAAATGGTAGCCAGAAGGTACAATGTCCGGTGAAGACGGCGGTGAGTGAAACCTTACCGGCCAAAGCTGTAACAATCTATGCCCTCATCTAGTGTGTCCTTAATAAATTATTACAGCCTTCTTGTAAACGAACACCAAAAGCCTTTCATCGATTACTGCGTTGAATCTTATGCGATTCTTTAGGAGTTGGTATCAGAGAAGTCTATCATTTTGTTTGGATACAACGAAACCAATGTCATATTATTGTTCGCTGACAATGGTCAGAGAATTGTCAAAAGAGCAGGGACACTGGGGAAAATGTTATGGAGTTTTCTCACAGTCCAGATTAATTATTGGATATGTTCCTTTGTAAAGAAACAAGAATAGGTGAATGAAAAATTAAAAAGATGTCGCTTGTCCACCATATTTAATAAAACATGATTGCATGAAAATTCCTGCACAAATACTCTCTCTCTCTCTCTCTCTCTCTCTCTCTCTTATATATATATATATATATATATATATATATATGTTAAAAGAAAGGAAATTATTTTTTTTTAAACTTTTATCTCCGATTACAAACACCATGGAGTAAACGGGCTCTGAAGATGATTTTTGTAAAATCGAAATATTGATCAATATCAGCTATGATTATGTTATAAATTGTTTTCTCTTTAACAGCATGTGTGGTGGTTTCATTACATCTTTTTCATACTTATATACATATATAATATATATAATATATATATATATATATATATATATATATATGATAAAAAGGGTTGGGGCTTGCCAGAAGGGTAATATGGTTGGGGAAATCATATAAGTGCTAGGGTTTGACGTGACCAGCCGATTGATCGACAAAGATTTGAAATACATTCATCCTTAATGGATACTATTTTTAATAAACACATCTATCTAACCCATAGATGGGACCTTAACAGGTACTACCACAACGGGTCAGTGTCAATCTGGGAGCGATGGTAATGAAGGGGTATTCCACATTCCCCAGACCTCCAGAATTGGAACCTCACCATCAGATATAGTTTAACGTCATTCCCAGGACATGAAAACCCTCAGCACCTCCTTCTAGCACATATATGATAAAAGGGTTGGGGCTTGTCATAAGAGCAATAGAGCTGGGGCAATCATATAGGTGCTTGGGCTTGATGTTAGCAGCCGATTGATAAGAGGGGGTCTCTCCGACCGCACGTCTAGCCTAAGTAAGGGTTTAAGTGGAGTGCTGTATGTCATGGATTGCTCATCCACCAAGATTCCGTCCTTAAGCATCATGGGTCGCTACCCCAAAGCCAACAGCTGGCCCCATTGCAGGGATGGTCTCCCCCCTCTGCAGAGGTGCAGTCGGTGTATTCTAAAGTCCCACCGACAGGCTGTATTCAACCTGTGTTTATATTGAACCACGAGGTGTAAAGGTTAAAGTCGTGGGAAATGGACTCGTCGCCCCGAGTTCAAATCCTGGATGTAGTAATTGCATTTCACTTAGCGCTAATACCCTTGGGAAATGTATGAATCCTGCTCTCCCTCCAGCTATGGATAAATAGTAGGGCAGACTGGGCTCTTTAACCTTGGTTAGGCAACCGGTCTACGATAAGGAAAACTCTGAATTCAAACCCGTTGAACTCCACTTAAGAAATTGAGCTTGTGTCACATCCTGCTCGTGCGGAGGGGTTGGTAAATATATATATTGATTTTTTGGTTTGGTTTGGTTTGGTTTACGGCATATCAACCCCAGTGGGTCATTTAATGCCGATAAAATTTTGAAATAAATCAATTCTTAACGGATAATACAATTTTGTTTATCAACTCATGTTTTTCTATTTAACCCAAAGATGGGACCCTAACAGGAACTACCACTCCGGATCAGAGTGGACCAGTGAGCAATGGTGATGAAGGGGTGCTCCACATTCCCCAAACCTCCAGAACTGGAACCTCACCATCAGGGAGTTTAACGTCATTCCCAGGACATTATATATATATTGAAGATGTCTACATATGTTCGTAAATATATTCGTTACTGAAAACTTAAACGACATAACTGAATAAGAAAAAGAAACGTACGTTTTGTTTTCGATTGCTTTTATTTTTACCACCTTTTTTTTGTTTGTTTTTTAATTTTATTTTGACTTTCTTTTAATTATCACTTTTCTTTGCTCCTCTGTTCTTTTTTTAAAAGTTACTCTTTGTCTTCAAACTTATCGACATTTATTTTTTCCCAAGGAGATAGCACGAAAAAAACCTTTTTTTTTAAGTCTTTGTCTTTTTTATTATCTAGAGACATAATGTCTAATGTCTAACGTGATCAGCGAACGTAATGCTCTCAGAACCTATCAAAGTTCAGTTGAGAAATGTATTTCTGTATTTTTATATAAAATATCTAGCTATCGTTATATACCATAAGTGGCTGTTTGTAGTTAGACAAAAAGACTGGCTTTGTAAACCTCTGGATTAATACCAAAACACTTGACGGCAGATAAAGCCTGTTGCATCGAATAACAACTTCATGTTCTGAACAGGTGTATTGATTAAATTTAAATTCACATGAAACTTCTCAAAAGCTCCCATATGTTGTTTAAGCTTATGTAATGCGTAGTATCTTTTTTTATCCCCGGACTTCTAAAGGTTTTCAAGTGATGGGGGGTTTGCCCCCTCCTAAAAAAGCAAAGATGTTTTAAAGCATTTCAACTGATTTCAGGAACCACAGTGTCGGTGGGGTTTAGAATACGCTGACTATTAAACATACTGGGGCTTTTAGAATACACCGACTGCACGTCTGAAGAGAGGTAAGAACCCCCTAAAGGGACTACCTGTTGGTAGTGGGTGGCGACAAGTGATGCTTAATGAATGATGCTGGTGGATGAACAGTCCATGACATGCAACACTCCACTTAGACCCTTACTTAGGCTAAACGGGCGGTTTATCAATCGGCTGATAACATCAAGCCCTAGCACCTATATGATTGCCTCTACAGATAGGCAACAACACCCCTTCCGCACACAAAGTGGTCTTCTTTGAAGGACACTAAACTGCGTCTGATGGTGAAGTTACAGCTCTGGACTTCTGGAAAGTGTGGAGTACCCTTTAATTGCTATTTATTTCCAACTATTGTTTTTTGTTTAATGACATATCAACCTTCATGGGTTATTTAAGGCCAAAGCTATTGTTGTAGAAAAGTAGTAGTGCTTGAACTCAGGTTTGAATTCAGAGCTTTCCTTCTCTTAGACTGGTTACTTATCCACGGTTAAAGAGCAAAGTCCATCTTACTATTTACCCATAGCTGGAGGGGGAGTAGTTGAATGCATACCTATTCCAATGTTATTACTGCTATGTGAAATGCAAACAGCTCGTCAAGGATTTGAACTCAAGTCTAAGAGTCCATTTCCTACGACTCTAACCATTACAACACGTACGTCCGTAATACTAATACGTATAATATATTATTAACATAGAGATTTATTATCATTAAATTATATTAATAAATGAATTTATTACTATTAAGTTATTTTAATAAATAGATTGACAGATTAATGATAACTTTGAAAAAGCCGCAATGTTGAGAACCACTTTTAAATTGTCGGCTGGGGCTTTAGAATACACCGACTGCACCTCTGTAGAGAGATAAGACCCCCCATGGGCTACCTGTTGGTCATAGATGGAGATCCATGATGCTTAAGGACGGAATCCTGGTGGATGAGCAGTTCATGACATGCAACACTCCACTTAAACTCTTACTTAGGCTAGACGGGCGGTCGGAGAGGCCCCCTCTTATCAATCGGCTGATAAGATCAAGCCCTAGCCCCAACTCTATTGCTCTTATGACAAGCCCCAACCCTTTTATCATATATGTGCTAGAAGGCGGTGGCTGACGGTTTTCATGTCCACGGAATGACGTTAAACTCTATCTGATGGTGAGGTTCCAATTCTTGATGTCTGGGGAATGTGGGACACCCCTTCATCAGCATTGCTCCCAGGTTGACACTGACCCGTTGTGGTAGTACTGTTAGGGTCCCATCTATGGGTTAGATAGAAAAATGTGTTATAAAAAAATTAGTATCCATTAAGAATAAATATATTTCAAAACTTTGTCGGCACTAAATGTGCCACCCAGGTTGATATGCCGTAAAACAAACCAAACCACTTTTAAAATGGAAATTCAATCTCACTGACAAGCTAAAGCGACAATTCTTCCAGGCGGTGGTTGTATCAGTGTTGCTGTACGGATGCACCACATGGACCCTAACGATGCTTGAGAATAAGCTGGATGGGAGCTGCACAAGAATGCTGCGTGCAGTCCTGAATAAATCGTGGAAGCAGCACCCCACGACGAAACAGCTATATGGCCACCTGCCCCCCATCTCACAAACGGACAAGACATGCCGGGCACTGCTGGAGAAGCAAGGATGAGTTCATAAGTGACGTTCTCCTGTGGAAGCCAACACACGGACATGCAAGTGTGGGCCGCCCAGCAAGGACCTACATTGCCCAACTAAGCAAAGATGCAGGTTGCTGCGCAGAGGACCTCCCTGGGAAAATGAATGATAGGAAAGGTTGGCGAGAGATTGTCATGGATATCCGTGCTAATAGCGCGACATGATGATGATGATGATGATTAAGGCGCTACATATTGATAATATTGAGATAATCCCCCGGTGTATTATTTCACAATCATTGTTGTTCTCTTTTGTTCCGTTTCTTTGTTTACTGGTAAAACATTGTGATAACACCGTATACGCGTAGATTCTTTGTTGTTTGTTTAAAATCAATTATTGACACACCGCAGCTCTTATGTCAGCGAGAGGATTTGGTGGCACACTTGAATGGAATAATAAATCCACTGCTGTCAACAATGCAATTCATAAAGTATTGGAACATCTCCAAAATTAAGTAACAAGATACGACAATCTCAGTGCTACATAAAATACAAGGGGAATTCATATTTGCTTAAAGTATTGGAATTATTCATAACTTTCTGTTGGGGGTAGGTATCCCCGAAGTGTAATGGCTGACGTGCCGGGTTGGGACATTCTAGTAGCGAGTTCTAATTCCAGTGAAGCTATTGTGTTCCCTTTTGAACTAATATTCCTGGTAAAAGCATGAATCAAGCAAATGAAAGGAGAGGTTAAACCTCGTGGTTAACGTGCTTGTAGTAAGCGAGTTCTAATTCCAATCAAGCTATTACGTTTACTTTCGGACTAATACACTCGGGAAAGGTATGAATCCAGCTATTGAAAGTGTAGTGAGGTAACCAATGGCGTGTTATCTCATTTATTTACATATGTGCATTACAGCAGGAGATATATAGAGACAGTCTAGAGGACTTGGAGATATTAGCTACGAGAAGCTAACATACAGAGCTAAGATACGCTCGGAGAATTACTACTATTACTACAACAAAGAATACGAAACCACACATCACAACAGAAAGGAGGGCTAGATCCTGTGGGGTAATAGCTAACGTGCTATACTGCGACATTGTAGCAAATGAGTTCGAACCCCAGTCGCACTATGACGTTAACATTCGGACTAATACCCTTGAGAAATGTAGGAACCTGCTCATCCCTCAGCTATAGATTAAATTGTACCACTACTGTTCTTCTATAAGGACGACGTTGTCACTAAAATATCTCACGAAGGTTGATATGCAAATAAACTAAACCAAAGCAAACTTTCTGTTTATGTGAGCCGAGCTATCTCGGGTAGGGTTTAGGAAAGTCCCAAAATTTTAACTTTTAGAAGTACAATGACATAAGGAATTATTGTTGATAGATTGATTTTAATGACATGTCAACCCGTGTTGGGTAATTGTATGCTTCTAAAACTTTGTCCGTGAATAAAAAGATCTCTTATATACATACTTGTGCGAAATTATCCCTGTAGTGAGGTCAACTAGTGACCCAACCTGCGCCACTCGTGCGCTGAGTTGGCGGAGGCCGGTATTGAACCCCGAACGTTGTGATTCCTTGTCGGATGCTCTACTGACTGGGATTAACCAATAAACAGGTTCTATGATGTCGAGATATAATCTTGTTAAATGCTCCGTACCAAAAGGGTTAAACAAGAGACAAAGAAAGTGACCCAATTTAATAATTGCGCTCGAAATTAATTTGTAATCGGAGCTGATCAATTGCAGGTGAAATAAAAATATTAATTAAATTTCAATTCCTCTTCTTCTTTCTGACACCGGACAGAGGAAAACAAAGATTCAGCATTTATTTCATTGTGATGATTTTTGTTCAGACTTTTAAAATCGACAACTAGTTAGCTGCATGTTTCCACTAAGTCAGTCCTCCTCAAACTTTCTTTCTTTGTTTTTTTGTTGTTTTTTTAAAGTTTTCTACTTGTAACCAAATTTAATTACCATTCCCACCCGAATAAATTAATTGAATACTGTCGACAATTTTTAT
>CM042152.1:62574707-62609707 GCA_023376005.1 Doryteuthis pealeii | reverse complement strand
ATTTACAAATTTATGAATTTAATATAAAATATATTATAAATTTACAAATTTATGAATTTAATATAAAATACATTTTCAGAACTCAAATCTACAAATCAGTATTTCACTAAAAATGAATTCCAATAAATGAAAAACTAGTTTTTCAAGAGTAACAAATTCTAATGAATGAAAAAACAAAAACAAAAAAAGATCTATAATAAAATTTCCCGTATATTTACTGAAAAGTAATTGTGTATTGTTATGTAATTGAAAAGTAACCAATAAATTGTGTACGATAGTGTAGTTAAATCAAACTAACGGTTCTGTGGGAAAATACAGGGAATTTGATTGACACGATTTAACCATGAGTTTGACCTCTTCTCTCATTGGAAGTGAGAAGTTAATTTCGGGAAATCAGATTTGACTAAGTGACTGGACGAGTTAGACCTACGATGGTGTCTCTCGTCCAAATAACCATTTCTCACGCGCGTTTGAGTTTATATAGGTCTTATAAAATAAATATGAGCTCTAAATAAAGCAGTAGAATCTTGTGTTCGTTAATTAAAAAACAAGCAGTGACACAAAGCAGCACAATATTAAGTCAAGAAGAATCCCATGCCAGAAGAACAGACACCCAGAGATACATCCAACTAAGAAGTAAGAGAAAAATTCCCCGGTGATAAGCAAGCAATTTCGGATGAAGGAAGACGATGACAACAGTTGAAGGTAAAGAAAACATATATTCAAAGGGTACAAAAAGGGTTGCAAATTTGTGGCATTTGCTGGCCAGACTTATCTTGCTGAGATTGAGGTAAAGGTAAAGGTTGCGCTGGATGAACCACTCGCTGGTTGACAAATAAAGGTGAGCGCTAGTATACTATTCTACTCGCTGGTAAAGGTAAATGTGAGCGCTAGAAAATCATTCCACTCGCTGAACAAGGTATAAGAAGCGCTTAAAAAACGCGCCACGCCTGGTGAAAGTTCATACGATAAGTGACTTTCGTCATGGGGTTTAATTTTGGCGCCAATATAATATATTGACGGTTCGCCGAGATAATTTAACAGTAATTTTTCCGACAGACGCCAGTTACCAAGCCCAGATCCATGATGATTGCATCGCATGAAACCAATATGGTCGTGAATGTTCCTTTGTCACCTAATAAATAGATATGTAAAACCTTTATATATTTGTCTATATATATATATATATATATATATATATATATACATGCATATATATATATATGTATATATGCTGTTTTGTAGTCTACGTATGCTTATTTATCTGTATATTTGATTAGTGTAATTATATGTGTATCTATTATATACACACACACACATACAGACACACACGCACGCATATATATATATATATATATATATATATATATATATAATATATATATATTGGATTTTTGTTTTGTTTCTAAACAACGAAATAATATTCCCTATGAATATGTGATACATATATAATACACACACACACACGCACACACACACACATATATATATATATATGTATATATATAATGTATACACATATAAATAGTCATCAGATATACATATGTATACATACATACATATACATATGTATACATATACGTATATAAACATACATATATATGTTTATATATGCATATATACATATATATGCACATATATATACATATATATATGCACATACATATATACACATATATGTATACCGATATGCCTATATACATGAAGATAGGAGCGTTGGAGTAAAATCACACAGTATGAGGTAAGGTAATATAAATATACATATACATGTACACATATAAACACACGCATATATGCATATATATATGCATATACATATATATATATGGCAATAGCATAATCTTTACAGATCATTGCCGTCCCTCACAATCCCACAATTCCACCACCAGAACCCTTCCTTGCATGAGCCCTCAAATGACTCATCAAACCTGCTGCAGATCTACAAAGTTTGACGCAAATATGACATTGAAAAGACTTCTTCCCCGTTGAATGAGATGATTCAGATGAATCAGATGAGTCAGATGATAAAATTTGATGCTTATGCACCACCATGTCTCTTAAGACCAGAATCCGACTTACAGACCTTGCCACATATAGCACAAGATACACACACACACACACACACATATATATGTGTGTGTGTGTATCTATACATGTATATATATGTGTGTATATATATATATGTATATGCATATATATATATATATATGCATATATATATATATATATATATATGCATATATGCGTGTTTTTATATGTGTACATGGATATGTATGTTGTGTGTGTGTGTGTGTGTGTGTGTGTGTGCGTCGAGCTGGAAACTACTTCCGCTCTAACGAGAATGTATTTTCTTGCGTCGCTAATGATTTCCCTCAAATATTCTCACACGTTCCGTTTCAGCAAATAGGAAAGCAGACAAACAATGTAGACTTCAATAATGACAATAAAACAAGAAAAAGAAAATCCTTATCAGCAAGTTAAAAAAAAAGATACAAAAAGTAAATCATGAAAGAATAAAACATTTTGCTACTTTTTTCTTTTTCTTTTTTCTTTTTTCTTGTAATTAAATAATAAATTAAAATAAAACTAAAGAATTCATGACAGATTATGTGGCGTTGTCACTGTTGACTACTTGGTTGATAATCACTCATCGTTTAGTTCTTTAAAAAAAAAAAGACAGCAAAGAAAACTCGTCTCAAAAATATTCAGTTATATAGAAGGAGGAAGTAGAAGAAAGAGAGAGAAACTCACAAAGTAGTTTTGACTAACGAGAAGATAACCTCTTTGGTTTGAATTCAGAGTTTTCCTTCGCCTAGCCTGGTTGCCATACCAAGGTTAAAGGGTAACTTTCACCTTTAGTTGTTAAAATTCCTAGCATAAAATTGTGCGTGCGCACTATCTGAAATGAACTTAATTGTTATTAAGAACACATTTTATGATATTTTTGTGTTAAAGCATGCAGTTGTTTTGTTTTCGAAACGATTCTAAGATTTGTATATTTCGCACGGATACATTCAAAATGGCTACCGTCTTGTTTCAAAGTGAAAATCAGTTGGCTAAATTCCTTGCATAAAATTATCTGAAATGAACTTATTTGTTATTAAGAACACATTTTATGATATTTTTGTGTTAAAGCATGTAGTTGTATTGTTTTCGAAAAAGTTTCTAAGATTTGATTATTTAGCACGGAGACTTTCAAAATAGCTACCGGCTTGTTCAAAGTGAAAGTCAAGGGAGGTTACTCTAATTGCCTTATTTGCTAGGAATTTTAACAACTAAAGGTGAAAATTACCGGTTAAAGAGCCCAGTCTGCCTTACTATTTAACCATAGATGGAGGGGGAATAGTGTAATGGGCATGGCAGATCCCCCCAACGTAAGCGGTAAAGAATCGCTTGTGCTGTGCACGAGAGACCCGGATGGGACGAGACGGAATTTGCATAAAGGGTAGCCGGGCCGTAATAGAAACGGACGGTCGCTGACACTGAGTGAGACAGCAACAAAGCAAGTGTTTGCGAGAGAGGTGAAATTCGGTGACTACTGTGTTTTGGGTGAAGAAGAACGAAGTTACTCTGAGAGCAGTTTGCTGAACGAAAGGGATTACTGTTGTTAATTGAACAGACTCCAATTGAAAAGGTTTTGTTCAAGTAGTTGGATTCATGCCTTTCCCAAAGGTATTATTACCACTACGTGAAATGTAAACAGCCCCGATCAGGATTTGAACTCATTTAAGAGTGTCTATTTCCTACGACAATAAACATTACACCACGTGTCTCAATATTTATTTATTTATTGTTGTTTAGTTTCTTTACTTCGTTTGTTAAGTGAGGCTGTGGAAATGTGTGCAAACTAATATTTAATATTTGGAGATCAAGGGCCATCAAGCCTCTCGAGGCGGGTGGTCTTCGTGGCGTAATGGCAAACGAGCAGGACTGCGACATCGTAGTAATTGAGTTCGAACTCTAGTAGCCCTATAGCATCTAATTTCTGTTATTGTTAACAAAACCAACGCAAACATCCCTTCTTTCTTTGACTCTTCTTCCTCTTTCCAAATACCTATATATATATATGAGAAGAAAAATGGATATGAAATTCGACAGTGTAAAGGAAATATATAATTTAGAAAAAACACCAAAATTAAGTCAAACATTGACTTACTCATAGCCGACGCTAAAGCGTTTCGGTTGTAATGAAAACCATCAACATGGCTATTGTAACCTGCTTAGCGAAATAATAACACGGGTAGTCCAGCGTTAACCACGAGACTTTCGCCTTTTATTCACAACACAAAAAGATAGCTGAAACGGTGCTTCCGTTTCATAACAAAAACAATGGCAGAAACGGTGCTTCCGTTTCTTAGTATACCACAAGGGTCTAATATAACGATTTCTGGGATATTGACATCATCAATCATTTGAATGGAAACGCTCACATCGCGTGACGTTCCATTTTTACGTTTTCTTGCATTTCGGTTACGGAGTTGAACCATCTAACATCGCAAATTGAGGCTCACAAACTTTTCTTACTTTTACATCATTCCTTTTATATGAATTTATATAATTATATTAAGCCCTGTTGATGGTTTTCACTAAAACTGAAACGCTTTAGCGTCAGCTATGTGTAAGTCAATCTTTGACTTAATTTTGCTGGGTTTTTTTAATATCTATATCTATATCCGTTAGAAACTGTAATACCAGTATCTTCTGAAGTTTGTCTCGACTCGCTTTTGGTCTGCGTCTTTATTGACATCAGAGCCCACGCAACTTTTCGTGCATTAAATTTTGCTGAGTTGTAGTGTCACACCTATCGTCTGCGGTAAACCGGCCTTGATGTAGTAGTCTGCAAAAAAACTGTTTTTTTTTTGTCCCCGGACTTCAAAGAGATGTTATATACTGCATCAATTGACAGCGCTGGTGTGTAGTACACTGGATTAAAACCCAACGCAGGTATACAAAAGAAAGCTGGACTTTATTTTCTTCCTCGGTTGGCGTGGACGAAAGGAGGTGTGCGCCGGCTTGGATGAGTGGTGGAAAAGAACCGTAGTTATAACAAGTCTCTCCTTCGGAGAGTCGACGGGAGTGACTGAAGTTAGTGGCTACCAACTCTCAACTGCCGGACTCCTCGGTCTAACCGTCACTTTTCAATCTTTACCCAGCATGCTCTGGTGTATTCAACTTACACCGGAACTGTACTGCGTGACCTGCAATCCTAGATTTGTCACCAGTCAATAGGAAGTCCTTTGTCATCCTGCTATTGTTGTTTTTCCGGACAGTTCGTTTGACCCGGTCAGCAGTAAGCCTCCGATCTTACTCACTCTTCCTCTTTGTTCGATCCAGACTTCTGTCTGGAACATCCTTTGTTTCTCAATTCCTTTGTCTATTTGATTCACCCGGAAATTCCTATTTCCGTTTGTACAATATCCAACAGAGATAAGACCTATTATTATTTTTTATCCTCCTCGTGCACGAAAATGACATATTTCTCAGTTCTATCCGTAGAACAGAATAGAGACAATTAGTCTCTACGATCGACAGAGCATTTATTACACTTGGACATGAAACCATGGAAGACACAGTAAGTATTTTCTAACAATTTCTTTATTATACTACGATTATTTATGGGACATATTGTACAATTAGCCTGCTCGGAACATATGTACTATATTAGGTTATTATAACATGTTATGTATATTAAACATTCATATGTGCATTGTTCAGGTGAGTTTGTTGTTTATCTTTCTTGGTCGAATGTTCAGTGTTAGTGTATCCACCGATGTACTAATGCATTATAAGGACATAGTGTTGGTTTCAAACTCTTACCCACTATTCTTATAAAGCTTAAACCAAAATAACTACACAAAAATTACAGAAATTAGATGAAACAACCACTTTAGTTTCTTTTCTTTCACCATACGACCAGTTTTAGACCCACTTAGGCGACGGGGTGAAATCTATTTCTATTTTTTCCTCAGACTAGGTCATTTGCAGTGATATTCAGTGATATCAATCTATTTTCAAGGTGCATGATAAAATTTGTTTGAAAAATTTGTTGAAAAATTTGTTGAAAAATATTGCGTCATCAGTGTTTGCATCAGATTTTTATCACGCATAGAAAATATTGACTCGACTGTAGATTAGTTGCCCTACGACCATTGTCTGCGATGGACTTTACTCCAAGGAAGCGTACGAAAATTGTAAAGCTTTACGAACACACTGACAAGCCTTTCAGAGAGATTACGGATATTATAATAATAACGGAATTATTCGTTTTGTTTCAATTTAATTTGCACAAGGGTGTACCTTGTTCGTCTTTTATTGCACATCGGGTATTTAAAAACTTCTTTTATTGCACATTGGGCATTGAAAAACTTCTTTTATTGCACATCGAGTATTTAAAAACTTCTTTTATTGCATATCGAGTATTTAAAAACTTCTTTTATTGCACATTGGGCATTGAAAAACTTCTTTTATTGCACATCGAGTATTTAAAAAATTCTTTATTGCATATCGAGTATTTAAAATCTTCTTTTATTGCATATCGAGTATTTAAAAACTTCTTTTATTGCACATCGAGCATATCGAGTATTTAAAAACTTTTTTTTATTGCACATCGAGTATTTAAAAACTTCTTTTATTGCACATGAGTATTTAAAAACTTCTTTTATTGCATATCGAGTATTTAAAAACTTCTTTTATTGCACATTTGAAAAACTTCTTTTATTGCACATCGAGTATTAAAAATTCTTATTGCATATCGAGTATTTAAAAATTGCTATCGAGTATTTTTTTTTATTGCACATCGAGTATTTAAAAACTTCTTTATTGCACATCGAGTATTTAAAAAATTCTTTATTGCATATCGAGTATTTAAAAACTTCTTTTACATTGGGCATTGAAAAACTTCTTTTATTGCACATCGAGTTTAAAAAATTCTTTTATTGCATATCGAGTATTTAAAATCTTCTTTTATTGCATATCGAGTATTTAAAAACTTCTTTTATTGCACATCGAGTATTTAAAAACTTCTTTTATTGCATATCGAGTATTTAAAAACTTTTTTTTATTGCACATCGAGTATTTAAAAACTTTTTATTGCACATCGAGTATTTAAAAACTTCTTTTATTGCATATCGAGTATTTTGAAAAACTTCTTTTATTGCACATCGAGTATTTAAAAAATTCTTTTATTGCATATCGAGTATTTAAAATCTTCTTTTATTGCACATCGAGTATTTAAAAACTTCTTTTATTGCATATCGAGTATTTAAAACTTTTTTTATTGCACATCGAGTATTTAAAAACTTTTTTATTGCACATCGAGTATTTAAAAACTTCTTTTATTGCATATTGAGTATTTAAAAACTACTTTTATTGCATATCGAGTATTTAAAAACTTTTTTTATTGCACATCGAGTATTTAAAAACTTCTTTTATTGCACATCAAGTATTTAAAATTTTTTTTTATTGCACATATTTAAAAACTTTTATTGCATAGCGAGTATTTAAAAACTTTCTTTTATTGCGAGTATTTAAAAACTTCTTTTATTGCATATCGAGTATTTAAAAACTTCTTTTATTGCATATCGAGTATTTAAAAACTTTTTTTATTGCACATCGAGTATTTAAAAACTTCTTTTATTGCACATCGAGTATTTAAAAACTTCTTTTATTGCATATCGAGTATTTAAAAACTTTTTTATTGCACATCGAGTATTTAAAAACTTCTTTTACTGCACATCGAGTATTTAGAAATTTTTTTATTGCACATCGAGTATTTAAAAACATTTTTTGTTGCACATCGAGTATTTAATAACTTCTTTTATTGCACATCGAGTATTTAAAAACTTATTTTATTGCACATTGAGTATTTAAAAACTCTCTTTTATTGCATATAGAGTATTTAAAAACGTTTTTTATTGCACATTGAGTATTTAAAAACTTCTTCTTTTACTGCACATCGAGTATTTAAAAACTTCTTTTATTTCACATCGGATATTTAAAAACTTCTTTTACTGCACATCGAGTATTTAAAAACTTCTTTTATTTCACATCGGGTATTTAAAAACTTCTTTTACTGCACATCGAGTATTCAAAAACTTCTTTTACTGCACATCGAGTATTAAAAAACTCCTTCTCTTGTTGCATATCGGGTATTTAAAAACTTTTGAATATTATTTATAATTACGTTAAAGAAAAAAACAGTGAATAATACTTTTCACGTTTTTTGGTTATTTATTGAATCACCATGAGAAGTTTGCAAAAAAGAGAAAAAAATGAAATATGAGATGTAATTATGTAGGAACATTAATTCTATAAATTCAAAAAATATTTTCGCACATCACTTGACGTCAGAATCACAGAAATAACAACTTTCTTTTGTGATTATAAAAGCGCCACTTTACAATAACACCTGAAAGTATAGTAAAATATTTTAAAGCGTAGTATTTACCCAGCCCCTCCGCAAGAGTAGGATGTGACCCAAGGTCAATTTTACAGGTTTGAATTAAGAGTTTCCTTCTCCTAGACCAGTTGCCATAACTAGATTAAAAATCCCAGTCTGGAGGGAGAATAGTTAAATGCATATCTTTTCCAAATTTATCAGCGCTATGTGAAATGCAAACAACTTCGTTCAGGATTTGAACCCAGGTCACCATGTGCATTTTCTACGATGCTAGCCAATATACGATAAACGCCTCGCAAACTATTAAGAGAGGAGGAAATTGTAATTGGAAGATTTCCAGAAATCCATAAAATCCTGTAACGTATTGGTGTTTTACCGTGCCTTGTAATGCACGGCACTATTATCGTATACAATTTCTATCAGGGGTTGACTACCTCGTTTGTTTACAAGCGCACACAGATCTAGTAGTCAGCCTTCAAGCTCAGAAGGAATTCTTCCTTCCTCCTTTCTTTTAGGGTCAAGCAAAAGGTATCACTTTCACGACCGTGGGTCTTTAGTCACGGTCAATTTGACTTGTTGACAAGTATATACCTCCTTAGCATCAGTCAAGTGTCTATTCACGTTTGTTTGTTCAATGGCTTTCATTCATGAATTCCCGTACGATTTCTTTGGTGTTGTAAAATAAAGATGAGGACAGTATTTCTTGCTTTTCAGGAATTTATTTTCTTAATGAAAGTTATTGAGAGAGAGTGATAGTCGGCTTCCTTAAATATGTTTTTAATGATACTCTTAACTTCGTTCCAATTATCAGGCTTCACACTTCAGCGACACCAGCCTCTGACAACTAACTCGGCCAAACTCCACGGCCGCAGACCAAAAACTCAACTGGTTTTTGTAAATAAAGATGAGGACAGTATTTCTTGCTTTTCAGGAATTTATTTTCTTAATGAAAGTTATTGAGAGAGAGTGATAGTCGGCTTCCTTAAATATGTTTTTAATGATACTCTTAACTTCGTTCCAATTATCAGGCTTCACACTTCAGCGACACCAGCCTCTGACAACTAACTCGGCCAAACTCCACGGCCGCAGACCAAAAACTCAACTGGTTTTCCTCCCTCGGTCTCCAGGGCTCAACTACTAAAAACTAAGGTTCCCTCATTATGTAAAAATCGATGTCGATCTTTCTAGAATGTCCTGGAATCTTTCGAAGATTCTAATTGATCTACCAAATTACACGTGTCACTTAAGAGGTCAACGGGTCAACCATCCTTTCTTCTGACAAACCGATTAAGCTAAATTTTAATAGTAAAATTCCAGACTCACTGGCTCCGAATAGACTCAAAGGTGCTAACGACTTTCACATTGCTTGCCCACTCCCGTAAGGTCTGAGAATCATGCTACGTTCCACTAAGGTTTCTCCATGTCTGGCACAAGGCCACAAATATAGGTGTTCCAGGGTCCATTATGCTACAATCCTAACCAAAAGAGCAAAGCTCATTTTTCAACGCTGACAATGAAAACAAATCCATACCACATCCCTTAAAATCATGGCGTCCCATCATGGTATAATGGTTTACAAGCTAGTCTCGCAGATCCATTAAAACTGAATAGCGAGTCTTATCCTTGCTGGATGACCTATACTTGTGACTTTGTGTGACATAGCGAATGAGTTGGGTAAAAAGAAAAAATCCGAGCGTGGTGCAATGGTTAACAAGCTAGTCTCGCAGATCCATTAAAACTGAATAGCGAGTCTTATCCTTGCTGGATGACCTATACTTGTGACTTTGTGTGACATAGCGAATGAGTTGGGTAAAAAAAAAATCCGAGCGTGGTGCAATGGTTAACAAGCTAGTCTCGCAGATCCATTAGTACTGAATAGCGAGTCTGATCCTTGATGGATGACCTATATTTGCGACCTTGTGTTACCAGTGGTGGACGTCTTGAGTAATATATGCGTCCTATCATTGTGTAATGGCTAGCAAGCTAGTCTTGCAGTTCCATTACTACTGAGCAGCGATTTCGATCCTCGCTGGATCCTTATACTTGCGACTTTCCTCGAGTTCAAATCCTGTAAGACACTTTTTGCATTTCACTAATACTCTTGGGAAAAGTATGCATCCAATTACTCTCCTTCCGGCTAAGGGCAAATAGCAGCGAAGACTGGGATCTTTAACATTGGGTAGGTAGCCATTCTAGAAGGAAAACAAACTCTTAGGTCAAACCTGTTAAACTCTGCTTAAAAATTGGCCTTGCGTCGCATCCTGCTCGTGCGAAGGGGTTGTTAAATATATACAATTGCGACGTTTTGTAACATCTTACCCATTGCGAATGGGTTGGGTAAATGCTTACGTAAACACCTTAAAGCTAATCCATAAATCTAAAGACCAAACAATTAACCCTAACCCTACAGCAAATAATCTTCTAAAAAAGAAATTACCAAACTCTGAACAAGTATTTCATAGTTTGTCAATAAATTATTCTCTCTCTCTCTCTCTCTCTCTATATATATATATATATATATATATATATATATATATATATATATATAAGGTGTGTCAACAAAATATCGAGATTTTTGTACTTTTTGACACACCATGTATTCCTATTTTTTATTAAAAAAATAACGTTCCATTCATTCTTCATTTTTATCTTGATAAATACAGCTTTAAACTTGGTACTTTTTTGATACATCTTGTATTCTGATAAAAATTAATGAATATAACGTTATTTCTTTTCAGAATACAAGGTGCGTCAAAAAGTACAAATACTTTGATACTTTTTGACACACCTTATATATAAAGAATAATGGACAAAACATAAAATAAAAGAATAAAAATACAAACAAGAATAATAATCAAAATAAACAACACAAAAACAAGAATTAAAAATGAATAAAAGATTTTTAAAATATATAGAAAAATCATTTTCATTGATCTATATATAAATATAGATAAGACATTTATTTTCAAAATTTTTAACTCCCGGGTAACACTGGATAGCTCTGCTAGTTTTAGATCAAATAAAATAAAGTTTAACGACACAGTAATTACAACCAATAATACAATTTAGACGAAAAAGAAACAAAGAAACACATATTTCCCAAATTAAAAATAATGTTTGAACATTAAAGTGAAAAACCCAATTCGACTAAAGATAATAGGGTTCATATCGTTCTGAAAGGTAATAGTCCGAAAGTGAACATAATAGCAGGACTGGAATTCGATCTAGCTTACCTCAATATAACAGTGCAGCATGTTAAGAACACACCAAGGACCCCTCTCCCATCCGGGAATTATTTTCTATGTTGGTGCGTTTTATATGATAAAGAATATGGTAATAAAGTTTTAAGTGTCACCTATAATAAAAATCAACTCTTCTGGGCTGTCTACTTTTATCATAGTCAAGTGAAACATTCACATTATCACACACACATACACACACACGCACACACACACACACACACACATATATATATATATATATATATATATATATATATATATATATATCAACTTCTCCACTCGAGTAGGATGTAACATATAGTCAATTTATTAAGCGGCTTTTTATGGGTTTGAATTCAGAGTTTTCCTTCTCCTAGACTGGTTGCCTAACTAATATTAAAGAGCCCAGTCTGACCTACAATTTACACATAGCTGGATGAAAGATAGTTGGATTCATACCTGTTCCAATGGTATTAGCACTATGTGAAAATGCAAACAGCTTCGTCCTGGATTTGAACTCGGGCCTTGTATTCCAATCCATACGACGATAACCATTACACCACGAGCCTCAATGAAAGGAAGACTAAAAATGAATTGAAAGAAGATCTACGAAAACGAAAAGGAGGCTCAAAGAAAGGAAGACTAAAAATATTGGAGACCCTCGAAAACGAAAATGAGGCTCAAAGAAGGAAGACTAAAAATATTGGAGACCCTCGAAAACGAAAATGAGGCTCAAAAAGGAAGACTAAAAATATTGGAGACCCTCGAAAACGAAAATGAGGCTCAAAGAAAGGAAGACTAAAAATATTGGGAGACCCTCGAAAACGAAAATGAGGCTCAAAGAAAGGAAGACTAAAAATATTGGGAGACCTCGAAAACGAAAATGAGGCTCAAGAAAGGAAGACTAAAAATATTGGGAGACCCTCGAAAACGAAAATGAGGCTCAAAGAAAGGAAGACTAAAAATATTGAGACCCTCGAAACGAAATGAGCCTAAAGAAAGGAAGACTAAAAATATTGGGAGACCCTCGAAAACGAAAATGAGGCTCAAAGAAAGGAAGACTAAAAATATTGGGAGACCTCGAAAACGAAAATGAGGCTCAAAGAAAGGAAGACTAAAATATTGGGAGACCCTCGAAAACGAAAATGAGGCTCAAAGAAAGGAAGACTAAAAATATTGGGAGACCCTCGAAAACGAAAATGAGGCTCAAAGAAAGGAAGACTAAAAATATGGGAGACCTCGAAACGAAAATGAGGCTCAAAAAAGGAAGACTAAAAATATTGGGAGACCCTCGAAAACCAGCTCAAAGAAAGGAAGACTAAAAATATTGAGAGACCTCGAAACAAAAATGAGGCTCAAAGAAAAGAATGAATTGAAATAAAGATCTACGATCAGGAAAACTAACAAGGCTCAAAGAAAGAAAGACAAAAAGAAATGAAAGACCCACGAAAACGAAAGTGAGGCCCAAAGAAAGTAAAACTAAAATGAATTGAAATAAATGCCTATGAAGAAGAAAACACATACAAGGCTCAAAGAAAGGAAGACTAAAAGAAATGAACGAAAGACTCACAAAAATGAAAACGAGGCCCCAAATAAAGGAATACTAAAATGAATTGAAATGAAGACCCCCGGAAAGGAAAACGAGCCTCAAAGAAAGAAAGATTAAAAAGAAATTGAAAGAAAAGGATAATGAATGGAAGAAATGGATAATGAAAGGAGGAAAAAAGAAAGAAAAGGATGATGAAAAGAAGAAAGAAAGAAAGAAAGAAGGAAAGGAAGAAAGAAAGAAAAGGATAATGAAAGAAAAAGAGAAAGGAAGAAAGAAAAAAAAGAAGAAAAGGATAATGAAAGGAAGAAAGAAAGAAAGAAGAAAAGGAAGAAAGAAAGAAAAAAGGGATAATGAATGAAAGAAAGAAGAAAGAAAGAAAGAAAGAAATGGATAATAAAAGGAATAAAAAAGAAAAGGATAATGTGAGAAAGACAGAATGCAAAGGATAATGAAAATAAGAAAGAAAGAAAAGGATAATGAAAGAGAGAAAGAAAGAAAGAAGAAAGAAAGAAAGAAAGAGAAAAATTATAATGAAAGGAAGAAAGAAAGCAAAGAAGAAAAAGAAGAAAGAAAAAAAGGGATAATGAATGAAAGAAAGAAAGAAAGAAAGAAATGGATAATAAAAGGAATAAAAAAGAAAAGGATAATGTGAGAAAGACAGAATGCAAAGGATAATGAAAATAAGAAAGAAAGAAAAGGATAATGAAAGAGAGAAAGAAAGAAAGAAAGAAAGAAAGAAAGAGTAAAATTATAATGAAAGGAAGAAAGAAAGCAAAGAATAATGAAAGGAAGAAAGAAAGAAAAGAAAGAAAATTATTTAAAAAAAAGAAAAAAAGAATGAAAATTATAAAGGAAAAAAGAACAAAAAGAAAATGATAACGAATGAAAGAAAATAATAATGAGGATGATAAAAGAATGAAAACAGCAAATTCACTCACATAAATCAATACTGACTTGAAAGAAAGAAAGATTAAAAAGAAATTGAAAGAAAAGGATAATGATTGGAAGAAATGGATAATGAAAGGGAGGAAAAAAGAAAGAAAAGGATGATGAAAAGAAGAAGAAAGAAAAGGATGATGAAAGAAAGAAAGAAGGAAAGGAAGAAAGAAAGAAAGAAAGAAAAGGATAATGAAAGAAAAAGAGAAAGAAAGAGAGAGAGAAAAGGATAATGAATGAAAGAAAGAAAGAAAGAAAGAAAGAAAGAAAGAAAGAAAGAAAGAAAGAAAGAAAAGGATAATAAAAGGAACAAGGAAAGTAAAGGATATTGA
Source organism: Doryteuthis pealeii (assembly GCA_023376005.1). NCBI lineage: Eukaryota > Metazoa > Mollusca > Cephalopoda > Myopsida > Loliginidae > Doryteuthis > Doryteuthis pealeii. The sequence continues at coordinate 62,595,271 of CM042152.1, read as the reverse complement.
AAGAAAGAAAGAAAGAAAGAAAGAAAGAAAATTATAAAGAAAGAAAAAAAGAAAATGATAACGAAAGAAAGAAAATAATAATGAGGATGATAAAAGAATGAAAACAGCAAATTCACTCACATAAATCAATATTGACTTGAACAATATGAATTCAAAACTTTGTGTATTTTTTACAAATAAATCAATATTTCGAATGTTTTCAATCCCCAATTGGTTGTCGCCATTTTGAGCGATTTTCTTTTGTTTACCCTCGGGTTATGTCCACCTCCATTTCTTAACCGATATTTACAACGGACAATTAGCATTTGTCTGCTTGTCAATTTTCATACATCTCTCCATTAAAGATTTTCATCTGCAGAAATTGAGATGATTTATTTCTGAACAAAGATCAAATGTCATTGCAACGTATTGATAATGCCAAACAAAATACGGTGCATATATTTACTAGTTGAATGACTCGACGATCATTCCATTGCAAATGGCCGCTCTTCAGTTTTTAGCCGGGAGAATGATCGAGTTGAAAAAGAACAAAAAAATTAATTAGAACAAAAAAATGTAAAGAAATAAAGAAATAGAAAAAAAGAAATAGAAAAAAAAGAAAAAGAAAGATTATTAAATTCAGAATGATGTTTCAGAAAAAGAAAGACCCTTAGGGAAGGAAGGGAATAAAGACAAAGTTTTTTTTTAAATAAAAAATAAAAAAGATAGAATTTTTAAAAAATGCAATGAGAGAAAGACCAATAGAAAAAAGATATTTTTCAAAATTGAAATTAAAATCCAACTCAAAGAAATGAAGAAAACAAGACAAAACCAACTTTAAAAAAAGTTAGAGAATATTAAGAAGGGACCGAAAAAATGTTATTCAAGAAAAAATATCCATTAAAAAAAAATACAGTAAACGAAATAAAAGAACAGTTATATAATTTCATGAGAGCTTGGCTAAAAGACATTGATGGCAGCGAACGATTTTTATACAAAAAAATCAAGAAGAATAGATTCTTGCCGTTTCGACATACGATATATATCTAGTAATTATGAACGACGTTTTTCATTTTCTTTTCTTTTATTATTTTTCAGGTTTGCAAGCCTCTACAGTTGATTCTGAATATACAGTTGTACTATATAGTATCTATATATTAATACTGGTCTTCCTTAATCCTCCGCCCGTTATCATCTTGCAACACCCTCTGTTTAAAAAGGAGACCGCCCAAATTGTCCAAGATGAAATGCAAAAATGTAAATCTGGTGTCTGGTGTCGCTTACAAGCTGAATTCTTATTTTCTTATGTGTGTCGTCACCTCAGTAAATAATGGACTATTACGTTTTATCATAAAGAGAGGGAAGAAAAGGACATGCAACACAGAAAAATACAATATGAAAAAAGAAAGAAAGAAAGAAAGAAAGAAAAAAGAAGAGAGGAGAGATATCTCTCTTTTATTGTTTTAATCGAACATAATGAAAAGATGAAAATAAGGAAAAAAAAAAGAGTAAGAGATTGTTAAATCAAGATTATTAGTCACGTGTCCATTGGTCAGACGATAATTCAGCTCACTTAAAGCTTCCACTTTGTTCTCCCGTTCGTTGAACAAATAAGACCTATCTCTTTTCAGTCCTCGCGGGTGGAGCAAAATATTATATGTCTCATTTCTATTCCTTGAACAGAATAGTGACATTTGTCTCCAGCTTTCTTAGCTTTTATTACACCTCGGTTAGAAAACAATTAAAGACATATTCAGTTTTTTTCTGTTACATTTTCTGTTAAATTTTCATTACACTTCCTTTATCGATGGAACCGGCTTAACTCGCCTAGGAATTGCTAGGTTCCTGGTTCGATACCAATCCCCGCCAACTCAGCAAATGAGTTGCACAGATTGAGTATTCTAATATGTGCGGTGGGAAGTTGGCGGTAGGGGTGGCGCTCCACGTCAGCAAAAAAATCTCCCCTGTCTAACGCTAGCGAAAAGGTGATAGGTTGGTTGATACCGACAATAGGCCACTCCGCCAACTTTACGTGAAATTAACATGTATTCGTCATATGCATTATGCTATTGTTGTATATATCAAACATTCGTTCTCTCCTTTCGTCTGGTAGGAGACAGATTGGTCACCCCTAGATGCGTTTCAAGGATGTCTGCAAGAAAGATCTCAGGTGCTTTGGCATTGCCCTTTCCAGCTGGGAAAATTTGGCTCAGGACCACCCTCGGTGGCGGCAGGCTCTCTGTAGAGGACTGTTCATGTCTGAAGTCACTCTGAGGTCTAGAAGAAAGCAGCGGCAACAAAGCAGCGGCACATCAACATCTTCAGGGACAGCCTTCACATGCGACATCCGTGGTTGAGAATGTTTTTCAAACACTGGACTTTACAGTCACAGGAGGCGCTGTAACTTCAGGGGCACAACAACTATATTATAGTCTTCCGAGACTGAAATGCCAATAATTATCTCCTTTTCTTTAGGTTTGATTACTAGATTCGATCCACAAACCTGGAGTGGTTGATCCTTTGGCATTGTTAAGTTTGATAGAATTTTGTCGGTTCATTCATCTCGGTTCTTAATCAGCTGAAACTTCGAGGGAAACCAACTTATCGAGAAGTGAAGTATTCTTATTTTATATATTTATTCATTTCAGGTTAAAATGTTACGATTCGTGTAGCAATTTTTAGGCTGTAGATGACACCAGTTTTACAATTAGGCTACAGTCCCAAAGGCGAAAAGTGCTTTACTTTTTAAAATTCATCAGATGTAAAAGATGGCTCAATAACTTTTACGTAATAATTAAGATAAAATCACAAAGAGAATATAGTTACTTTTCGCGCATAGGTTTCTTGGTTTCATAATTAATTAAGTTTTAAAGGAGTAAACTACGTATAAAAACTACTTAGCTTATTGAGCTATCTTTTACATCCGACAGAAGTAAACGAAAATCGCTTTGGGACTGTTGTCTAAATGGAGATCCCTTGTGGCATAAAGTTGTCCGTTCGTACATCCCACGAGCAATTGAGGCGACATCTATCAATGCCTTTTAAATAGTAAATCAACTACATATTTGAACGTTTTGATTGGCCAATTCAAAACACGCTGTTTTGGAAGAGTTTATAAATTCAAAGTTGTGATATTCAGCACAGCTTATATCAAAGAAATAATCCAACAGTAATTCTGGCTGAAATTGAATTGATAAATGCATCTATATCCCGCTTTCAGTTATGGTTAAAATAGTAGAGGATACTTAATGTTGCAACCTATCCCAGAAGAAGAAAACTGAAGTCATGCCTACAGCTTGGGTTCCAAAGTTGTTTTTCTTGTCTTGTTGCGCATTCAACCGGGTTGGATTGAATTTATCGAGTTACAGAAAGTCAAAGATGGAGTATCCTGGGTATAAGAAATGCGCAACCAGCCCCTCCCCAAAAAAGATCCCGCATGAAGACACTCTCTTGTTCATCCAGCGATGCAGGGACGAGATGATCAAAGTAACCGCCGTTTTTCCGATGCAGACACTTCTTGGAAATTTCACACAGATCCACTTTAAATCAAGGTTGTGGCCCTAATACCACTGGGTTCCAGACTTAATTCACCTTAGGTAGCTCTACCAGGAAACTACCGGCGAACCGTTGCAAGTAAAGGAAGCTAATTCCAACAAGACATCACACATACACGATTTTTTAATTGTTCATTATTCCGATGTAAAAATTTTTATTGCTTTTATTTTCTTAACATTTTCTGAATATCCATGTTGTGCAAATTGAATTAGGCTTTGTCACCCAACCCAATTTTTTTTTTCCAAATAATATTTAAACTTGTAGACATTAAAACACAAAAAAAAACAAACAAAAACAAACAAAATAAGATAAGTTTAATTTCCAAAAAATGAAAATAATAAACAAATAAACTTGACATTCTTCCATTTTCAATCCCTATTTTATCTATTTTTTCGCTAAAAGATTTTTTTTAAATTCTTGTTGTTAGTATCATTGTTTTAGAAAATATTAGAAAAATAAATATAAGCTAATAAATCTCACTAATGACCACAATTCAGTTTAAGGATAAAAATATAAGTTAAAACGATTTACTAAAAATGTTACATAATTATTAGATTCTTAATACTTATGTACAGTAGTGTAGAAACCAAAATGGCTGTTATAAGTTGCAGCCCACGGCCTTGAAGGATTGAATGAAAGGCTTGACCTCATCCTGATCCTTCCGGTGAATACCGTGAGAATCGGTGGAGAAGACCGTCTTCCGGTTTAGATTAGAGAGAGTTTTAGTCAGATCGGCCAAAGCCACGACGGTGGTAAGTTGTGTTATGCACGGTGCCGATTCAAGAGGCGCCAGAAGAAGAATAAAAGTAAGTAAGGAAAGAGAGTATACAACAAAAAGTGAGACCTGACTGAACTATTTTATAAAGATAAATAAAAACTTTTCATATACGATCAAAATCATTTCGGGCACCTTGTCAATTGTGTAATGATTACACTGGCTAGTCTCAAAGATCAATTAAATGAATTCAATCTACTGGGTGCCCCCCATATTTTGTGGCTTTGTGCCAATCTAAGCTCAGCTATTTTTTTTTTTTTTTTTTGGGGGGGGGGGGGCATTTTGCATGATTGGATAGTGCAAGTTTTCAGTTAGAAAAATGCCATTTTTCCCCACCGTATTCACCATGCATGTTTTCTTAGTGATGAAGCAGAAGCCTTAATAAAAATTAATTGCTGACAAGTCAGGTTTATTAAGTCGGATTGATTGTACCCGTATTATTATTATTATTTTTTTAAATTTTGTAATTTATTATCAAGTTAATTGCGAATGAATTTTATTTCCTTCAAAACAGTTCCTACAGGAAGCCAGACAATGACAAAACGTTGTTTCCACAGCTAGAAACGGTATTGGAAGTCTTTAACTGACACTTACTCGCAGTGGAAAATTAATGAGATAGGTTTTTTTGGGCCGGCAATCCAGATCGACAATTAATTGTCACGGAAATGAAGCACAAGATTAAAAACTGAGTCGAAATTTATAACAATACAACAAAACAATTAACAGGTTAACACAGGATTATGAAGATCAAATTCTGTTCCCGTCCTGTCAGCTGGGGCTGTAGAATACGCCAACTCCACCTCAGTAGAAGAATAAAATTCCCCAATGGGGCTACCTGTTGGCCAAGGTAGCGACTTCTGATGCTTAAAGACGGAATCCTGGTAGCTGAGCAGTCTATGACATACAGTTATCCACTTTTGCCCTTGCGTATGCTAGATGGACGGTCGAAGAAATCCCTTTAGATCGATCGACTGGTCATATCAAGCCCTAGCACCTATATGATTGTCCCGACCACATTGTTCTTATGGCAAACCTTTAACACTTTTTATCATATATGTGCTAGAAGGCGGTTGCTGAGGGTCTTGTCCTGGGTATGATGTTAAACCTTTAGTATTGAAGTTCCAATTCTGGAGCTCTGGGGAGTGTGGAGTACCCCTTCATCACCATTATTTCCAGGTGGATTCTTACTGGGGGTGGTAGTACCTGTTAGGGTTCCATTTTTGTGTTAAATAGAAAAAATGAGTTTTAAAAGGAATACCCAACAAGAATTTATTAAACAAAATGTCTTCGCATAAAATAACCCGGCAGGATTGACACGTCGTAAAATCCAACTATCAGAAGTAATGGATCTGCGAGAGTAGTTGGCTAACCATGACACACCCCGAACGCACGTTGGTTAGTTGGTAGCTATGTAAATAGGTAGGTATATAGGTACGAGTGTATGGATAATAGGTAAAGATTTAGTAGAAAAATGCTAAAGACATCATCTAATATATAGAGATATGTTTCTTCTTACGATGGTGTATGTTCCTCTGAGCCTATTTTAAACGAAAAAGTAATAAATCAAATGAGCTAGATAGGCTATTATCTTGAGATTTTTTTCCAATTTTATAACTTCCTTGCTTTCATTTCAACACAGACAAGAGATGACTTGGCGTTTAGGAAGACGTTATAATTGGCTTTTGAAAGAAAGAAAAAAATCTCACACACAAGAAATAGAGCATGATACGAGGTTAACATTTGGGAGCATTACTAGTAATGGTACTAGCAGTTCACAGGATGCTGCTGTCTTATCCAGGTATTTGTAGAAATTGTACAGCATTTTAATACTTGCAGAGTAACACTCGTCCACAAAATAATATAACAAACTATTTTAAAAAAACAATTTGAATTGAAAACGATAAGAACGAATGTATATTGACTATTACGTCGAGAAAAGATCATAAAGGTAACACAGACACATTATATATACTAGCAATATATACACCTCCGGGTGCAAATATTTAAGTTTAAATAATAAAATATCATATTAGATTTGAAAGGCTAATGAACTGAATAAGAATGCAGATAAAAAAATTGGGAGAGGGGGTATGATTGAAAATCGAACAACTTTGAAAGTAACTCTTCCATCATTTTTCCATTTTCCCTCTTTTCATTGGTAAATTTTCTAATTTAACTATTTAGTTAAAATAGGAAGTAAAGATAAGATTAGTTATTTCTTCTTGTTAATGGATTTCTTTAAGATTTACCCCGAGATTTTTGCTCATATTCAGAAAGATAACCAAACAATTAGAAATCAATATACTAAGCATATATTTATTAAAATCAATTTTTTAAGATCAATATGCAAATCAGCCTTCCATTCACACTATAATCCACTATTTTGCTGTATATATAAATACAATTGCATATTCTGTGTATGTAGATATGGTCAACCGGGCTTCGGCCTCTGGACCATTGCTATAATTAACGGCGTTCGATCCCAGGGGGCATCCCCCAGGCAACACCTGCCCCTTGATTTAAAGGCAGGGGTTTATTCCCCAGTGCCTGAGGCGCCCCCTTGAGGGGGAATGCCGACGGGATCGACGCAATTTTTCACCGCCACCCCATGAGCTTCGGTTTGTGTGGTCCCACGTTAATAGGGCCTTTGCCTGACCCATACAAGTGGGGTACGGAAAAATCATGTAGATATGGTCAACAGTCTTAATGATGTAACACAATTTTATCATAATTGAGGTTTAGATAAAATAAAATCATGGAGAATGTGATGTAATAACGAAGGGAATTGTGATTTGTTATAGTAATATATTCGGTTTACAGACAGACAAACACACAATCTCCATTATATAATATATATATATATATATATATAATCCAACAGTCCGGAGAAGAAATCTTCCTTACGACATAGGATGTTTTTAAAAAACCTGTCGCAGTTTGGAGATCTCAATGTGTGCTCTTATTGTTAGAGTCAATTATAAAAATGTACTTATATATATATATATATATATATATATATAGACACGTGTTTCGATTTATGAAGTATCTTCAGTGTGGCTAGACATTTTGTGAGCTACCTACAACCGGGATAGAACTCCGATCGATTCACCATCAGTCAGACAGCTTAACCGCTGGGCTATCGTCACCCAAAGAATGCGAAGGGGATTTTAACTGTTTTAATACTCTCATCTCTATGTATGTAAAGGCCGCCATAGAGTGCTCCACCCCTTTTATAGAAGAGCGTTGCATTTATATATATACATATATATATATATATTATATGTGTGTGTGTGTATGTGTGTGTGGTGTGTGTGTGTGTGTGTGTTTTATCAGCTATTATTTTGTAGGCAGGTGTTGTTGAATAACACGGAATACTTCTTCTTCCTGATGTTCAGTTTGTAGTTTTTCCAATCTTCTGGATATTTTTCTCATGTTAGGATCCAAATCCTATACCAACTTGATTCTAACCTGAGAAAAATATCCAGAAGACTTGGAAAACTAGAAATGACATTATGAAGAAGTTTCCGTGTTATTCAACAGCACCTGCTACATATATATATATATATATATATATATATATATATATATATATATATATATATATTAAATGGATTGTGTTTTTTGTCTGTAACCGAAACTATATTCCTACTCAAGTCAAATTCTCTTAGTTATTGACATCACATTCTCCATGATTTTATTTTTATCTAAACCTCAATTATTAATAAAATTGTCTTACATTATTAATACTGTTAACTATGTCTACATACTGACAACATGCAATTATATTTATATATACAACAAAATAGCGGGTTTACAGTGTGAACGGAAGGCTAATTTGCATATCAATTAAAAAATCGAATTTAATAGATATGTGCTTAGTATTATTGATTTCTAACTGTTTGGTTTATTTTAATGAATATAATCAAAAATCTCTTCAATGAATCATAAATGAAATCCATTAACAAGAAAAAACTGTCATTTTATTCTTTACTTCCTCTTATAACTAATACTTAAATTAGAAAAAATAACAATGAAAGACGAGAGTGATGGAGAGTAAGTTTCAGTTGTTTCTTTTTATTATACTCCCTCGTTTCAAATCTTTTATCTGTATTCTTATTTAGTTTCATTAGCATTCTAATGTAATATAATATTTATTACAATAAACTTAAATCTTGCACCCGAGGGTGCAATTTGCTAAATATAAAAAAATTTGAAAAAACAAGTATTTCCGAAAATGGGATGAATTTAATATCGATGTCTTAAATTTCGGTTACATTGAACCTTCATCAGATGTCTTTGGTGAGAATGATGATGGTTTTTATATGTGACAGGAGATGAAAATCTTTTTAGTTATGTAACTGTATATTGATCAGCGGTTTTATTTTTGAAAGGGCAAGTGCGATCTACTCACGGAAGTTCGACGCGTGACGCACTTCGAAGAATGCAAAGACGAAAAAAGTATTAATGCACTGATTATTTTTAGAACATAGGAGAAAACAAATGTGGGAATGATAACTAAATAAATAATAATGAAGCCTGGTATTTAGTAATTATTAACACTATTTAACTAGAAAGGGAGATATAATAAATAATACAGGGTCGTATTAAGGCAACTAAAGTTATTAATGAACAATTATTAAGGGAACATCTATTATATATATATATATATATACGTAATTATGACGAAACTTATTGGTACAAAGCTTTCGGTAAAAAAAACCACGGCAAAGTTAGTTGATTGTAAAATATACTACCCAACTTTAAAAACTGGGAAATGAAAAAAAAAAGGACCAACCGAAAATATCGGTCAAGTACTGTAAAACTTGACACAAAAGAAAAAAAATGTAATATATATCTGAAAATCCCATCCCCTGACTTCTACTAAAGTGAACTTTAGTAGTATATTGACTCATTAGTCGTTTAATTTTTATATTATATATATATACTATAATATATATATATATTATATATATAATATAATTAGAATACTTCATTCTACAGTTTGGGAAAAATTGTTTTGAAAAGAAAAAAGTTGTAATACCAATCAAATGCATAAGAAGACGTCTTCGCCATAAATAACACAAGGGTAAAGCCGTAAAATCAACCACCATTACTACTAAAAATAAATTCGGACATATATCAGCACCAACATAATAAGGATAATATTTTGCATTTTCTCTTGAGACGATTGCATGCCATTTTTAACCGAGGTTATGTGCAAGATGGACCGGTCAGAGATTAAGACAAGCGTATCATATATAGTTATACTGTATAAAAACGTAAAACAATACAATGTGTGCACAACAATAATCATGGCACAAAATGCAAACATGCAAAAACAGTGAAATTGAAAATACAATTGATACCTTGAACTACGAGTGCTCCAATTACGAAGAATTCAGATTACGAGCAGTCACTCGGTCGACTTTTTGCTTTAATTGTTTTCTCTGTTGTTTTCAACATTATGCATTACAGGTTTGTTAACGGATATCAATAATCGAAAATGGGTTACTGTAAGAATTTAAGTTTTACGTAAGTGAGACAGATTAAATAAAAAGATAATGAAAAAATATGTGTGAGGGTTTAAGGGGTCAATCAGACAAGAGACGGAACAGAAGTAGACAATTACAAAGAGATATGTGGAAATTACGTCCGAAATAGAGGCATTGGTACTCGCAATTCGACCTAACTTGCAAGCACAATGTCCCTGTACTTAGTAAACCTGTCGCGCATTCATTAGTCTTATGGGTGTATTCCACTTAATAACAATAAGAACGTCATATAAAAAATTACACTTATTTTAATCTTAATTTAGTTGGTTTCTTATATAAAAATGGTTGATTTAATACGTTGGAGATTAAACAATGCTTATTAGAGATCAATAACACTAAGTAATTATTATACACATGTTGTAAAACAGTATGAAATTAACACACCATAAATTTAAATTACTTTAAAAACTTAAATACTACCAAGTTTTTGTATAACCATAAGGATTTGAGGTTATTTCCTATAAGTCTAACCCTAAAATAAGGGAACCCACTCGACTGAATAAATTATTTATTTTTACCATTAATAACCTACCCAAAGCCCTAAACCCTAACCTAACTCCGTCTTCTTTTTCCATTAGATCAATAAATAAATAAATGATTTATCAGTCGAGGGTGTTCCCCTTTGTTCATGTTAGACTTCTTGGAATAATAACGGACTTTGATATACTGTAAACAAACCCTTACTGCCAATAAGTTCTGAAAACAATGCAGTATTCCATAAGATGAGAATGTAATGAACTATATTATTGTTAGAGAGCGCAAGATAGCAAAGGACAGTCACGAGTTGATCGATTCTATGTAAACTGAACTAAATATACAACAATACATAGGAAAAAGCGAGACAACTATGCAGTAATAGTGATAATATCCAAGAAATACATATTATATATTATAATATATATATATATATATATATATATATTATATATAGAAACAGGAAATAAACATTGATACAGAAATTGAAAAAATGCAATAACCCAAAACTCCGAAAAAATATAACCAGAAATTGAATCAGATTTCCATTTTCTAATAGTTCTTCTTTACTCACTCTTTTTTTTTTTTTTATATTACTCAGTCTTCTTTTATTTTCATTCTTGGTTTGTTTAGACGAGCACGTCGATTACGTAAAAGAATTTGAATTAGAATTTTAGTATTAATATAAAAGAGGTGAGGCGCGAAGGTTAATGGTCTATCTCATAGGTCATCAAGTGTTCGTGGTGCGTGGTGTTAATGGTTGAGTCTGGAAATGACTCGTCGACTCCGAGTTCAAATCCGGACGAAGCTCACAGGTCAATAGACTAATACCTTGGGAAAGGTATGAATCAACTAGCACATCCAGATCATGGTAAATAGTAGGGCACTGGGCTCTCTTAATCTGGTTGGCAAATCAGTTAGGAGAAAGAAACACTCCGATTCAAACTTGGTTAAATCCGCAGGGTCGGTCACTACTAGAATAGCTCAGTCTATTAAGTATCTATTTCACTATTTCTAATTTCTTAAAATAATCCTGGACGAGAGTGTCTTACATTTCACATAGGATAGGACTGGGGAAGACATGCACCTTCGTCATGATATTCTTGAATCTTCCTCAGATACTCATTATCAATAGCCAAGGGGGGACTATTGTGGAATAAGAAAACGACAAATATTAAAAAGTTAAATAAATTAAAGGAAGGTAAGAGTTGCTGCCTTGGCAGAGAAAAAGGTAATAGGTACGATTTGATTTTAAATACCGCGAAAAAAATGAAGGGAGACAGACGATAGAATTCACAGCCTGGTAGTTCAAGAGAGAGTCGAACAGAATTCAGAGACGATGACACGAGAAGCAATAGACGGTAAAAAAATGGAGTTGAATTCAGCCGACAGTGAGATTGAAGTACGTGGAATATTAAGAGTGGAATGTCTATGTCAGAAAATAAGAAAAAACGAAAGAAGTAAATTGTTTTAGAAACGATTTGGAGAAAAGGAAAAGATTTGTGAAGAGATTTTGTGAAAAAAAACTGAATTAATTGAAAGGAAAGAAACGAAGAAGTATATTGTTTTGAAAACGCATTTAAAGAAAAAAGAAGAAAGAACTATATTTAATGACAAATAAGGAGAGGAAGAATATAACAAAAGAGCAACTTATGTTTAACGGAAAAAAGTATTTTGTTTCTGTTAGTACTGTTACTGTATTGCACCCGTTCTGTTAAAAAAAAAAAAGTTAAATAATAAAATTAAATAATTATTATCACTCACTAATTGCTTAGGACTAATCATTTTTTAATATTTTTTGTTGAAAGAAACATTCTGTGTTTTTTTCTCCTGAATTACTTTCCTTGGAGATCAATTGCCCTACTCACTTACGGATCACCGATGACGAAGGTTTAAACAAAAATTAAATAGATACTTCGTGACACACCTAACATCTCATGTCGATTACCTTTGTACAGGGTATATAATAAGAATCAACGCGCAATATTCAAACAACAGAATTGGAACTTTGTTAGCAAGATGACTACCATCCTAGTCTGTCTGATTCTTGTATGTGTCTTTAGTTGACCGAGGCCAAATATCTGTTGGGGAAATATCTTCCTTTACAACCTCTAGTCAACCATGTGCATTTGTTACAGATAGAGTTATTACATTTTCACATTTTGTTAATTCAAATTTTGCGTTATGTTTGTTTATTGATTTTAACGGCTATCACCGTCTCCTGTTATTCAGCCTAACGTTAGAAGTAATATAATCGTATTTTATATATTAGTTATTGGTTTATATACTGTTTGCTTATCTGGGATTTTGTTGTATGGATTTAGTTTTATGTCTACTATTTTTCTGATCAATTTTATTTCCTAAAAAGAGAGAATATCCTCCATGTGACACTTTCAAAGCTTATATTGTTTGTTTGACTTAAATAACGGTTCTGATGTGAGCAAAAAACTGCATTTCCAATGAATCAAGGTTTACATGTCAAGTGTTTGACGATTCCACAAGCGTTGTTGTTCTTGTCTCTGTTGATATATAGGAGTGCTTAATCATTGTATGACCATCGATCGGGCCACAAGAATGTTCCTTTCTGATTTTCCTTAAAGTTGTCTCCAGCCTCCCAGGGTTGGATTTGATAAGAAGAGTTTATTTGTAATGTTGTTATCCAGTTAGTTGCCATTTTTATGAAGGATCTATTAATTTTAGTTTAAAGTCAGTATATTGATCTTAAACTTGTCGGATCAATCTAGAACGATCTTAGCTTAGAATCAGCTCTTTCTTCCTCCTCACTATATTTTGGGCTTAACGCTTATAAACCGAGAGAGAGAGAGAGAGAGAGAGAGAGAGGAGAGAAGAGATAGAGAGAGAGAGAGGGAATATAACATTATTCGGTATCTGAATTTCACCCAACCCTCGAACAAGGTTCATTTTAGCGTAGTACACTGGATTGACTTAAGACTTTTACTTCTCCTAGACGTTATGCTATTCAAGTTTAAAGAAACCAAGTTGTCCTATTTTTACTCGTAGCTTGAGGTGGGAGATTAGTTGATTCGTGCTTTTTCAAGAGATAAGCGCATGTGAATTTGGTTGGTTGGCTGCTGGCTGGTTTGTTATTATGGCATATTTAAACCTCTTGGGAAGTTAATGCCGATTCAATCATTCTTGAGTAACAAGAACAGGTTTCTTACAGATATTTAGCACAGTCAACGCGTTGAAATTTAAATTCCTTCCTGACGTGGTTCTATACCAAGTTAAAAACCCATCTTCCTACATTTACTCGTAAGCTTGTTGATCTGTTCTTGAATTCGTAGCTTTTCCCATGCGGTATTAGTGCTATGCGAAAATAGTTTGATTTCTTTTGTGACATATCAAACCTCTTCGGTAATTTAATTGCGACAAATTCATGTTGATAAACAAGACTATTGTCCTAACCCAGAATATCAGGATCTTCATGTATTTCATTTGGACAATTTGACGATCTCAATTTTACCAGAAGGTGTTTCAAGATGATAACTGTCTCTAGTGTGCTGCAGAACGTTTCTTTTGCTTCACTTAGTAGGGCAACCTTGTCGGCTGAAGCTTAGAAAAACCGACTGCACTATGCAGCAGGGTAAGACCCAATAGAGGCTACCTTTGACGTGGTGGGAACTGTTGATGCTAAGATTGAACCCTAGTTGCTGAGCAATCCATACAGGCACTAGGGTTCATTCCTTAGCATCACATTCCCCACCACGTCAACATAGCCGTATTTGGGTCTTACCCTTCTGCAGATGGTGCAGTCGGTGTTTCTAAAGCTTCAAGCGACAAGGGTTGCCCTACTAAGTGGAAGCAAAAAGAAACGTTTCTGCAGCGACACTAGGAGACAGTTATCATCTTGAACACCTTCTGGTTAAGAATTGAGATCGTCGCAATTGTCCAAAATGAAATACAAAAAATGTAAACCTTGATTTATCGGGTTAGGACATCAGTCTTGTTTAATCACATGATTTGAGTCGGCATTAAAATACCGCAAAGAGGTTAATATGTCACAAAGAAATCAACTATTCGCATAGCCACTAAACCATGGAAAGTCGTCAAGTATCAATCAAAGCTACGAGTAAAATGCTAGACAGATTTGGTTTTTTAACTTGGTATAGCAACAGCGTAGGAAAAGATCTTAATCAAGCTGTTGATACTGTGCTAAAGATACTGTTAAGAAACCTGCATCCTTTGTCTTATCAAAATGACTTAAATCGGCATTAAATTACCCGAAAGAGGTTTAATATCAATAAACAACAGCCATGCCACCAACCAACAATTCAATAGCGCTTATACTCTTGAAAAGCAACGAACAACTATTCTCCCCACCTCAAGCTACGGTAAAAAGTAGGACAGACGGTCTTTAAACTTGATATAGCTAACCGGCAAGGGAGCAGAAGTAAAAGTCTTAAGTCAAACAGTTGTACTACGAAAAATTGACCTTGTTGTCGGGGGTTGGGTAAATCCAGCTCACCGAAATGTTTAATTCCCCCCCCTCTCCTCTCTCTCTCTCTCTCTCTCTCTCTCTCTCTCTCTCCTCTCTCCTCCTGTCTTATATAGTTAACCGCTATTACGTTATCTGAAGTGAGGAGCAATGAAAAGAGCTGATTCTCGCACTAGAATCGTTCTAGCATCTATCCCCGACAAGTTAAGATATCATATTTATACTGACTTGGAACTACAAATTAATAGACCCTTCATCAATGGCAACTAACTGAATACACATCCACAATAAAACTTTTATCAATCACACCCTGGGGGCTGAGACCCAACTTTAGGACAATCTAGAACACATAAGGACATTCATTGTGGCCCGAATACGCTTGTATAAGATTACGCATCCTATATACTCACAACAAGAACAAGAACAACAACCGCATTGTTGAACATTCAACACCTTTGACAGTTAAACGCTTAGCTGGAAGCAGGTTTTTTGCTCACTATCAGAACCGTTTTTAAAGCAAACAATATGAAAATCTGTTGAAAATTGTCAACATTGAAGATTTCTCTCTTTTTTAGGAAATAAATTTATACCATAGAATATAGACATAAAAACTAATCATACCATACAACAAAAATCCCAAACGCAACACAGATTATAAAACCATTACTAAAAGTATAAATTAAATAACACGATATATTTAACTTCCTAACGTTTAGATGACAAACTCCAGAGCGGGTGAATGCCGTTAAGAATCATACAAACAAACCAAATATTAGATTAACAAAATGTCTGAAAAGATGGAAGAACCCCTACGTTGTAACAAATGCACATGTCTGATCTAGATTGTTGTAAGGAAGATATTCCCCAACGATCATTTGCCTTCGCATCCAACTCAAGACAATACAAGATTAACAGACTAGACTAGGATGGTAGTCAGTCTTGCTAACAGTATCATTACTGTTGTTTTGAATAACGCGCGGGTTGCATTCTTTTTAATTATATCCCCTTGTACAAGGTAATGACAGACATGATTAGGTGTGTCACGAACTTATCTATTTATTTTTGTTAAAACCCTTCGTCAAGTCGTAGTCCAGGCTGACTAGCAATTGACTCAGAAAGATAATTCAGGAGAAAAACACAGAATGTTTCTTCACAAATATAAAATATAAGTCACTAACAATTAGTGATGATTAATAATTATTTTATTAGTATTTACTTTTGTTTTTTTTTAACAGACGGGTTGCAAAATAAACTTAAAAGTAATAAACAGAAAAAAATACCTTATTTCGTTAAACATAAGTGCTCTTTTGGTATTATTCTTCCTCTCCTTAATTTTATTAAAGTATTAGTTTTCCTCTCTCTTCTTTTTTCTTTTAAATCCGTTTTCCAATCAATACTTCTTCGTTTTCTCTTTTCAAATTAAATCAGTTTTTTTTTTCACAAAATCCTTTCTACAAACTTTTTCCCTTTTTCTCAAATCCGTTTAATACATTACTTCTTTTCGTTTTTTTTATTTTTCTTGACATAGACATTCCCACTCTTTAATCATTCTATCCTCACTTCATCTACGTCGTCTGATTCAACTCCATTTTTTTTAACGTCTATTCCTTTCGTGTGTCCATTCCGTCTTCTGAATCTCTTCTCGACTCCGCTGAACTACCGGCTTTGTAATCTATTCGTCTGTCTCCCTTCATTTTTTATTCGCGGGTAATTTTTAAAATCAAAACAAACCTAATTACCCCTTTTTTCTTGCCAAGGGCAGCAAACTCTTACCTTTCCCTATTATTTAACTTTTTATATTTTCCGTTTTCTTTTCCAACAAATAAGTCACCCCCTTCCTATTATTACATATAGTTCGAGAAATCCTCAGAATATCATGACAAGGCTGCAATGTCTTCCACCAGTCCTACTAGTGAAATTAAACACTTCAGTGCCGCAGGATTATTTTAAAATAGATTGCTGAATAGATCACTTAATTAGAGACCTATTCATAGTGTGACCACCACATGGGATTTACCACTTGTTTGATTTTTCGGGTTTTCTTTCTCCTAGACTGATTTGCCAACCCAAAAGAGCCCAGTCTGCCTACTAATACCAATATTGGATGTGCTAGTTGATTCATACCTTTCCAAAGGTATTAGTGCTATAGAACTGTAGCTTCGTCCGGAGATTGAACTCGGATCGACGAGTCCATTTCCCACCGACTGCCAAACCATTACACCACGCACCGAGAACACTTTGTTTTGACTTGACGATACCATTACACTTCGCCCTCCACCTCTCTTTATATTTATTGACTAAATTCTAATTCAATTTCTATTTACGGTAAATCGACCTGCTGCTCTAAAAAAAAAATTGAAATACAAAGCTGGGAAATATTAAAAAAAAAAATAAAAAAGAGGTGAGTAAAGAAAGAAACCTTATTAGATGAAAATTCTGAATCAAATTTTCTGGTGATATTTTTCGAGTTCGGTCTATTGATTTTTATTCATTTCTTGTATTCATGTTATTCCTGTTTCCTTATATATTATATAATATATATAAATATATATATATATTATATTAAATAAATGGTATTTTCTTGGATATATCCACTATTAGCCGATTATTCTTCGCTTTTCCTAAGTTATTGTTGTCTATTTATTTGCGTCCTTTACATTGGAGAATCGATCAACTCGTGACCTCCTTGCTTTGCGCCTTCTAACATAAACAATATTCCTTTACATTCCATCTTATCGGATCATCTGATGTTTTCAGACATTATTGCAGTAAAGTTTTGTTTAACAGCTAATATTCAATCCGTTTATTTCAAGAGTCTAACATGAACAAAGGGGAAACCCACCCTCGACTTTAACTCATCCTATTATTTATTGAATCTACCTAGAACAAAGAAGACGTGCATTTAGGGTTAGTCGTCAGGCTTGGGTTAGGGTAGTTTAATGGTGTAAAATAAATAATTATCGTCACGAGTTGTTCCCCTTGTTTAAGGTTTAGACTTTAAGGAAATAACCTCAATCCTTATGGGTTACTAGCAAAACTTGTAAGACTTAAGTTTTAAATCATTTTAAAAATTTATGGCTGTGATAATTTGCATACTGGCTTTAACGAAGCCAGTTAATAATAATTACTTGGTGTTATTGATCATCTAATACTCATTCGTTTCTTTAATCGTCCAACGTATTAAAATCAACCATATTTTATATAGAAACCAACTTAACAAATAATAAAATAAGCTGTAATCTTTTTATACTTCTATTGTTATAGGTGATCACCCTATAGATCAATGGAATGCGCCGACAGTTACTATAAGTAACAGGGACATTGTGGTCTGCCAGTAAGCCAATTGGAGTAAGCCAAATGCTTATGTGATCGGACCTAATTTCACAACTCTATTGTATTTGTCATACTTATCATTTCCCGTCTCTCTGATTCCGATTTGACCCCTATAAACCCTACACACACTATTTAATTTCATCTTAGTCTTTTTTAATTTAATGTCTCAACGTTAAAAACTTTAAATTCTTACAGGTAACCCATTTCGATCCTGATTATACCGTTAAACAAACCTTAATGCATAAATGTATGAAACAGAGCAGATTGAAAACAAAGCCCAAAAAGTAAAGTTCTAGTCGACCGCAGGACTGCTCGTAAAAACCTCCTGAATTCTCGTAAGTTGGAGCACTGGTAGCAAGGTATCATTGTATTTCAATTTCAACTGTTTTTGCTGTTTTTGCAGTTTGTGCATGAATCTGTTTGCACACATTTTATTAGTTTTACGTATTCCTATACAGTAAACTTTATCATTGATACCGGCTTGATCTCCTTATCTTGACCGTTACCATCTTGCACCACTCTCCCTTTGGATTAAACATGGGGGACCATGCAAGTTCGTTCCCATAGATGAAATGCAAAAATTATTAATCCTGATTATTTTGTGCTGATTATATGGTTCGATTATTTTCTATCAGTAATGGTTGGTTTGATTTTTCGGCATTTCAACCTTGTTGGTAATTATTGGCAAGACCGTTTTCTATTCATTCTTGATGGATATTTCATTTTTTTTTTCAAACATGTTATTTCCCAATGTTCAGAATGATCCTCTACAAGATATATATTATATCATAATATATACATATCATTATATATATATATATATATTACTATAATAAATTTAAACCTAATGAGTCAGATATACCTACTACAGTTTCACTTAGTTAGCATAATACAGGGATGGATTTTTCATATATATATATACATTTTTTTTTCTTTGGTCAAGTTTTTACAGTATTAAACCGATTATTTCGGTTGGTCTTTTTTTTCATTTTCCCCGAGTTTTTAAAAACCTTGGTTAGATATATTTTTACCAATCAAACTATAGTTTGCCCGGGTTCGTTTTTTACGCAAGTTGCTCTGTACCAATAAGCTTCGTAATTACATACTAATATACTAATATATATATATATGTTCCCTCAATAACCTTTGTATTACGATACTTTGTTCCTTAATAACCGACATGTATTAGTTGTTTATTAATACTCTCCATTTGCTAGTTAAATTATGGTTTAAATAATTACTAGACAAGTATGATCTATGTGCTTCCATTTGTATTCCTTACTCTAGTTATCTTCCACTTTGTTTCCTAATGTGCTCTCATAAACATAATAGTGCATTAATTACCTTTTTTTCCGTCTTTTGCATTTCTTCGATGGCCGTCACGCTTCATGACACCTTCGGCGAGTACGATCCCCACTGTGCCTTTTCAAATAAACGCTGGATCAAATACAGCTTGACATAACAAAAAGATTTTCATCTCCTGTTCCTCACATACTGTAAAACAGTGCTCAGTTTCTTGCACCCCTCTCAGCGGACTCCTGATGCAATTCAATGTATAATCATAGACATATCAAATATATGATAAATCCTCTCATCCCGAGATATTCCCCAAGCAACAACACTATATACTCGTCTTTTTTCAACTCTTTCTACGATATATTATTTAATACGGTTAGGAAATATGATGGCATACTCCTACTTGGCGTCGCCAAAGGCACCCGCCCTTAACATGGTAATAAAATATCTACCCCTATCCACATTAAAAGGCTAATGAAACTCAACATATAGAAAATACCGATACAAAGATCTTGAACCCAGCCGAGCTCTCTACACTAATTACAAGTAAAAACTGAATGACTCTTCCGATCACTCTCGTTCTTCAGTTGTTTTTCTGAATTTAAGTATTTAGTTAAAAGAGGAAGTAATAATAAAATACAGTTCTATTTTTTGAAATTTAAGATCACTTGAGAATTTTGATTATAATTCGATTAAAATAAAGACCAAACAGCAGAATTCAAATACGAAGCACATTCTATTAAATTTCGATTTTTAATAATTAATTAACTCAAACTTAGTGCACTTCTCCCTGTCTTACACACTCTCCCGCCCCCTTAATGCAGATATTTTGTTC
This sequence comes from Doryteuthis pealeii, assembly GCA_023376005.1. NCBI lineage: Eukaryota > Metazoa > Mollusca > Cephalopoda > Myopsida > Loliginidae > Doryteuthis > Doryteuthis pealeii. Next base: position 62,575,016 of record CM042152.1, on the reverse strand, counting down.
GGTGTGTATATATATATTATAATTTTGCGTGGGTATGTGTCCAGGTTATGTAGACTATAACAGTAATTAAAATAGTTAAGACAAGTTTTATAAAATTGAAAGTTTAGATACAAAATAAATCATGGAGAATGTTGATTTGTCAATAACTAAGAGGATGGACATTGAGTTAGAATATAGCTTTCGTTAGCAGACAGAAAAACACACCCACTCCATTAAATTTATATTATAGGTATATATGTATGGATCCCAGCTTAATTAATTATAGGTGCCTTAGTAGTACACTAACCGTACCGTAATACTAAAGTGTAG
>CM042152.1:62553976-62574607 GCA_023376005.1 Doryteuthis pealeii | reverse complement strand
ATTATGAACAATCCGACAGCAATTAAGAAAATATATAGTTTAGAGAAAACACAAAAATTAAGTCAAAGATTGACTTACACATAACCGACGCTAAAGCGTTTCGGTTTTAATGAAAACCATCAACAGGGCTTTTGTAACATGCTTAGCGAGATAATAACACGGATAGTCTGCCAATTGTTGTAACCTGCTTAGCGAAATAATTACACGGGTAGTCCAGCTGAGGTTAACCACGAGACGGGATAACTTCCGCCTTTTATTCACAACTCAAAAAGATGGTTGAAACGGTGCGTCCGTTTCATAACAAAAACAATGGCAGAAACGTTGCTTCCGTTTCTTAGTATACCACAAGGGCCTAATATAACGATTTCTGGGATATTGACATCATCAATCATTTGAATGGAAACGCTCACATCGCGTGACGTTCCATTTTTACATTTTCTTGCATTTCGGTTACGGAGTTGAACCATTTAACATCGCAAATTGAGGCTCACAAACTTTTCTTACTTTTACATCATTCCTTTTATATGAATTTATATAATTATATTAAGCCCTGTTGAGGGTTTTCACTAAAACCGAAACGCTTTAGCGTCAGCTATGTGTAAGTCAATCTTTGACTTAATTTTGCTGGGTTTTTTTATATCTATATCTATATCTGTCTGAAACTGTAATACCAGTACCTTCTGAAGTTTGTCTTGACTCGCTTTTGGTCTGCGTCTTTATTGACATCAGAGCCAACGTAACTTTTTGTGCATCAGATTTTGCTGAGTTGTAGTGCCACACCTATCGTCTGAGGCAAACCGGCATTGGTGTAGTAGTCTGCAAAAAACTGTTTTTTTTTTTTGTCCCCGGACTTCGAAGAGATGTTATATACTGCATCAATTGACAGCGCTGGTGTGTAGTACACTGGATTAAAACCCAACGCAGGTATACAAAAGAAAGCTGGACTTTATTTTCTTCCTCGGTTGGCGTGTGGATGAAAGGAGGTGTGCGCCGGCTTGGATGAGTGGTGGAAATGAACCGTAGTTATAACAAGTCTCTTCCTTCGGAGAGTCGACGGGGAGTGACTGAAAGTTACTGGCTACCAACTTCTCAACTGCCGGACTCCCCGGCTAACCGTCACTTTTCAATCTTTACCCAGAATGCTCTGGTCTTATTCAACTTACACCGGAACTGTACTGCGTGACCTGTAATCCTAGATTTGTCACCAGTCAATAGGAAGTCCTTTGTCATCCTTGCTATTGTTGTTTTTCCGGACAGTTCGTTTGACCCGGTCAGCAGTTTAAGCCTCCGATCTCTTACCACTCTTCCTCTTTGTTCGAATCCAGACTTCTGTCTGGAACATCCTTTGTTTCTCAATTCCTTTGTCTATTTGATTCACCCCGGAAATTCCTATTTCCGTTTGTACAATATCCAACAGAGATAAGACCTATTATTATTTTTTATCCTCGCTCGTGCACGAAAATGACATATTTCTCAGTTCTATCCGTAGAACAGAATAGAGACAATTAGTCTCTACGATCGACAGAGCAGCATTTATTACACCTGGACATGAAAAAAATGGAAGATACATTAAGTCTTTTCCTAACAATTTCTTTATTATACTACGATTATTTATGGGACATATTGTACAATTAGCCTGCTTGGAACATATGTATTATATTAGGTTATTATAACATGTTATGTATATAAAACATTCATATGTGCATTGTTCAGGTGAGTTTGTTGTTTATCTTTCTTTGTCGAATATTCAGTGTAAGTGTATCCACCGATGTACTAATGCATTATAAGGACATAGTTTTCGTTTCAAACTCTTACCCACTATTCTTATAAAGCTTAAACCAAAATAACTACACAAAAATTACAGTAATTAGATGAAACAACCACTTTAGTTTCTTTTCTTTCACCATACGACCAGTTTTAGACCCACTAAGGCGGCGGGGTGAAATCTATTTCTATTTTTTCCTCAGACTAGGTCATTTGCAGTGATATTCAGTGATATCAATCTATTTTCGAGGTGTATGATAAAATTTGTTTGAAAAATTTGTTGAAAAATTTGTTGAAAAATATTGCGTCATCAGTGTTTGCATCAGATTTTTATCACGCATAGAAAATATTGTCTCGACTGTAAATTAGTTGCCCTACGACCATTGTCTGTGATGGACTTTACTCCAAGGAAGCGTACGAAAATTGTAAAGCTGTACGAACAGACTGACAAGCCTTGCAGAGATATTACGGATATTATAATAATAACTGAATTATTCGTTTTGTTTCAATTTAATTTGCACAAGGGTGTACCTTGTTCGTCTTTTATTGCACATCGAGTATTTAAAAACTTCTTTTATTGCACATCAGGTATTTAAAAACTTCTTCTTTTATTGCACATCGGGTATTTAAAAGCTTCTTTTATTGCATAGCGAGTATTTAAAAACTTCTTTTATTGCACATTGGGTATTGAAAAACTTCTTTTATTGAACATCGAGTATTTAAAAACTTCTTTTATTGCATATCGAGTATTTAAAAACTTCTTTTATTGCACATCGACTATTTAAAAACTTCTTCTTTTACTGCACATCGGGTATTTAAAAACTTCTTTTATTTCACATCGGTTATTTAAAAACTTCTTTTACTGCACATCGAGTATTTAAAAACTTCTTTTATTTCACATCGGGTATTTAAAAACTTCTTTTACTGCAGATCGAGTATTTAAAAACTTCTTTTATTGCACATTGACTATTTAAAAACTCCTTCTCTTGTTGCATATCGGGTATTCAAAAACTTTTGAATATTATTTATAATTACGTTAAAGAAAAAACAGTGAATAATACTTTTCACGTTTTTCGGATATTTATTGAATCACCATGAGAAGTTTGCAAAAAAAGAGAAAAAAAAATGAAATATGACATGTAATTATGTAGGAACATTAATTCCATAAATTCAAAAAATATTTTCGCACATCACTTGACGTCAGAATCACAGAAATAACAACTTTTTTGTGATTATAAAAGCGCCACTTTACAATAACACCTGAAAGCATTGTAAAATATTGTAAAGCGTAGTATTTACCCAGCCCCTCCACAAGAGTAGGATGTGACACAAGGTCAATTTTACAGGTTGGAATACAGAGTTACCTTCTCCTATACCAGTTGCCATAACTAGATTAAAAATCCCAGTCTGGAGGGAGAATAGTTGAATGCATATCTTTTCCAAAGTAATCAGCGCTATGTGAAATGCAAACAACTTCGTTCAGGATTTGAACCCAGGTCACCATGTGCATTTTCTACGATGCTAACCATTATACGATAAACGCCTCGCAAACTATTAAGAGAGGAGGAAATTGTAATTGGAAGATTTCCAGAAATCCATAAAATCCTAACCAAAAGAGCAAGGATCATTTTTCAACGCTAACAATGAAAACAAATCCATACCACATCCCTTAAAATCATGGCGTCCCATCATGGTATAATGGTTTACAAGCTAGTCTCGCAGATCCATTAAAACTGAATAGCGAGTCTTATCCTTGCTGGATGACTTATACTTGTGACTTTGTGTGACATAGCGAATGGGTTGGGTAAAAAAAAATCCGATCGTGGTGCAATGGTTAACAAGCTAGTCTCGCAGATCCATTAGTACTGAATAGCGAGTCTGATCCTTGATGGATGACCTATTATTTGCGACCTTGTGTTACCAGTGGTGTGGCGTCTTGAGTAATATATGCTGTCCTATCATTGTGTAATGGCTAGCAAGCTAGTCTTGCAGTTCCATTACTACTGAGTAGCGATTTCGATCTCGCTGGATCCTTATGCTGGCGAATTTCCTCGAGTTCAAATCCTGGACGATGCTTTTTGCATTTCACTAATACTCTTGGGAAAGGTATGCATCCAATTACTCTCCTTCCGGCTAAGGGCAAATAGCAGCGAAGACTGGGATCTTTAACATTGGGTAGGTAGCCATTCTAGAAGGAAAACAAACTCTTAGGTCAAACCTGTTAAACTCTGCTTAAAAATTGGCCTTGCGTCGCATCCTGCTCGTGCGAAGGGGTTGTTAAATATATACAATTGCGACGTTCTGTAACATCTTACCCAGTGCGAACGGGTTGGGTAAATGCTTACGTGAACACCTTGAAGCTAATTCATAAATATAAAGACTAAATAATTAACCCTAACCCTACAGCAAATAATCTTCTAAAAAAGAAATTATCAAACTCTCAACAAGTATTTCATAGTTTGTCCATAAATTATTCTCTCTCTCGTTCTCTCTCCCCCTCCCCTCTCCCTCTCCTCTCTCTCCTCTCTCCCTCTCCCCCTCCCCCCCCTCTTTCTCTCTCTCTCTCTCTCTCTCTCTGTATATATATATAAGGTGTGTCACCAAAATATCGAGATTTTTGTACCTTTTGACACACCATGTATTATGAAAAAAAATTACGTTCGATTCATTCTTCATTTCTACCATGATAAATACAGCTTTAAACTTGGTACTTTTTTGATACACCTTGTATTCTGATAAGAATTAATGAATAGAACATTATTTCTTTTTTAGAATACAAGGTGCGTCAAAAAGTACAAAAACTTTGATACTTTTTTGACACACCTTGTATATATATATATGTATATTGTTGCCAACATCTCAAAATCCGCTACATTTGGATAGTTTACCGACAAAAAGGTATACATATCGACATGACCGACATATATATGGCGCGAATGCCCACATGGGTGAATAATGTAACAACTTTCGTTCTTTTTGCAGAATTAGGTTTTTTTGTTTGTGAACTGATTTGACATTCTTCTCCGACCCAAACAACCACGGAGTGAATGAGCTCTGATGATGATTTTTGTAAAATCGAAATATTGATCAGTATCAGCTATGATTATATTATAAATTTTTTCTCTTTAACAGCATTGTGTGATGTTTTCATTCCACCTTTTCATACTCATATTGTCGGATTCATTTCCTTTCTTTTAACTTATATATATATATATATATATATATATATATATATATATATATATATATATATATAAGGTGTGTCAAAAAAATATGAAAGTTTTTGTACTTTTTGACGCACCTTGTATTCTATATATATATATATATATATATATATATATATATATATATATATATATATAAGATTTGTTTGTGTTTTTACAGCGACGGAGCGAACCTCTTTTTATAAAGGAAATCTGTCAGTGATCAGCAAGACCAAAATTTAATAAAATCCTTATTTTGTCCAAGGGGTGGTAAAAAAACATTTACCCCTCATTTTCCATTAAAAAAACTTAATAAAAATATAAGGGCATAAATCAATGATATTTTTAAAGATTGATTTAAAAATGATTAATAAACAAAACAAATCAATAAAAGATAAAACATTATAAAAACAACTAAAACATAAAAAGAATACAAATGATCATAATAATAAAAATAAACAACTTGAAAACAACTATGTATAAAGAACAAAGGATATAAAAAATATATTTTCTTAAATCAAATAAAAGACAAAGAAAATTAAACAACTTAAAAACAAGAAATTATAAAGAACAAAAGATAATAAAACAAATATTTTTACTTAATTTTTTTATAAATATAGGTAAGAGATCTATTTTCATTTTTTTAAATCCCGGGTAAAGCCAACTATATCTGCTAGTTTCCATTAGAAAACTGTATAAAAATATGATAACAGTATAAATCAATGATGTATTAAAAATTAATTAAAAAATTGATTAAAAAATTAAACAAAAGAATAATGGACAAAACAAAAATAAAAGAATAAAGATACAAACAAGAATAATAATCAAAATAAACAACTCAAAAGCAAGAATTAAAAAAGAATAAAAGATTTTAAAAATATATAGAAAAATAATTTTTATCGATCTATATATAAATATAGATAAAACATTTATTTTCAAAATTTTGAACTCCCGGGTAACACTGGATAGCTCTGCTAGTTTTAGATCAAATAAAATAAAGTTTAACGACACAGTAATTACAACCAATAATACAATTTAGACGCAAAAGAAACAAAGAAACATATATTTCCCAAGTTAAACATAACGTTTGAACATTAAAGTGAAAAACCCAATTTGACTAAACATGAGAGGTTTCATATCGTTCTGAAAGGTAATAGTCCGAAAGTGAATGTAATAGCAGGACTGGAGTTCGATCTAGGTTACCTCAATGTAACAGTGCAGCATGTTAGGAACACACCAAGAACCCCTCTCCAACCCGGGAATTTCTTTCTATGTTGATGCGTTTTATATGATAAAGAATATGGTAATAAAATTTTAAGTGTCACCTATGATAAAAATCAACTCTTCTGGGCTGTCTACTTTTATCATAGTCAAGTGAAACATTCACATTATCACAAACACACACACACACACACACACACATATATATATATATATATATATTATATATATATATATATATATATATATATCAACTTCTTCACACGAGTAGGATGTAACACATGGTCAATTTATTAACCGGCTTTTTATGGGTTTGAATTCAGAGTTTTCCTTCTCCTAGACTGGTTGCCTAACTAAGATTAAAGAGCCCAGTCTGACCTACAATTTACACATAGCTGGATGAAAGATAGTTGGATTCATACCTGTCCCAATGGTATTAGCACTATGTGAAAATGCAAACAGCTTCGTCCAGGATTTGAACTCGGGCCTTGTATTCCAATCCTTACGACGATAACCATTACACCACGAGCCTCAATGAAAGGAAGACTAAAAATGAATTGAAAGAAAGATCTACGAAAACGAAAACGAGGCTCAAAGAAAGGAAGACTAAAAATATTGGGAGACCCTCGAAAACGAAAACGAGGCTCAAAGAAAGGAAGACTAAAAATATTGGGAGACCCTCGAAAACGAAAATGAGGCTCAAAGAAAGGAAGACTAAAAATATTGGGAGACCCTCGAAAACGAAAATGAGGCTCAAAGAAAAGAATACATTGAAATAAAGATCCACGATGAGGAAAACAAACAAGGCTCAAAGAAAGGAAGACAAAAAGAAATGAAAGAAAGACCCACGAAAACGAAAGCGAGGCCCAAAGAAAGGAAGACTAAAATGAATTGAAATAAATGCCTATGAAGAAGAAAACACAAACAAGGCTCAAAGAAAGGAAGACTAAAAGAAATGAACGAAAGACTCACAAAAATGAAAACGAGGCTCCAAATAAAGGAATACTAAAATGAATTGAAATGAAGACCCCGGAAAGGAAAACGAGCCTCAAAGAAGAAAGATTAAAAAAGAAATTGAAAGAAAAGGATAATGAAAAGAAGAAAATGAAAAAATGAAAGAAGAAAAAGAGAAAGAAAAAAAAAGAAAAGAAAAAAAGAAAGAAAGAAAAGGAAAAAGAAAGAAAGAAAGAAAGAAAGAAAAGAAAGAAAGAAGAAAGAAAAAAAGAAAGAAAAGAGGAAAAGGAAAGGAAAAGAAAAGAAAGAAAGAGAAGAAAGAAAAAAAGAAGAAAAAGAAATAATGAATGAAAGAAAGAAAGAAATGGATAATAAAAGGAATAAAAAAGAAAAGGATAATGTGAGAAAAGATAGAATGCAAAGGATAATGAAAATAAGAAAGAAAGAAAAAGGATAATAAAAGAAAGAAAGAAAGAAAGAAAGAAAGAGAAAAATTATAATGAAAGGAAGAAAGAAAGCAAAGAATAATGAAAGGAAGAAAGAAAGAAAAGAATAATGAAAGGAAGAAAGAAAGCAAAGAATAATGAAAGGAAGAAAGAAAGAAAAGAAGAAAGAAAATTATTTAAAAAAAGAAAAAAAGAAAGAAAATTATAAAGAAAAAAAAAGAAAAAAAAAGAAAATGATAACGAAAGAAAGAAAATAATAATGAGGATGATAAAAGAATGAAAACAGCAAATTCTCTCACATAAATCAATATTGACTTGAAAGAAAGAAAGATTAAAAAGAAATTGAAAGAAAAGGATAATGAAAGGGAGGAAAAAAGAAAGAAAAGGATGATGAAAGGAAGAAGAAAGAAAAGGATGATGAAATGAAGAAGAAAGAAAAGGATGATGAAAGAAAGAAAGAAGGAAAAGAAGAAAGAAAGAAAGAAAGAAAGAAAGAATGAAAAGGATAATGAAAGAAAAAGAGAAAGAAAGAAAGAGAGAAAAGGATAATGAATGAATGAATGAAAGAAAGAAAGAAAGAAAGAAAGAAAAGGATAATGAAAGGAACAAGGAAAGTAAAGGATATTGAAAGAAAGAAAGAAAGAAAGAAAGGGATATTGAAAGAAAGAAAGAAAGAAAGAGAAAGAAAGAAAGAAAGAAAAGAAAGAATTATAAAGAAAGAAAAAAAAAAGAAAATGATAACGAAAGAAAGAAAATAATAATGAGGATGATAAAAGAATGAAAACAGCAAATTCACTCACATAAATCAATATTGACTTGAACAATATGAATTCAAAACTTTGTGTATTTTTTACAAATAAATCAATATTTCGAATGTTTTCAATCCCCAATTGGTTGTCGCCATTTTGAGCGATTTTCTTTTGTTTACCCTCGGGTTATGTCCACCTCCATTTCTTAACCGATATTTACAACGGACAATTAGCATTTGTCTGCTTGTCAATTTTCATACATCTCTCCATTAAAGATTTTCATCTGCAGAAATTGAGATGATTTATTTCTGAACAAAGATCAAATGTCATTGCAACGTATTGATAATGCCAAACAAAATACGGTGCATATATTTACTAGTTGAATGACTCGACGATCATTCCATTGCAAATGGCCGCTCTTCAGTTTTTAGCCGGAGAATGATCGAGTTGAAAAGAACAAAAAAATTAATTAGACAAAAAAAAAAAAAATTTTAAGAAATAAAGAAATAGAAAAAAAGAAAAAAAAAGAAAACGAAAGATTATTAAATTCAAAATGATGTGTCATAAAAAGAAAGACCCTTAGGGAAGGAAGGGAATAAAGAAAAAGTTTTTTTTTAAATAAAAAATAAAAAAGATAGAATTTTTAAAAAATGCAATGAGAGAAAGACCAATAAAAAAGATATTTTTCAAAATTGAAATTAAAATCCAACTCAAAGAAATGAAGAAAACAAGACAAAACCAACTTTAAAAAAAGTTAGAGAATATTAAGAAGGGACCGAAAAAATGGTATTCAAGAAAAAATATCCATGAAAAAAAAATACAGTAAACGAAATAAAAGAACAGTTATATAATTTCATGAGAGCTTGGCTAAAAGACATTGATGGCAGCGAACGATTTTTATACAAAAAAATCAAGAAGAATAGATTCTTGCCGTTTCGACATACGATATATATCTATTAATTATGAACGACGTTTTTCATTTTCTTTTCTTTTATTATTTTTCAGGTTTGCAAGCCTCTACAGTTGATTCTGAATATACATTTGTTGTACTATATAGTATCTATATATTAATACTGGTGTTCCTTAATCCTCCGCCCGTTATCATCTTGCAACACCCTCTGTTTAAAAAGGAGACCGCCCAAATTGTCCAAGATGAAATGCAAAAATGTAAATCTGGTGTCGCTTACAAGCTGAATTCTTATTTCTTATGTGTGTCGTCACCTCAGCTAAATAATGGACTATTACGTTTTTATCATAAAGAGAGGGAAGAAAAAGAACATGCAACACAGAAAAATACAATATGAAAAAGAAAGAAGAAAGAAAGAACGAAAGAAAGAAAGAAAGAAAAAAGAAGAGAGGAGAGATATCTCTCTTTTATTCTGTTTTAATCGAACATAATGAAAAGATGAAAATAAGGAAGAAAAAAAGAGTAAGAGATTGTTAAATCAAGATTATTAGTCACGTGTCCATTGGTCAGACGATAATTCAGCTCACTTAAAGCTTCCACTTTGTTCTCCCGTTCGTTGAACAAATAAGACCTATCTCTTTTTAGTCCTCGCGGGTGGAGCAAAATATTATATGTCTCATTTCTATTCCTTGAACAGAATAGTGACATTTGTCTCCAGCTTTCTTAGCTTTTATTACACCTCGGTTAGAAAACAATTAAAGACATATTCAGTTTTTTTCTAATCATTTTCTGTTACATTTTCATTACACTTCCTTTATCCATGGAACCGGCTTAACTCGCCTAGGAATTGCTAGGTTCCTGGTTCGATACCAATCCCCGCCAACTCAGCAAATGAGTTGCACAGATTGAGTATTCTAATATGTGCGGTGGGGAGTTGACGGTAGGGGTGGCGCTCCACGTCAGCAAAAAAAATCTCCCCTGTCTAACGCTAGCGAAAAGGTGATAGGTTGGTTGATACCGACAATAGGCCACTCCGCCAACTTTACGTGCAATTAACATGTATTCGACATATGCATTATGCTATTGTTGTATATATCAAACATTCGTTCTCTCCTTTCGTCTGGTAGGAGACAGATTGGTCACCCCTAGATGCGTTTCAAGGATGTCTGCAAGAAAGATCTCAGGTGCTTTGGCATTGCCCTTTCCAGCTGGGAAAATTGGCTCAGGACCACCCTCGGTGGCGGCAGGCTCTCTGTAGAGGACTGTTCATGTCTGAAGTCACTCTGAGGTCTAGAAGAAAGCAGCGGCAACAAAGCACCGGCACATCAACATCTTCAGGGACAGCCTTCACATGCGACATCCGTGGTTGAGAATGTTTTTCAAACACTGGACTTTACAGTCACAGGAGGCGCTGTAACTTCAGGGGCACAACAACTATATTATAGTCTTCCGAGACTGAAATGCCAATAATTCTCTCCTTTTCTTTAGGTTTGATTACTAGATTCGATCCACAAACCTGGAGTGGTTGATCCTTTGGCATTGTCAAGTTTGATAGAATTTTGTAAGGATTCATCTCGGTTCTTAATCAGCTGAAACTTCGAGGGAAACCAACTTATCGAGAAGTGAAGTATTCTTATTTTATATATTTATTCATTTCAGGTTAAAATGTTACGATTCGTGTAGCAATTTTTAGGCTGTAGATGACACCAGTTTTACAATTAGGCTACAGTCCCAAAGGCGAAAAGTGCTTTACTTTTTAAAATTCATCAGATGTAAAAGATGGCTCAATAACTTTTACGTAATAATTAAGATAAAATCACAAAGAGAATATAGTTACTTTTCGCGCATAGGTTTCTTGGTTTCATAATTAATTAAGTTTTAAAGGAGTAAAATACGTATAAAAACTACTTAGCTTATTGAGCTATCTTTTACATCCGACAGAAGTAAACGAAAATCACTTTGGGACTGTTGTCTAAATGGAGATACCTTGTGGCATAAAGTTGTCCGTTCGTACATCCCACGAGCAATTGAGCGACAATCTATCAATGCCTTTAAATAGTAAATCAACTACATATTTGAACGTTTTATTGGCCAATTCAAACCACGCTGTTTTGGAAGAGTTTATAAATTCAAGTTGTGATATTCAGCACAGCTTATATCAAGAAATAATCCAACAGTAATCCTGGCTGAAATTGAATTGATAAATGCATCTATATCCCGCTTTCAGTTATGGTTAAAATAGTAGAGGATACTTAATGTTGCAACCTATCCCAGAGAAGAAAAACTGAAGTCAATGCCTACAGCTTGAGTTCCAAAGTTGTTTTCTTGTCTTGTTGCAGCATTCAACCGGGTTGGATTGAATTTATCGAGTTATAGAAAGTCAAAGATGGAGTATCCTGGGTATAAGAAATGCGCAACCGGCCCCTCCCCCAAAAAAGATCCCGCATGAAGACACTCTTGTTCATCCAGCCGATGCAGGGACGAGATGATCAAAAGTAACCGCCGTTTTCCGATGCAGACACTTCTTGGAAATGTCACCAGATCCACTTTAATCAGGTTGTGGCCCTAATACCACTGGGTTCCAGACTTATTCACCTTAGGTAGCTCTACCAGGAACTACCGGCGAACCGTTGCAAGTAAAGGAAGCTAATTCCAACAAGACAATCACACATACACGATTTTTAATCGTTCATTATTCCGATGTAAAAAATTTTATTGCTTTTATTTTCTTAACATTTTCTGAATATCCATGTTGTGCAAAATTGAATTAGGCTTTTGTCACCCAACCCAAATTTTTTTCCAAATAATATTTTAAACTTGTAGACATTAAAAAAAAACACAAAAAAACCCCCCAAAAAACAAACAAAATAAAGATAAGTTTAATTCCAAAAAATGAAATAATAAACAAATAAACTTGACATTCTTCCATTTTCAATCCCTATTTTATCTATTTTTTCGCTAAAAGATTTTTTTTTAATTCTTGTTGTTAGTATCATTGTTTTAGAAAATATTAGAAAAATAAATATAAGCTAATAAATCTCACTAATGACCACAATTCAGTTTAATGATAAAAATATAAGTTAAAACGATTTACTAAAAATGTTACATAATTAAATTCTTAATCAATTTAAAAAAATATAATGAATTGGATGATTTCAGAAATAATGGTTAGAAAAAGGATTTAAAATGACATTTTTGGGAACTGTTGGATTAATTACTTTGTAGAATTTGATCTGTATATAGATATTCTATTAATAGTGTGATGTAGAGTAGCTAGCACCCCTTCAACACTCTACCAGATGGTATAGCTCATAGCCTTAAATTGCCTACAATTAATGACATCAACAGTGGTTTTATAAGCTGATTAATATTCGGACTGATCTTATTTCGTTTGACAATACCACGTTTTGTTACATAATTATCAGATTCCTAATACTTATGTACAGTAGTGTAGAAACCAAAATGGCTGTTATAAGTTGCAGCCCACGGCCTTGAAGGATTGAATGAAAGGCTTGACCTCATCCTGATCCTTCCGGTGAATACCGTGAGAATCGGTGGAGAAGACCCTCTTCCGGTTTAGATTAGAGAGAGTTTTAGTCAGATCGGCCAAGGTCACGACGGTGGTAAGTCGTGTTATGCACGGTGCCGACTCAATCTGCGCAGGTATTCCGGTGGGGATTTCAGAATAAAATATGATCTAAGTAAATCGAAGTCTTGTGTTATTATCTAAAAACTACTAATGACACAGGGCTTCTGATAAAGAGAAATCCCCAATGGAAGACCAGACACGAAGTCCCCAAGACGAAGTCCAGACGATAGAAGAGACGCTAGAAGAGGCGCCAGAAGAAGAATAGAAGTAAGTAAAGAAAGAGAGTATACAACAAAAAGTGAGACCTGACTGAGATATTTTATAAAGATAGATAAAAACTTTTCATATACGATCAAAATCATTTCGGGCACCTTGTCATTGTGTAATGATTAACTGGCTAGTCTCAAAGATCAATTACAACTGAATTAAATTCTCACTGTGTGCCCCCCCCCAAATATTTATGGCTCTGTGCCAAATCTAAGCTCAGCTTATTTGGGGGGGGGCATTTTGCATGATTGGATAGTGCAGGTTTCCAGTTAGAAAATGCCATTTTCCCCGCCGTATTCACCATGCATGTTTTCTTAGTGATGAAGCAGAAGCCTTAATAAAAATTAATTGCTGACAAGTCAGGTTTATTAAGTCGGATTGATTGTACCCGTATTATTATTATTTTTTTTTAAATTTTGTAATTTATTATCAAGTTAATTGCGAATGAATTTTATTTCCTTCAAAACAGTTCCTACAGGAAGCCAGACAAAACGTTGTTTCCACAGCTAGAAACGGTATTGGAAGTCTTTAACTGACACTTACTCGCAGTGGAAAATTAATGAGATAGTTTTTTGGGGGGCCGACAAGCCAGATCGACAATTAATTGTCACGGAAATGCAACACAAGATTAAAAACTGAGTCGAAATTTATAACAATACAACAAAAACAATTAACAGGTTAACACAGGATTATGAAGATCAAATTCTGTTCCCCGTCCTGTCAGCTGGGGCTGTAGAATACGCCAACTCCACCTCAGTAGAAGAATAAAATTCCCCCAATGGGGCTACCTGTTGGCCAAGGGTAGCGACTTCTGATGCTTAAAGACGGAATCCTGGTAGCTGAGCAGTCTATGACATCCACTTTTGCCCTTGCGTATGCTAGATGGACGGTCGAAGAAATCCCTTTAGATCGATCGACTGGTCATATCAAGCCCTAGCACCTATATGATTGTCCCGACCACATTGTTCTTATGGCAAACCAACACTTTTTATCATATATGTGCTAGAAGCCGGTGTCTGAGGGTCTTGTCCTGGGTATGACGTTTAACTTCTAGTAGTGAAGTTCCAATTCTGGAGCTCTGGGGAGTTTGGAGTACCCCTTCATCACCATTATTTCCAGGTGGATTCTTACTGGGGGTGGTAGTACCTGTTAGGGTTCCATTTTTGTGTTAAATAGAAAAAATGAGTTTTAAAAGGAATACCCAACAAGAATTTATTAAACAAAATGTCTTCGGCATAAAATAAACCCGGCACGGATTGACACGTCGTAAAATCCAACTATCAGAAGTAATGGATCTGTGAGAGTAGCTGGCTAACCATTACACCACCCCGGAACGCCCACGTTGGCTAGTTGGGTAGCTATGTAAATAGGTAGGTAGATAGGTACGAGTGTATGGGTATATAGGTAAAAGATTTAGTAGAAAAATGCTGAAGACATCTCCATCTAATATATAGAGATATGTTTCTTTCTTACGATGGTGCTATGTTCCTCTGAGCCTATTTTAAAACGAAAAAGTAATAAATCGAAAATGAGCCTAGATAGGCTATTATCTTGAGATTTTTTTTCCAATTTTATAACTTCCTTGCTTTCATTTCAACCACAGACAAGAGATGGACTTGGGCGTTTAGAAGAAGACGTTATAATTGGCTTTTGAAAAGAAAAGAAAAATCTCACACACAAGAAAATAGAGCATGATACGAGGTTAAACATTGGGAGACGATTACTAGTGATGGTACTAGAAGTTCACAGGATGCTGCTGTCTTATCCATGCATTTGTAGAAATACTGTACAGCATTTTAATACTTGCACAGTAACACTCGTCCACAAAAATTAATATAAACAAACTATTTTAAAAAAAACAATTTGAATTGAAAACGATAAAGACCGAATGTATATTGACTATTACGTCGAGAAAAGATCATAAAAGTTAACACAGACCACATTATCTATACTAGCAAATATACACACCCTCCGGGTGCAAATATTTAAGTTTTAATATAATAAAATATCATATTAAATTTGAAAGGCTAATGAAACTGAATAAGAATGCAGATAAAAAAGGTGTGTGTGTGTGTGTGTGTGTGTGTGTGTGTGTGTGTGTGTGTGTGTGTGTGTATATGATTGAAAAATCGAACAACTTTGAAAGTAACTCTTCCATCATTTTCCATTACTCCCCTCTTTCATTGGTAAATTTTCCTAATTTAACTATTTAGTTAAAATAGGAAGTAAAGAATAAGATTAGTTATTTCTTCTTGTTAATGGATTTCTTTTAAGATTTATCCCCGAGATTTTTTCTCATATTCAAAAAGATAAAACCAAACAATTAGAAATCAATAAATACTAAGAATATATTTATTAAAATCAATTTTTTAAGATCAATATGCAAATCAGCCTTCCCATTCACACTATAATCCACTATTTTGCTGTATATATAAATACAATTGCATATTCTGTGTATGTAGATATGGCCAACCGTGGCTTCGGCCTCTGGACCATTGCTATAATTAACGGCGTCGATCCCAGGTGGCCATCCCCCCAGGCAACACCTGCCCCCTTGATTTAAAGGGGCAGGGCTGGGTTTATTGCCCAGTGCCTGAGGCGCCCCCTTGAGGGGGAATGCCGACGGGATCGACGCAATTTTTCACCCGCCACCCCATGATCTTCGGTTTGTGGGTGGTCCCACGTTAATAGGGCCTTGTGCCTGACCCATACAAGTGGGATACGTGGAAAATATCATGTAGATATGGTCAACAGTCTTAATGATGTAACACAATTTTATCAATAATTGAGGTTTAAATAAAAATAAAATCATGGAGAATGTGATGTAAATAACGAAGGGAATTGTGATTTGTATAGTAATATAGTTTCGGTTACAGACAGACAAACACACAATCTCCATTATAATAAGATATATATATATATAATATATATATATATATATATATATATATATATATATAATCCAACAGTCCGGAGAAGAAATCTTCCTTACGACATAGGATGTTTTTAAAAAAACCTGTCGCAGTTTGGAGAGCTCAATATGTGCTCTTATTGTTAGAGTCAATTATAAATGTACTTATATATATTATATATATATATATATATATATATATATATATATACAGACACGTGTTTCGATTTATGAAGTATCTTCAGTGTGGCTAGACATTTTGTGAGCTACCTACAACCGGGATAGAATTCAGATCGATTCAGCATCAGTCAGACAGCTTAACCGCTAGGCTATCGTCGCCCACAGAATGCAAAGGGGATTTTAACTGTTTTAATACTCCCATCTCTATGTATGTAAAGGCCGCCATAGAGTGCTCCACCCCTTTTATAGAAGAGCGTTGCATTTATATATATATATATATATATATATATATATATATCTGTGTGTGTGTATGTGTGTGTGTGTGTGTGTGTGTGTGTGTGTTTTATCAGCTATTATTTTGTAGGCAGGTGCTGTTGAATAACACGGAATACTTCTTCTTCCTAATGTTCAGTTGTAGTTTTTCCAATCTTCTGGATATTTTTCTCATGTTAGGATCCAAATCCTATACCAATTGGATTCTAACCTGAGAAAAATATCAGAAGACTGGAAAAACTAGAACTGAACATTATGAAGAAGATTTATTCGGTATTATTCAACAGCACCTGTCTACAATATATATATATATATATATATATATATATATATATATATATATATATATATATTATTATAATGGAGATTGTGTGTTTTTCTGTCTGTAACCGAAACTATATTCCTACTCAAGTCACAATTCTCTTAGTTATTGACATCACATTCTCCATGATTTTATTTTTATCTAAACCTCAATTATTAATAAAATTGTCTTACATTATTAATACTGTTAACTATGTCTACATACTGACAACATGCAATTATATTTATATATACAACAAAATAGCGGTTTACAGTGTGAACGGGAAGGCTAATTTGCATATTAATATTAAAAAATCGAATTTAATAGATATGTGCTTAGTATTATTGATTTCTAGCTGTTTGGTTTTATTTTAATGAATATAATCAAAAATCTCTTCAATGAATCTTAAATTAACAAGAAAAAAAGAACTGTTATTTTATTATTTACTTCCTCTTTTAACTAAATACTTAAATTAGAAAAAATAACAATGAAAGACGAGAGTGATGGAAGAGTAAGTTTCAGTTGTTCTATTTTTATTATACTCCCTCTGTTTCAAATCTTTTTATCGGTATTCTTATTTAGTTTCATTAGCCTTTCTAATGTAATATAATATTTTATTACATTAAACTTAAATACTTGCACCCGGAGGGTGCATATATTTGCTAGTATATATAAAGAAAATTTGAAAAAACAAGTATTCCGAAATTGGGATGAATTTAATAATCGATGTTTAAAAAATTTCGGTTACATTGAACCTTCATCAGGATGTCTCTTGGGGTGAAGAAAATGATGGATGTTTTTATATGTGACAGGAGATGAAAATCTTTTTAGTTATGTAACTGTATTTGATCAGCGTTTTATTTTTGAAAGGCAAGTCGCGATCTACTCACGCGAAGGTGTCATGACGCGTGACGCCACTCGAAGAAATGCAAAAGACGAGAAAAAGTATTAATGCACTGATTATTTTTAAGAGAACATAGGGAAACAAAGTGGGAATGATAACTAAATAAATAATTAAATGAAGCCTGGTATTTAGTAATTATTTAACACTATTTAACTAGAAACGGAGATATAATAAATAATACATGTCGGTTATTAAGGAAACAAAGTTATTAATGGAACAAAGGTTATTAAGGGAACATATATATATATATATATATATATATGTAATATACGAAACTTATTGGTACAAACTTTCGGTAAAAAAAACCCGGCAAATAGTTTGATTGTAAAAATATACTACCAAACTTTTTAAAAACTGGGGGGAAAATGAAAAAAAAAAGACCAACCGAAAATAATCGGTTAATACTGTAAAACTTGACCAAAAGAAAAAAAAATGTATATATATATATGAAAAATCCATCCCCTGATTTGCTACTAAGTGAAACTGTTAGTAGGTATATCTGACTCATTAGGTTTAAATTTATATATATATATATATATATATATATATATATATTATATAATATATATATATATATATATATTGTAATGATTCATTCTGACCAGTTTGGGAAAAAATGTATTTGAAAAAAAAAATTGAATACCAATCAAGAATGAATAGAAAACGTCTTCGCCATAAAATAACCCAACAAGGGTTGAAATGCCGTAAAATCAAACCAACCATTACTATAAAAAATAAAATTCGACATATAATCAGCACCAAATAATCAGGATTAATATTTTTGCATTTCATCTTGGACGATTTGCATGGTCCCATTTTTAACCAAAGGGTGGTGCAAGATGGTAACGGTCAGAAGATTAAGGAACAAGCGTATCAATATATAGTTTACTGTGATAGAAATACGTAAAACAATACAAATGTGTGCAAACAGATAATCATGCACAAAACTGCAAAACATGCAAAAAACAGTTGAAAATTGAAAATACAATGATACCTTGACTTACGAGTGCTCCAACTTACGAGAATTCAGAGTTACGAGCAGTCACTCGGTCGACTTTTTGCTTTGTTTTCATCTGCTTGTTTTCATACATTTATGCATTACAGGTTTGTTTAACGGTATATCAAATCGAAATGGGTTACTGTAAGAATTTAAGTTTTAACGTAATGAGACATTAAATTAAAAAGACTAATGAAATTAAAATAGTGTTGTGAGGGTTTAAGGGGTCAAATAAGAACAAGAGGACGGGAACAGAAAGTAGACAAATACAATAGAGATATGTGGAAATTACGTCCGACAATAGAGGCATTGGCTTACTCGCAATTGGCTTACTGCCAAGCCACAATTGTCCCTGTTACTTATAGTAACCTGTCGGCGCATTCCATTAGTCTTATAGGGTGTATCACCTATAACAATAAGAACGCATATAAAAAGATTACACTTATTTTAATTATATTTTAGTTGGTTTCTATATAAAAATAATGGGTTGATTTTAATACGTTGGAGATTAAAACAATGATATTAGAGATCAATAACACTAAATAATTATTTATTAAACCTGGCTTCGTTAAAACCAGTATGCAAATTAATCACACCATAAAATTTAAATTATTTAAAACTTAAATACTTACAAGTTTTTGCTAGTAACCCATAAGGATTTGAGGTTATTTCCTATAAGTCTAACCTAAACTAAGGGGAACCACTCGTGACTGATAAATTATTTATTTTACCATTAAACTAACCCTAACCCAAAAGCCCTAACCCTAACCCTAACCCCGTCTTCTTTTTTCCTAGTAGATCAATAAATAAATAAATGATTTATCAGTCGAGGGTGGTTCCCCTTTGTTCATGTTAGACTTCTTGGAAATAAACGGATTTGATATACTGTTAAACAAACCTTTACTGCAATAATGTCTGAAAACATGCAGATGATCCGATATAGATGAGAATGTAAGTGAATATTGTATCTATTGTTAGAGAGCGCAAATAGCAAGGAGGTCACGAGTTGATCGATATCTCATGTAAAACTGAAATAAATATACAACAATACATTAGGAAAAAGCGAAGAAATATGGCAGTAATAGTGATATATCCAAGAAAATACCATTTATATATATATATATATATATATATATATATATATATATATATTATATAAGAAAACAGGAATAACAATGAATACAGAAATGATAAAAATGCAATAGACCGAAAACTCCGGAAAAATATAACCAGAAAATTTGAATTCAGATTTTCCATTTCTAAAAGTTTCTTTCTTTACTCACCTCTTTTTTTTTTTTTTTAATATTTCTCCAGTCTTCTGTTATTTCAATTTTTTTTTTTAGAGCGAGCAGGTCGATTTACGTAAAAGAAATTGAATTAGAATTTTTAGTCATAATATAAAGAGAGGTGGAGGCGCGAAGTGTAATGGTTATCGTCATAGGTCAAATCAAGTGTTCGTGGTGCGTGGTGTAATGGTTAGAGTCGTGGGAAATGGACTCGTCGATCCGAGTTCAAATCCCGGACGAAGCTACAGTTCATATAGCACTAATACCTTTGGGAAAGGTATGAATCCAACTAGCACATCCAGATATGGGTAAATAGTAGGGCAGACTGGGCTCTTTAATCTTGGTTTGGCAATCAGTCTAGGAGAAAGAAAACTCCGAATTCAAACCTGGTAAATCCGCATGGGGTGGTCACTACTAGAATAGGCTCAGTCCTAATTAGTGATCTATTTCACTAATTCTAATTTCTAAAATAATCCTGGACGAGAGTGTTTACATTTCACATAGGATAGGGACTGGGGAAGACATGCACCTTGTCATGATATTCTGAGATTTCTCAGAATATCATTTAATAATAGCAAGGGGGGTTGACTATTTGTTGGAAAAGAAAACGGAAAAATATAAAAAGTTAAATAAATAAAGGGAAAGGTAAGAGTTGCTGCCCTTGGCAGAGAAAAAAGGG
>CM042152.1:62541476-62546476 GCA_023376005.1 Doryteuthis pealeii | reverse complement strand
TTACTGTGTTGATGTCGAGTCGCTTTTAATGTACTTTGTTGTAATTTATTTCATTTCCAATTATAAAACTAAATGAGAAAACGGCACCGAGTTCAACTGGTAAATTTGTCTCACACAGGGAAATTGTTTTAGCGCCGTCGCTACAGCGGCGATAACAATTAAGTTCTATCTTTTATTTAGATTTGAGATATGATGAATGAAAACATCGTGTAGAGCAGTTCACGATCAGGACGCAAGAAAGAATTCCCTACCACCAAAGTGGAAAAGAGTAACTGTTTGTGATTATATAACCAGATCCTGGGTCGCACGGCAGCAAATATAAGAAGATCCTGGCACGGTACCCAAATATGACAGTCCTATACTGTCGTACCAAATATCACACCGTATTGGTGCCCCGAGGATAGTATGCTGTGGTAACGGTATGAATTATGACAAGCACTACTGGATGAGCCTCCGGTCAGCTGCTCTTTCAATACCCTCTGTATTGAACTGGGATCGACGCAACTCAGTCGGAGTGTCTTTGTGACGGGTTGTTAAATTAGTAGATATAAACTGCCGGGTTAGCTGGCAACTCTAAAAAAATCAGTCAACACACCATCAACAATAACAACTGTTTTTATTCATATATGATAAGTAGGAATAATATATGAATATGTTTTGCACATTTGTTGGGATAAATAAAAACACGATGGCTTCGTTTGGCGTTTTGTTTTATGCGAAATTCTGGAATAATTAAGAAATTCCCGTAACCAATTTTCAGTGACAAATTTCGTTTTTCGATCCAAACTCGACCATCCCCGGGGCCCGACTGCTAGTGTCGGTCTGTCTGTGCGTCTCTATGTTCTGCCTCTACTTCCTGACTGTCTGCTCGCCTTTTTAAAACGAGAATTATTTTGATATATACAATTGTATGATTGTATCTATCTTTGTGTCATCGGACTGAGGTGGAATAAGTGTGAACTTTAAGGTCATCCCCCTGATCTGACTGCCATGTCAAATCTTTTAATGTTAACATTGCAACCTTTCCTGTATATATAAACAATATGCAAACCAAAAATGTACTTGATATTTTTGATTTTTGCATTTTGCACCTAAACAAACCCAATGACACTAACACAAAAAAAAGTATTCTACACTTTTCCTTTTTCGTTAAAAATTAGTTAACGCCAACAAAAGAAGCCATCTTGTTACAATTATCTCACCTCCCACCAAGATAGGGGCAAGCCCCAACCCTTTTTATCATATAGGTGCTAGAAGGCGCTGGCTGAGGGTCTACATGTTGTTACGTTTTTAGGGGCCATTCCTCGGCCTTATAGCAGAAGCGCTTATCTGGTGAAATCCTTGATAAAGAGTCCGTCGACAATGTGCATCCTTTGGTTACTAAAGTGTTCTCAGTTACTGGTATAAAGTATAAGTCCTTCGAGAGTATTGGTACAGATCCGCCAATCCTATGTGTGTCCGTCGTCAAAGAGGGCAGTTTTAATTATGACCAATGTGTGTGGGGGGTTAAGTATACTATCAGGCCAGTAGTATTGCTAGTGATTGGTTACAAGAATCAATCATATGACCTTGGCTAGTCTATAAATAGACGTGGGTATTTAGAGCACATCTTATATCCATATAATCCCAACACATGTCCGGGGAATGACGTTAAACCCTATCTGATGGTGAGGTTCCAGTTCTGGAGCTCTGGGGAATGTGGAGCACCCCTTTATCACCATTTCCCCCTGGTCCACTCTGACCCGGAGTGGTAGTACTTCTTAGGATCCCATCTATGGGTTAAATAGAAAAATGCGTTTATAAAAATATTAAGTATCCATTAAGAATTAATTTATTTAAAAACTTTATCGGCATTTAATGACCCACTGCGGTTGATATGCCGTAAAACAAACCAAATGAAACCAGGATAGGTTGCTTGGTTGCTTGGTTGTTTTGTTTTACGGCATAGCAACCCTTTTTGGGTCATTTAATAAGACCGGTTTTGCTCAGTCGTTAGAGTGTTTGGCTGGGAATCATAGGGTTCCTTGTTTGATATCAACCCTCACCAACCTAGCGTATGAGTAGCAAAGGGATCTGTGTGGTAAAGTAAAGAGCTGATGGTAGTTGTGGCGCCCCACCTCAGACGCTAAAAAATCTCCTTGATCTAGCGATAGTGAAAAGGGAATAGACTCCCTCGCTGTCTGGCTGATACCGACTTTAGGCCACCCCGACGAATTTAATGCCGAATCAAGTCATTTTTGGTATTCGGTATCTTCCAGTACCTGCTGTTATTTAGATGGTCACCCATCTAAGTATTGAACAGATTCATCGATACTTAACTTCGGTGATGAAGCAGGAACCGTTGCTTTTAGCGTGACTCGATCGTGAGCCACCAGGATAATATGCGACACAAGGTCTTTCTAACGTGGAAAGCAACGAACAATCCAAAGCTCAGGCGATGGCTAGTGTAAAAAGTGCGTGTTTTCCGTCTGCATTAACCGTTTAGGTTGCCTCTGGCATCGGACAATAAACCGAGCCCTGTCTCTATAAAACTAAGGGCAGGTGTGGCCCAGGGGACGGTCGCTGTGAAGACGCGTTTAATTTACTCTACATTTCAGGTCTAGAGGCCAAAGTTTCTATACCGGAAACCAGATATTGGAACAGAGTAAATGTTTCTGGTTCCTCCCACCCTTGATAATTTGAACAGATTTAACACGTTGTCCATATTCAAACAGTACCTCTTATTAAAAAAAGTTTAATATTTCAAGTACGCATTATGGAAAATATTTCAATGATTTAAGGTACTTAAATCATTGAAATATTTATAGAATAAATATTTCTATATTTTAAGTACTTGTTATGGAAAATATTTCAATGATTTAAGTACGTCTTATAGAATAAATATTTCTATATTCTAAGTACTCGTTATAGAAAATATTTCAATGATTTAAGTACGTCTTATAGAATAAATATTTCTATATTTTAAGTAAGCTTTATGAAAAATATTTCAATGATTTAAGTACGTCTTATAGAATAAATTTTAATATATTTTAAGTACGCTTTATGAAAAATATTTCCATGATCTAAGTACGTCTTATAGAAAAAAGGTTTAAATATTTTAAGTACGCGTTAAGGAAAATATTTCAATGAATTAAGTACATCTTAGGAGATAAATACTTCTATATTTTAAGTACGCTTTATGAAAAAATATTTCAATGATTTAAGTACGACTTATAGAAAAAATGTTTGAATATTTTAAGTACGCGTCATGGAAAATATTTCAATGATTTAAGTATGTCTTATAGAAAGATATTTTAATATTCAAAGCAATTTTTACAGATACAAAAGATGAGATTGAGAGACTTTAGTTGAAGCTGAATCGCGGACGGCTATCTGGCAGAAAAAACAAGCAGACCGAATTTGGAATATCACTTAAAAGGAAGCCAAAAAATTCGAGTTAATACAAATTGCAACTAAGACTGCAGAAGAGGCTGGTGCAAGGGGAAATGAGACATATATTAAAAGAGTTAACATATTTCGAAGTGAACGTCCTGATGAGCTATATTGCCGAAGATTTCATTTCGCGTAATTAGTGAGACAGATAAGAAACCATAACAATGCCACAGATATTACCATTAATTGGACATTTTGTAAAATTGATTTCGCGCTATCTAGCGGCGGTGATACGAGTATTATTTGAACAATTCGTTATTAAAAAAATTAATTACGGAAAGACCTACTGATTGAAAATACAACATGGTGTCATCAAAGAAAGTCCCATCTATAAGACGATGAGAATTCTGACATTATTTACAAGATTTAGTGTTTAAGCTTCGCTTTTGAAGAATTAAATTAGCAAATTTATATAAAACGTGCTTAAAATACTGAAATAATTTTCTATAAAACGTGCTTAAATACTGAAAATAAAAATACTGAATAATTTTCTATAAGACGTACTTAAAATACTGAAATAATTTTCTATATGACGTGCTTAAAATACTGAAATAATTTTCTATATGATTTTTATAAGACGTGCTTAAAATACCGAAATAATTTTCTATAAGTCATGCTTAAAATACTGAAATAAATTTCTATAAGACATGCTTAAAATAACTAAATAATTTTTATAAGACGTGCTTAAAATACTGAAATAAATTTCTATAAAGCATGCTTAAAATACTGAAATAATTTTCTATAATACGTGCTTAAAATACTGAAATAATCCTCTATAAAACGTGCTTAAAATACCTAAATATTTTTTCTATAAGACGTACTTAAAATACTGAAACATTTTTTCTATAAAACGTGCTTAAAATACAGAAATAATTTTTTTCTATAAGACGTACTTAAAATACAGAAATAATTTTTTTTCTACAAGACGAGCTTAAAATACTGAAATAATTTTTTCTATAAAACGTGCTTAAAATACAGAAATAATTTTTTCTATAAGACGTACTTAAAATTCTGAAATATTTTTTCTATAAAACGTGCTTAAAATACTGAAATAATTGTTTCTATAAAACGTGCTTAAAATACTGAAATAATTTTCTTCTATAGGACGTACTTAAAACACTGAAATAATTTTTTCTATAAAACGTGCTTAAAATACAGAAATAATTTTCTATTATACGTGCTTAAAATACTGAAATAATTTTCTATAAAACGTGCTTAAAATATTAAAATAATTTTCTAAGAAGTGTTTGATATATCATCTTTATGATGTGTATAAAATACTAGAATATTTTGTACTATTTAGGACCTGTGGATATACCACAGTATGATGATTTCATTATTATAACTTTTGATGTTTACTTACGAACTATTGCTAAATACATCAATATGCAAAAAGTATAATAATCTTGATTTAACTCGCTCTCATTCTTTTTTTAATTCTTTCTTTCTTTTTGTCTATTCCTTATATTTGATTAAAGCAGATCAGCGTTATCGCTTCCGCGCGCTCACCTCTTCTCTCTGTATTTCCCCTACTCTCTTTCTTTCTTTCTTTCTTATTTTTTCTGTGT
>CM042152.1:62526476-62536476 GCA_023376005.1 Doryteuthis pealeii | reverse complement strand
ACATACCTATTAATGTTCATAGGTAGGGCATATGAAGATTGGGACATACCCATTAATGTTCCTATGTAGGGTATATGAAGATTGGGACATACCTTAATGTTCCTATGTAGGGTATATGAAGATTGGGACATACCTATTAATGTTCATAGGTAGGGTATATGAAGATTGGGAATACCCATTAATGTTCATAGTAGGGTATATGAAGATTGGGACATTAATGTTCCATTAATGTTCCTATGTAGGGTATATGAAGATTGGGACATGCCTATAATGTCATAGGTAGGGTATATAACACCACAAACACGCTTTTTCAACAGTCTCTGAGAAACAAAACAGCTCTCTCAAAACGTTTTTTGGGAAGTTGAGAGATAGAGGGTTGATCCCACAGATCGACTGGAATATAATATATGTGGTGCAAATGATATTATACACCTATGAATTGAACATTCTATCCGGAAAAACATCATTTCAACCTAGCATGAAATGAGCATAAAAAGCTATTCGTGTAGCAATTACAGATTCACCAATCATTTCGAAACATTCGGTTTGGTACGGTTCAATCGACAGTATCATTATTTTTTATATGTTTGTTATGTCTCCTTAGACATCTCCCTTTTTTCTATCTTATTTTCTATCAACTTAAAAAATGATCTTTGCACAGAACATATACACTATGTTGTTTCGTCTATGTGGAATGATACACAGAAGAAATAGAGTGCTTAATATATTTATTCAGCGCCAGTATCCGGTGCTAACGGATACATACAAAAAAAAACAGAACAATAAGTTACAAAACAATTAACAAGACAACTTACAAGAAATAGAGGAGGGTCAAACTGTTGAATACTCTTCTTTTTACTTTCTTACTTCTATTCTTCTAGCGTCTCTTCTAGCTTCTGGACTTCATCTTGGGGACTTCGTGTCTGGTCTTCCATTGGAGATTTCTCTTTATCAGAAGCCCTGTATCATTGGTAGTTTTTAGATAATAACACAAGACTTCGATTTAACTTAGATCATATTTTATTCTCTTTCTAATCTAAACCGGAAGAGGGTCTTCTCCACCGATTCTCACGGTATCCACCGGAAGGAGGATCAGGATTGAGGTCAAGCCTTGTCATTCAATCCTTCGAGGCCGCTGGCTGAACTTATAACAGCCATTTTGGTTTCTACACTACTGTACATAAGTATTAGGAATCTAATAATTATGTAACAAAACGTGGTATTGTCAAACGAAATAAGATCAGTCCGAATATTAATCAGCTTATAAAACCACTGTTGATGTCATTAATTGTAGGCAATTTAAGGCTATGAGCTATACCATCTGGTAGAGTGTTGAAGGGGTGCTAGCTACTCTACATCACACTATTAATAAAATATCTATATACAGATCAAATTCTACAAAGTAATTAATCCAACAGTTTCCAAAAATGTCATTTTAAATCCTTTTTCTAACCATTATTTCTGAAATCTTCCAATTCATTCTTTTTTTTTTAAATTGCTGTTTTAATCTGATTAGGTGATTATTTCCAAAAATATATTACTATTACTAGTACAAATAAAAAACCCTCCGGGCGATGTAAAATAGATTTTTGAAACATATTCACTGAAGGGTGGGAGTAAAAAATTCAATGTCAGCGAGTTTTGTACTCTAAGTAAGTAAAATCATCAAATTCATTAAAGGATTAAAAAATAAAACAATTTGAAATGTAAACTTTAAATATGTATTAAAATAAAACAAACTATATATAGATATATAATACCAGTCATGTATTTATTAAAACTTGTTTTAAAAAACAATGAGGACTGTCTAATGTTGCATGTTCAAATTTTGAGTGTATTTATTCTATGTTATGACGACTTTTGGGTAATGTGACGTAAGCAGTGACGTAATTTTTGTTACAGACAAAAACTGGAAGCGAATCTCCATTAATAATAGATAGTTAAAAAAAACATCCAATTAGTTAATAGATATGGTTTTTGAAATTTGCCTTGACCGTAAATTTCTAGTTCAAGGAGAACTATTAAAAAGAAATGTCTACCCCAATAAGAAATTCAATCAATCATTTTAAAAGTTTCAAATAGATCACCACTCATTCTTCTTCCCAATAGTTGATTCTAATTTCTCTCTAATCTCTCCCTGTAACTGAAATCTTTACTCTTTTTTATTAGTTTTGTCACTCTTTTTATATGTCCTCCAATAGTAACTGATTATATATGAAAAACAAGGGTAATATATTAATTAGATTGAGCAACGATTAATACTTGCTTATCTTTATTTGCACCACACGAGTGATTGTTTAAAATGTAGGTGTTATTTCTACTGCAGCCATGTACAAACTACAATGCTACAATGCATCTTTTAGAATCAACCTTAGACACCGCTGGAGAAGTAGGGATGAGCTCATAAATGACGTTCTCAGATGGAATCAAGCATATGGGTACGCCAGCAAAGATCTACATTGATCAGCTCTGTGTGGATACTGGATGCTGCGTAGAGGATCTTCCAAGAGTGATGAATGAATTGCCATGGATATCAGTGCTACTGCTGCATGATGATGATGATGATGATGATGATGATGGAAAACAATTAGTATTTTTGTCTTACCAATGACTTTTTTGCTAGATTGATTGATTGATTTTAACGGTATGTCAACCCATCTAGGCTTATTTTATGCCAAGCAGTAGGTTGCGAGGGATGGTCAAATGAATAATAGAGACGGTTGGCTAGATATTGTCATGGATATCAGTGCGATAGGCGCAACATGATGATGATGATGATGATGATGAATCTGGCTATCCCTCAAAATTTACCTCTTGGCATAAAATACCCCCGGACAGGTTGATTTATTTCCTATTCAAATAAATAACTGCTTAATCTCACTATCTCTTGTACATTAAATCTCTCAACAACTTTCTGGCACATTGATTCTACCTCCGGTTTCCGGCAAGATAACCACATCCGCATCACACAATGGGGTGAATCAATACTGGTTATGGTTACTTCAATTTCTCCATTTATATATTGATAATCTTGTTTCTTAATCTTCCGACGTTATCATTTTGCAGTACCCACTGGTTAAAAAACGAGACCACCGTCCAAATCGTACATGAATTAAATGTAAAAATGTAATTACTGATTATCTGCTGTTGCTTATCAACGAATTCTTATTTCTTATGAGTGTCGTCACCTCAGTTAAATAATGGACAATTCGGTTTTTATCATAAAGAAAGGGAAGAAAAGGGCTTGCTATACAGACAGACATAGATTTTTTTAAAATCTGCATTATAGCTGTTCTATGACGACAAACATTTTTTTAATTAAATTTTTCTTTGCGAATTTTATAGTTTTATCATTAAATATATAAAACACACACACACACACACACACATATATATATATATATATTATATATATATTATAATATATATAATATATATATATATATATATATATATATATATACTGTAGTGTGAGGTCACTATTACAGCTTTTGCTGGAATGGTGTACCAAAGGCAGTATTAATTGGTAGAGTGCTCAATATAAAATAGAGCTGTTATATAATATAATAAGATAAATATATAGGTTTTACATATCTATTTATTGGGTGATATATATATATATCCTAATTTAGTATTTTTTGAAATTTCGTTATGAAATAATTCAATGGACACTTGATACCATACAAATGAAATTTAAACTCTGTAGACGAAAACTTATTATGAAAACATTCACAGATTGATTTGAATTTCTATATTTTCAGATATAAAATCAGAAAGTCTTAGAGAAACCTTTCGTTACAGAGATGTTTCTATTTATTTCATTTATAATTCTATTACAATTTCACATTTTTAAATTCCGTAGTTATATTAACACAACAGGCGTTTGATACCTTCGATGAGCATTTTGTGGTTGGTTGGTTGGTTGGTTGGTTTTTAATGGTATAACAAACATTTTGGGTTATTCAATAGAACATCTTTTATATATATATATATATATATATATATATTATATATATATTTGTGTTGCGTGTGAATAAAAGGAAATTAATCCGACAGTGAGAACCTGATATATTGAAAAAACAAATGATGTTTACAAATGCTTGGGATCATCAGGAGAGAATGTGCACCGTTGAGAGGAAGGCCCCGAAACGGTGCACATCTCTCCTGATGATCCCAAGCATTTGTAAACATCATTTGTTTTTTCAATATCTAGGTTCACACACACACACAACACCATATATATATATATATATATATATATATATATAATATATATATATATATATACTATATATATATATATATATATATATATGATGGACTCTCCTATAGTGAACGAAAGATTAGGGTCAGCAGTGGGTGATTTGTTTCCTCCCATGTTGTGCATGCTATCAAGAAGACATTTTGTGTTTCCTTGAGTGTGACAGCAGCCCAGCCCCGCTGCGAGCCATGAAGCCACACTGACAAACGAAATGCTCCAAGACAGGAGTTAAATGTTTTTGTTTTAAAGTTAGGCAGAGCCAATCTCTATGCTTCAGTCTATTTTCTTCAAAGCTCTTTAGTCTCGCGAAACATGTCTTACACCATTCCTCCCGATCCGATGCTAGATCTTCCGAAGCACTCAGGTCAATATCGAGTATATATATATATATATTATATATATATAATATATATATATATATATTATATATATACAGAATGTAACTCAAAGTCGCAAAGTATGGAGCATCCAGCGAGTATCGAATTCGCCTTTCAATCGTGTGGAGTAGAACAGGGAATAATAACAATCAAGGGGCCCTCAACACTTTCCAGATCCCTAGAACTGGGGCCTCACCAACAGATGTAGGTTAATATCCCGACCAGAAAATGTCGTTGATTGGTTGGTCGATGTTTAACGGCATATTAACACCAATGGGTTATTTAATGCCAAAACTTGTTTGATCTTTCATTAACTTTATGTATATTGATAAATTGGTAGAAATAAATATTCATTAACTTCATGTGTATTAATAAATTGGTAGAAATAAATATTCATAACTTCCTGTGTTTGAATAATTGTAGAATAAAATTCATTAACTTCATGTGTATTAATAAATTGGTAGAAATAAATATTCATTAACGTCATGTGTATTAATAATGGTAGAAATAATATTCATTAACTTCATGTGTATTAATAAATTGGTAGAAATAAATATTCATTAACTTCCTGTGTATTGATAAATTGGTAGAAATAAATATTCATTAACTTCATGTGTATTAATAAATGGTAGAAATAATATTCATAATATTGGTAGAAATAAATATTCATTAACTTCAGTGTATTAATAAATTGGTAGAAATAAATATTCATTAACTTCATGTGTAATGATAAATTGGTAGAAATAAATATTCATTAACATCATGTGTATTAATTGGTAGAAATAAATATTCATCAACTTCATGTGTATTAATAATTTGGTAGAAATAAGTATTCTTAACTTTATGTGTATTTATTAATACACCTGAGTTAAGGAATATTTATTTCTACCAATTTATTAATACATTAGTAGAAATAAATATTCATTAACTTCATGTGTATTAATAAATTGGTGGAAATAAATATTCATTAACGTCATGTGTATTAATAAATTGGTAGAAATAAATATTCGTTAAATTCATGTGTATTAGTAAGCTGATAGACATAATTTACATTAATTGATAAACAGACCTATTTGACCCTTACATGAAACCCTAACAGGTACTACTACTCCAGGTCAGGGTGGATCTAGGAGTAATGGCTATAAAAGTATTTTCCACACTCCACAGATTTCCAGAATTAAAACTTCAACACTTGATGCAATTTAGAGTCCTATCCAAGACACAAGACATGTCGTCTGCTGAGAACAAGCAAACAAAATCAAATTGTAACGACATATTGGAAACTAACATGGCTACTTAGTACATCACGAGATGTCGTATTTCAATAGGTTTGATTACGCAATCAAAGACGTAGGACGTTGTTAGCATAGACGACTGTTAGAAAATTGATTTTGAAACTGATCAGTTAATCAACACACGAATGACTATCAGGTTTTATTTTCTTTTTCTTCTGTTTTTTTTCTTTTTTCTGTATTTCTTTTTAGATTTAGTTCATTGATTACAAACATTGATAGAACGAGTTTCACAATTAAAAAAGAAAAAAGAAAAGAAAAAAAAAAAGAAACAATCTGCACGCGTGCTCCTCTGTAAATATTTTATCTGATCAATTTAAAACTTTTAAAGTCGGTGCTATTTGCATAAGAGAAATAAGAACTCTTTCTTTTTATGGTCACGTTTAAAGAAATGCTTAAAGCATCTGTTTTCATTAGATCACCTTACAGTGTCGGCTCGTGACATTATATCGTGGAGGTGTTGTTTCATAAGATATATAAAAACAATATCAAGATTGTCTAAGACACTCTGAAAAATACAGTATATATATATTATATAATATATATATATATATATATATATATATGTGTGTGTGTGGTGTGTGTGTGTGTGTGTGTGTGTGTGTGTGTGTGTGTGTGTGTGTTATGCAACATATATTGATTATATAACATATATGTGTGTTGCTTAATGGATGGGTGTGCTATCAATTTTGCACAGTTAGTCTAGACAAAGTATTTGAATTCAAATCGAAACAGTTGGAGATTTGATGGACGTTACGTAACCCTAGTTTGACCCCTCTTACATTTGCCATTGCCATGTCGGCTCGTCACAATTATTTCGCGGAAGTGTGTTTCATAAAATATAAAAACGATATCAAGATTGTCAAAGACACTGATAAAATACAGTATATATATATATATATATATATATATATATATAATAATGTGTGTGTGTGTGTGTGTGTGTGTACGTGTGTGTGCGTGTTATGCAATATATCTTGATTATACCACATATATATGCGTTGCATAATCGATGGGCGTACTATCAATTTTGCACAGTTAGTCTAGACAAATTATTTTAATTCAAATCGAAACAGTTGGAGATTTGATGGACGTTACGTAACCTTAGTTTGACCCCTCTTACATTTGCCATTGCAAGCATGAGATAATATAGTACAGTCTGTTTCCGAGCCGCCGTCCGAGGAAGACGTAAAGGCGGGTGACTAGTTATACTCAGTGTGTAGTTAAACGATCCATACTTAGATTAAATAAGTATGTGAATCATTGAAACCTGCATTTATTTTGTTTATGACTAATTATCTTACTTTCTATGGAAAGAAGTTGTGACAAGAGTTTATCTTCCTTCAAGTAAAGTTTAATCCCCTTTTAGTCTCCAACAATTTCTATTTCAGTTTTAACAAATCCTTCAGAACAAATAACTTCCAGTATTTTGTTTGAAATCTATTCTGGATTATCCTAGTAACTCTTAAACTAAGTCCTCCTAATTTAGACAACCAGAATTCGGAGGTAATATATGTATATAATTGAATTAGACATTTATTTTAGGCAAGATGCAGAATAAATCTTCTTAAAAAAAAAAAAAAAAAAAAAAAAAACGTGTACATTTTCATTTGAAACAGAAAATAAAATTCTAATTTTTATTTCATTTTTGACCAACCTTTTTCAATTTTTCCATTTACATAATTGTATACATGCAGATATTTCAAACAGTTTCAGAAAATTGAAAATGTTGCCTTTCAATTTTAATTTAAAACATTATCATTGGGTACAAAATAAGTTTGGCAAAATGAAAACTGAACAACATAATGTACATTATTAGATTAAACAGTATTCAGAATCTTAAAAATTGAATATTATGGACCATATGACCTTTAGGCACCCCTTTTTGATCTCGATTAAGAAAGGACATGTTTTCATTTACACCGTCAATATTCGGTTGTTTTAATAGATGATTTTTAGATTTAAAAAAAAAAAATCATAAAACTCCTAACCTAACCCTAAAAACAACCGGATATTGTAAATCAAAAACATGTCCTTTCTTAATCGAGATCAAAAAGGGGTGCCTAAAGGTAATATGGTCCAATATTATTAATACATATTGAGTTAAAAATATATATCAGACATTAATTTTTTTTTTTAGATTCAGTTAAATGATAATGAGCAATTGTTCATTAGACTTTGCTTCTATAAGTCAGCTGAACAGACATATGGATACAATAAAAAACGTGGAGGGGCTTGTGGTTTAATGGTTATTGTCATAGGAAATGATCATGGCAAACCGAATTCAAATCCTGGACGAGGTTATTTGCATTTCACAGTGCCAAAATCTTTAGTAAAGATATGCATCCAACTATTCTCCTTCCAGTAGGGGTATATATAAGGGCAGACTATATGGCAACAAGTCTATGAGAAAGAAAACTGAATCCAAACCTGTTAAATTACTCTTAAGAAATTGAATGTGTCACATCTGGCTTCTGTGCAGTAGTTGGTA
Organism: Doryteuthis pealeii; assembly: GCA_023376005.1. Classification (NCBI taxonomy): domain Eukaryota; kingdom Metazoa; phylum Mollusca; class Cephalopoda; order Myopsida; family Loliginidae; genus Doryteuthis; species Doryteuthis pealeii. The sequence continues at coordinate 62,528,055 of CM042152.1, read as the reverse complement.
AATACATATATGTATAGATAGATAGATATAGATATTATCTATCTATATATATACATATATCTATCTATCTATCTATCTATATCTATATATACTATCTACATATATCTACATCTATATATACATATATACATCTATATATATACATATATCTATATCTATATATACATATATCTACATCTATCTATATACATATATCTATCTATCTATATATACATATATCTAATATCTATCTATCTATATATATCATATATATATTATATATATACATATATCTATATATATATACATATATATTACATATCTATATACATATACATACATACTCTCTCTCTCTCTCTCTCTCTATATATATATATATATATTCCTTTGATTTAATCCATGGGCAGCATTGAATCAAGGATTTCAATTATAACAGACACCTGCAGAAGACTTTATTATACATAAGCCAAACCATTGTAACTATAATAATACCAAAGATGAGGAAACTAGTACATCCATGTATCATAACTTCTCATTTCAGATATTCAGACAGAAAGATATTTTCATTAACAGCAAATATCAGTTGTTCTTAGCAAGAAAGTCTGGCATAAAGGATTTATATTTGTAAATATTTCTTTTTACTGTAGCAGCGGAAAATATGGGATATTCACCAACAAAAAAATCATATAAAAGCTTTCTTTGGGGAAATTTATCACTGAAATTACTAACTTTTTATCTATTTTCTTTAATATTTGGTTATACTGTGAATGACTCATAGAATTAATATCAAAGAATCCAAGAAAACATTTCTTTACATGCAATAAGCCTGGGGAGGTTTTCTGTTGCAAGCAAACTTATCTCTATTTAACCTTTTACAAACTGGACTCTGATGTCCACAACATAGTGATTATATTGTCCTGAGAGCAATATAAAAACGTCTTTTGAGGCAGTAAAAGCATTTGTTCATGGGTTACAGACCTAATATAAAATATTCACAAAAATGTTTACACTAGCAGAGGTTTATGATGTTATCTGGGTCAAAAAAACTGAAGAAGTGGCACAATGATCACATACAAACAAATGAAACCGGTAAAACTTGCAAATCATACTCAAAATTCCATGATATTACAGGGTGACCCAGAAAAAACAGAACCCAAATTATTTATTTTCCATTAAACTAACCCAAAACCATAACCCCCTACCCCTACCCCCTAGTTAAAATTAACAGTTTTATTACAAAATTCGTGGGTTCTGTTTCAGAACCCACAATTATTTATTTTCCCATTAAACTAACCCTAAACTACAACCCTAAACCCCTAGTTAAAATTAACAGTTTTATTACAAAATTTGTGGTTTCTGTTTTTTCTTGGTCATGGGATTTTGAGTATGATTTGCAAGTTTTATTATGAAGCCTCCATGCAACTCTAGTCACTTCTCCACTTCCATTACAACAGTGCCTCCTAATTAAAGGATATAGTTCAGAACTCAGAGAGGTTAGTGACAAAACAAAGATACCTGAAGATGGTTGGATTGAATGATAGGTAAAATGGTATGTGTGCCTGTAACAACAAAGCTAAGAGAAAATGTCCAAGTACAGTGA
>CM042152.1:62511476-62521476 GCA_023376005.1 Doryteuthis pealeii | reverse complement strand
TATATATATATATAATATATATATATATATAATGTGTGTGTGTTGTGTGTTTGTTGTGTGTGTGTGTGTGTGTGTGTGTGAAGAGAAATGGATGTGAATCCAACGGTATGTAGTATAGTGAAAAAAAAATTTTAAACACAGGTTTAAATAAAATGTGTGGTAAGTTTATTATCCAACGTTGCAGTGTTTCAATCTGTTTAGTAGATCTTCTTCAGGGCTTTTGTTTATTTTTCTTAAAACAAAAGCCCTGAAGAAGATCTACTAAACAGATTGAAACACTGCAGCCTTGGCTAATAAACTTACCACTCATTTCATTTAAACCTGTATTTTTTTCAAATTTTTCATTATACCACACACACACCACAACACACACAAATATATATATATATATATTATATATATATATATATATATATATGAGGAAGAATGAATAAAGAAAAGAACGAATAGAATGGATAATAAAAGATGAATTTAATCAATATCACTTACACATGTGTTTCGGTCAGTTTATTATCCATTCTATTCTTTCTTTTCTTTATTCATTCTTCCTCATATTGTCGGATTCATTTCCAATATCATTTTTACACACACACATACACACACACACACACATATATATATATATATATATTATATTATATATATTGTTGCTAATCAAACGTTGTACTGAAGTATATATATATATATATATATATATATATGTATATGTATATATATATATATATACATACATACATAATATATATATATATTATATATATATATATGCATATATATATATATATATATATATATATATATATATATATATATATATACACTTCAGTCCAACATTTGATTAGCAGCATGTGGCAAGAATGGAGACAGCTGTCTTGTAACAAATGCGCATGTCAAATTTTGCGGTTATAGAAGAGAGTAAGCACTTCGTTTTTGAATGCTTCAATTAATGGACAGGAAGTCGGATTTAAGTGACATTGATAAAGGCCAGACAGTTGCAATGAGAAGTCGAGGCCACAGCATTTAAATAACAGTGCCGTGGAGTGTGGCGCTAACATTCAACTGTAGTGCGTACCAATCGACATTGGCCTGAATCCTCAGCCTCAACTGACAAGATATGGGCTGGCCAAATCTTTATTGATGCGCGCATATAATATAGGCTTTCCCTAGAAAGTAGAAGCAAAGAGAGATGTTTGTTTGTTTGTTGGTTGGTTGGTTGGATTTTACGGCATATCAACCCCATTCGGTTATTTTTTGCCGAAGTCGTTTTGTTTTATCCATTCTTCATGGGTACAATTTTTTAAAAAAAACTCAATTGTTTTAAACAAATTTTTTAGAACTCATTTCGTTGGTCATTGAAGTAGAAAGATGTAGTATCAGTTTGAATCCTTGTCTGTTGATCCTGTTGGTCCTTCCTTGAAGTAGAAAGATGTAGTATCAGTTATAATCCTTGTCTGTTGATCAGTTGGTACTTCCGTAAGGCAGTCCACCAGGCAAGTAATCTTAGGACAATTTATCAACGACATTAAACACATGTTTGGCGTCTTTTCATTGTTCAATCCAGCTCCTGTTATTAGGAATAGTCTATAAATATAAATGATGGTTGTTCGTACAGCTTATACCCAGAGCATAATCCAAAAGTTTTGTTTTACGGCGTATCAATCCATTTTGGGACAGTTAATGCCGAATCAAGTCATTTTGATAAACAAGTGTCTCGGTTTGCTTACATTACCTGCTATTGCTTAAGTGTTCACCGAACTAAGTACAGAATCATCGCTGCTTAACTTCGGTGATCTAGCGGGGAACCGCAGTGCTCAACGTGACTTGACCGTTGTGAGTTTGGGGGGAGGGTATGTGTGTGTGTGTGTGTGTGTGTGTGTGTGTGACTACTAAAAAATACAGCTTTTCATATAGTTCGATTGACAAGTGTCACCGCAGAATTATCAAGGAGGTGGCCTCTTATTGGCTTAGAGGATCACGTGACCAGACAATGCTGGGAAAATAGATTTAGAATTCAGTGAGTTGAGATAAGAGAGAGAGAGAGAGAGAGAGAGAGAGAGAGAGAGAGAGAGAGAGAGAGAGAGAGTGTGTGTGTGTGTGTGTGTGTGTGTGTGTGTGAAGAAAGAAAAGTAAATATGTTTATCCCAGGACTAATAAAATTGCCGTATATTAGCCACTGATATTATTAGTTGGAAATGTATTTTCATTAATTATGCACTGGATATGGAATCAAATTATCTTGATGAATCTAGATGCCTTATCTTTAATGCAATAGAAAAGTAACAATATTATTGTCGTTCCCTACTGAGTCGAATATGTTTTCTTCCTCCCCATTTACTGTGTTGATGTCGAGTCGCTTTTAATGTACTTTGTTGTAATTTATTTCATTTCCAATTATAAAACTAAATGAGAAAACGGCACCGAGTTCAACTGGTAAATTTGTCTCACACAGGGAAATTGTTTTAGCGCCGTCGCTACAGCGGCGATAACAATTAAGTTCTATCTTTTATTTAGATTTGAGATATGATGAATGAAAACATCGTGTAGAGCAGTTCACGATCAGGACGGAAGAAAGAATTCCCTACCACCAAAGTGGAAAAGAGTAACTGTTAGTGATTATATAACCAGATCCTGGGTCGCACGGCAGCAAATGTAAGAAGATCCTGGCACGGTACCCAAATATGACAATCCTATACTGTCGTACCAAATATCACACCGTATTGGTGCCCCGGGGATAGTATGCTGTGGTAACGGTATGAATTATGACAAGCACTACTGGATGAGCCTCCGGTCAGCTGCTCTTTCAATACCCTCTGTATTGAACTGGGATCGACGCAAATCAGTCGGAGTGTCTTTGTGACGGGTTGTTAAATTAGTAGATATAAACTGCCGGGTTAGCTGGCAACTCTAAAAAAATCAGTCAACACACCATCAACAATAACAACTGTTTTTATTCATATATAATAAGTAGGAATAATATATGAATATGTTTTGCACATTTGTTTGGATAAATAAAAACACGATGGCTTCGTTTGGCGTTGTTTTATGCGAAATTCTGGAATAATTAAGAAATTCCCGTAACAAATTTTCAGTGACAAATTTCGTTTTTCGATCCAAACTCGACCATCCCCGGGGCCCGACTGCTAGTGTCGGTCTGTCTGTGCGTCTCTATGTTCTGCCTCTACTTCCTGACTCTCTGCTCGCCTTTTTAAAACGAGAATTATTTTGATATGAACAATTGTATCTATCTCTGTGTCATCGGACTGAGGTGGAATAAGTGTGAACTTTAAGGTCACCCCCCTGATCTGACTGCCATGTCAAATCTTTTAATGTTAACATTGCAACCTTTCCTGTATATATAAACAATATGCAAACCAAAAATGTACTTGATATTTTTGATTTTTGCATTTTGCACCTAAACTAACCCAATGACACTAACACATAAAAAGTATTCTACACTTTTCGTTTTTCGTTAAAAATTAGTTAACACCAACAAAAGAAGCCATCTTGTTACAATTATCTCACCTCCCACCAAGATAGGGGCAAGCCCCAACCCTTTTTATCATATGGGTGCTAGAAGGAGCTGGCTGAGGGTCTACATGTTGTTACGTTTTTAAGGGTCATTCCTTGGCCTTATAGCAGAAGCGCTTATCTGGTGGAATCCTTGATAAAGAGTCCGTCGACAATGTAAATCCTTTAGTTACTAAAGCGTTCTCAGTTACTGGTATAAAGAATAAGTCCTTCGAGAGTATTGGTACAGATCCGGCAATCCTATGTGTGTCCGTCGTCAAAGAGGGCAGTTTTAATTATGACCAATGTGGGGTGGGTAAGTATTCTATCAGGCCAGTAGTATTGCTAGTGATTGGTTACAAAAGTCAATAATATGACCATGGCTAGTCTATAAATAGACGTGGGTATTTAGAGAACATCTTATATCCATATAATCCCAACACATGTCCTGGGAATGACGTTAAACCCTATCTGATGGTGAGGTTCCAGTTCTGGAGCTCTGGGGAATGTGGAGCACCCCATTATCACCATTGCCCCCTGGTCCACTCTGATCCGGAGTGGTAGTACCTCTTAGGATCCCATCTATGGGTTAAATAGAAAAATGTGTTTATAAAAATATTAAGTATCCATTAAGAATGAATTTATTTTAAAACTTTATCGGCATTTAATGACCCACTGCTGTTGATATGCCGTAAAACAAACCAAACCAACCGAAACCAGGATATGTTACTTGTTGGTTGTTTTGTTTTACGGCATATCAACCCTTTTTTGGGTCATTTAATAGGACCGGCTTAGCCCAGTCGTTAGAGTGTTTGGTTGGGAACCATAAGGTTCCTGGTTTGATATCGACCCTCACCAACCCAGCGTATGAGTAGCAGAGGGATCTATGTGGTAAAGTGAAGAGCTGATGGTAGTTGTGGCGCCCCACCTCAGACGCTAAAAATGTCCTTGATCTAGCGATAGTGAAAAGGGAATAGACTCCCTCGCTGTCTGGCTGATACCGACTTTAGGCCACCCCGACGAATTTAATGCCGAATCAAGTCATTTTTGGTATTCGGTATCTTCCAGTACCTGCTGTTATTTAGATGGTCACCCATCTAAGTATTGAACAGATTCATCGATACTTAACTTCGGTGATGAAGCAGGAACCGTTGCTTTTAGCGTGACCCGATCGTGAGCCACCAGGATAATATGCGACACAAGGTCTTTCTAACGTGGAAAGCCACGAACAATCCGAAGCTCAGGCGATGGCTAGTGCAAAAAGTGCGTGTTTTCCGTCTGCATTAACCGTTTAGGTTGCCTCAGGCATCGGACAATAAACCGAGCCCTGTCTCTTTAAAACTAAGGGTAGGTGTGGCCCAGGGGACGGTCGTTGTGGAGACGCGTTTAATTTACTATACATTTCGGGTTTAGCTTCTATACCGGAAACCAGATATTGAAACAGAGTAAATGTTTCTGGTTCCTCCCATCCTTGATAATTTGAACAGATTTAACACGTTGTCCAAATTCAAACAGTAACTCTTATTAAAAAAAGTTTAATATTTCAAGTAAGCGTTATGGAAAGTATCTTAATGATTTAAGTACGTCTTATAGAATAAATATTTTTATATTTTAAGTACTCGTTATGGAAGATATTTCAATGATTTAAGTACGTCTTATAGAATAAATATTTCTATATTTTAAGTAAGCTTTATGAAAAATATTTTAATGATTTAAGTACGTCTTATAGAATAAATATTTCTATATTTTAAGTACTCGTTATGGAAAATATTTCAATGATTTAAGTACGTCTTATAGAATAAATTTTTATATATTTTAAGTACGCTTTATGAAAAATATTTCCATGATCTAAGTACGTCTTATAGAAAAAAGGTTTAAATATTTTAAGTACGCGTTATGGAAAATATTTCAATGAATTAAGTACATCTTAGGGGATAAATACTTCTATATTTTAAGTACGCTTTATGAAAAAATATTTCAATGATTTAAGTACGACTTATAGAAAAAATGTTTGAATATTTTAAGTACGCGTCATGGAAAATATTTCAATGATTTAAGTATGTCTTATAGAAAGATATTTTAATATTCAAAGCAATTTTTACAGATACAAAAGATGAGATTGAGAGACTTTAGTTGAAGCTGAATCGCGGACGGCTATCTGGCAGAAAAAACAAGCAGACCGAATTTGGAATATCACTTAAAAGGAAGCCAAAAAATTCGAGTTAATACAAATTGCAACTAAGACTGCAGAAGAGGCTGGTGCAAGGGGAAATGAGACATATATTAAAAGAGTTAACATATTTCGAAGTGAACGTCCTGATGAGCTATATTGCCGAAGATTTCATTTCGCGTAATTAGTGAGACAGATAAGAAACCATAACAATGCCACAGACATTACCATTAATTGGACATTTTGTAAAATTGATTTCGCGCTATCTAGCGGCGGTGATACGAGTATTATTTGAACAATTCGTTATTAAAAAAATTAATTACGGAAAGACCTACTGATTGAAAATACAACAGATGGTGTCATCAAAGAAAGGTCCCATCTATAAGACGATGAGAATTCTGACATTATTTACGAGATTTAGTGTTTAAGCTTCGCTTTTGAAGAATTAAATTAGCAAATTTATCTATAAAACGTGCTTAAAATACTGAAATAATTTTTTATAAGACATGCTTAAAATATTGAAATAATTTTCTATAAAACGTGCTTAAAATACTGAAATAATTTTCTATAAGACGTACTTAAAATACTGAAATAATTTTCTATATGACGTGCTTAAAATACTGAAATAATTTTCTATATGACGTGCTTAAAATACTGAAATAATCTTTTTATAAGACGTGCTTAAAATACCGAAATAATTTTCTATAAGTCATGCTTAAAATACTGAAATAAATTTCTATAAGACATGCTTAAAATAACTAAATAATTTTTTATAAGACGTGCTTAAAATACTGAAATAAATTTCTATAAAGCATGCTTAAAATACTGAAATAATTTTCTATAATACGTGCTTAAAATACTGAAATAATCCTCTATAAAACGTGCTTAAAATACCTAAATATTTTTTCTATAAGACGTACTTAAAATACTGAAATAATTTTTCTATAAAACGTGCTTAAAATACAGAAATAATTTTTTTCTATAAGACGTACTTAAAATTCTGAAATTTTTTTTCTATAAAACGTGCTTAAAATACTGAAATAATTTTTTCTATAAAACGTGATTAAAATACTGAAATAATTTTCTTCTATAAGACGTTCTTAAAATACTGAAATAATTTTTTCTATAAAACGAGCTTAAAACACTGAAATAATTTTTTCTATAAAACGTGCTTAAAATACAGAAATATTTTTTTTGTATAAGACGTACTTAAAATACTGAAATAATTTATCTATAAAAAGTACTTAAAATACTGAAATAATTTTCTATAAAACGTGCTTAAAATACGGAAATAATTTTCCATAAGACGTACTTAAAATACTGAAATAATTTTCTATAAAACGTGCTTAAAATATTAAAATAATTTTCTAAGAAGTGTTTGATATATCATCTTTATGATGTGTATAAAATACTAGAATATTTTGTACTATTTAGGACCTGTGGATATACCACAGTATGATGATTTCATTATTATAACTTTTGATATATTTACTTACGAACTATTGCTAAATACATCAATATGCAAAAAGTATAATAATCTTGATTTAACTCGCTCTCATTCTTTTTTTAATTCTTTCTTTCTTTTTGTCTATTCCTTATATTCGATTAAAACAGATCAGCGTTATCGCTTCCACGCGCTCGCCCCTTCTCTCTGTCTTTCCTACTCTCTTTCTTTCTTTCTTTCTTTCTTATTTTTTCTGTGTAGCATGTCATTTTTCTTAGCTTTCTTTCTTTATAATAAAAACGGAATGGTCCATTATTTAGCTGAGGGGACGACAGTCATAAGAAATTTAAAAATCGCCGATTAAGCGATACCAGATAATCAGGATTTACATTTTTGTGGTTAAGCACTCTAACAGATGATAAATCGGTCGAGTTTCACGTCGAAACACAATGGCCGTGCATGAATATATATATATATTATATATATATATATATATATATATATATATATATATATATATTATATATATATTTGGTTGAGAATAGAGGAAAGTGTGGATATAACAACACAGGCAGCATAGATATATCCACACTGTCCTCTATTCTCAACAACATTTTTTCGGATTTATTCAAATCCTTCACTTCTCATATATATATATATATATATATATATGTATATATATATTATAGACAAGACGGGACCCGTTGGGTTGCCCATTGAACTCTGCGTAGATAATTGGGATCAGGGAAAAGTGAATTTGCAAAACGAATTTAAATTTTTTTAAATAAATACAGCCGGAGAATTTCAAAAATACATTAAAATCATTTTATATGATTTCTAAATGGACCTGGAATTGGAATTCTATTAAGAGCTGAGATGTTGAGAAAGGTTCATACCCTTACCAATGACATTAGCGCAAAGAGAAACACAAACAGCTTCATTCAGGATTTGAACTCGGGTCGGCGATTCCAATGCGTACGAAGATAATAGTTAACCTTCTAAGCTGGTACCGGCTTCTATCTAGGAAATACTTTTCAGCCATGCCCTTTCCGAATATGAAAGTAACACAATGTGGGTGGAATTGATTTCTCGACGAAGAGAAACGCCGCCCGAATAAGCTACGAGAGCCGAGAGACCTTCTTAGTAGGCGTACATTAGTAAATATAGACATATTTTATTCTCTTACTACCACTATACGACATGACGATGCATCACACGGTATATATATATATATATATATATATATATATATATATATTCAGTTTCTTACACTACCTGCTGTTGCTTAAATGGTTGGTCACCCATCACTGCTTAAATTAAGCTCCAGTTTCTACTATATCACTTAATTTAAGCAGCGATGGGTGACCATGTATATATATATATATTATGAACAAAAAGTGATAAGACAGGAATATTTCTTATATGTTATTTATTCTCAACTAGTTTCGACCTTAGGTCATCGTCAGGAGAAGATTTCTTGTTTGAAGAAATTGTTTTTAGAGAGTTTTTTTTTTAAAGAGAGCATTATAAAAGAATTATAGAAATTAAAATATTTTTTGAGGGTTTGACATGCTATTAAAATCCGGGTAGAGGAGTGTATAAGTAGTAGCAAGTCCATCTGTTCCGTAAAAAAAGTATATATATATATATATATATATATATATATATATATATATATATATGTATATGTATATATGGTGTTGTCTGGGGATCTCCGAATGCTTCTAGTAAGTATATATATTTGTGATTATTTTGGTATGTGTATCCGTTTGTGGGAGGTACATATATCAGGTTTGGGCATTTGTATGAAGCATTAAGGGAAGTGACAGGCAGAATGGGTAGTAAGAGACGGGTGAGTTTTTCAGTTAATTGAAAATTACGACTAATTAGAACCAAAGAAAATGGAACGTTTTCAAATATAACTTAACCCCAAAACTAAGGAATTTTGTTGGGATGTATTTTCTGTCATTAAACTAATTAGGAAAAAAAGGCTTTAGCAAACAATTATAGATTTACTCAGATTTAGTATGATAATAGATTTTTGAGGGACTCTTGAATTAATCGATTTTTTAAATCTTGGTTTCAGTGCTTAAGAAGACTTATATATATATATTTTTTTTAAAATGTGTGTGTGTGTGTGTGTGTGTGTGTGTGTGTGTGTGTGTGTGTGTGTGTGTGTGGTTTGTTTCTTAAGATGATTTCTAGTTATTTGACCCATAGAAGGAACAGTAACAGATACTGCAACACCATTTGTTTCACACCTGCTTTTCAAATAAATTTCCAAAATTTATTAGTTTATACATTATACACCTTTCTTCATAAGATATGGTTGGTTGGTCGGTTGGTTGGTTGGTTGGTCGGTTGGATTTTACGGCATGTCAACCCTTGTTGGTTTTTTTCATGCGAGATATGTTCTGTTTTATTCATTCTTGTTGGGTATTCAATTTTTTAACACATTTCTAATCTCATTTTTTATCGATATAGCTAATAAATGGGACTCACAGACAAGTTAAAGAGACGGTTCTTCCAGGCCGTTGTCATATCAGTACTGCTGTATGGCTGCACCACCTGGACCCTAACTAAGCGACTAGATAATAAACTAGGTGGGAGCTGCAAAAGAATGCTGCGGGTGATCCTGAACAAGACATGGAAACAACACCCTACGAGAAAACAGCTGTACGGCCACCTGCCACATATCACACAAAACATCAGAGTAAGACAGACAAGACACGCGGGACACTGCTGGAGAAGCAAGGACGAACTCACAAGCGACGTCCTCCTGTGGAAGCCAGCACATGGACAAGCCAGTGTGGGCCGACCAGCAAAAACGTACATTGATCAGCTCTGTGCGGATGCAGGATGCTGCATAGAGGACCTCC
>CM042152.1:62478976-62506476 GCA_023376005.1 Doryteuthis pealeii | reverse complement strand
CACCAGACTACCTGCGCAGATTGAGTCGGCTGCGTGCATAACACGACTTACCACCCTCGTGGTTTTGGCCGATCTGACTAAAATCTCTTTCTAATCTAAACCGGAAGAGTGTCTTCTTCACCGATTCTCACGGTATCCACTGGAAGGAGGATCAGGATTGAGGTCAAGCCTTGTCATTCAATCCTTCGAGGCCGCCGGCTGAACTTATAACAGCCATTTTGGTTTCTACACTACTGTACATAAGTATTAAGAATCTAATAATTATGTAACAAAATGTGGTATTGTCAAACGAAGTAAGATCAGTCCGAATATTAATCAGCTTATAAAACCACTGTTGATGTCATTAATTGTAGGCAATTTAAGGCTATGAGCCAAGTCATCTGGTAGAGTGTTGAAGGGGTGCTAGCTACTCTACATCACACTATTAATAAAATATCTATATACAGATCAAATTCTACAAAGTAATTAATCCAACAGTTTCCAAAAATGTCATTTTAAATCCTTTTTCTAACCATTATTTCTGAAATCATCCAATTCATTATATTTTTTTTAAATTGCTGTTTTAATCTTATTAGGTGATTATTTCCAAAAATATATTACTATTACTAGTACAAAATAAAAAAACACCCTCCGGGCGATGTAAAACAAATTTTTGAAACATATTGACTGAAGGGTGAGAGTAAAAAATTCAATGTCAGCGAGTTTTGTACTCTAAGTAAGTAAAATCATCAAATTCATTAAAGGATTAAAAAATAAAACAATTTGAAATGTAAACTTTAAATATGTATTAAAATAAAACAGACTATATATAGATATATAATACCAGTCATGTATTTATTAAAACTTTTTTTAAAAAACAATGAGGACTGTCTAATGTTGCATGTTCAAATTTTGAGTGTATTTATTCTATGTTATGACGACTTTTGGGTAATGTGACGTAAGCAGTGACGTAATTTTTGTTACAGACAAAAACTGGAAGCGAATCTCCATTAATAATAGATAGTTAAAAAAAACATCCAATTAGTTAATAGATATGGTTTTTGAAATTTGCCTTGACCGTAAATTTCTAGTTCAAGGAGAACTATTAAAAAGAAATGTCTACCCCAATAAGAAATTCAATCAATCATTTTAAAAGTTTCAAATAGATCACCACTCATTCTTCTTCCCAATAGTTGATCCTAATTTCTCTAATCTCTCCCTGTAACTGAAATCTTTTACTCTTTTTATTAGTTTTGTCACTCTTTTTTATATGTCCTCCAATAGTAACTGATTATATATGAAAAACAAGGGTAATATATTAATTAGATTGAGCAACGATTAATACTTGCTTATCTTTATTTGCACCACACGAGTGATTGTTTAAAATGTAGGTGTTATTTCTACTGCAGCCATGTACAAACTACAATGCTACAATGCATCTTTTAGAATCAACCTTAGACACCGCTGGAGAAGTAGGGATGAGCTCATAAATGAAGTTCTCAGATGGAATCAAGCATATGGGTACGCCAGCAAAGATCTACATTGATCAGCTCTGTGCGGATACTGGATGCTGCGTAGAGGATCTTCCAAGAGTGATGAACGAACAGTCATGGCTATCAGTGCTACTGCCGCAACAAGATGATGGTGATGATGATGATGATGATGGAATACAATTAGTATTTTTGTCTTACCAATGTCTTCTTTGCTAGATTGATTTATTGATTGATTTTAACGGTATGTCAACCCAACTAGGCTTATTTTATGCCAAGCAGTAGGTTGCGAGGGATGGTCAAATTAATAATAGGGACGGTTGGCGAGAGATTGTCATGGATATCAGTGCGATAGGCGCAACATGATGATGATGATGATGATGATGATGATGAATCTGGCTATCCCTCAAAATTTACCTCTTGGCATAAAATACCCCCGGAGAGGTTGATTTATTTCCTATTCAAATAAATAACTGCTTAATCTCACTATCTCTTGTACATTAACCAGAACTCTATTCCAATCAACAAACTTTCTGGCACATTGATTTCTACTTCCGGTTTCCGGCAAGATAACCACATCCGTATCACACAATGGGGTGAATCAATACTGGTTATGGTTACTTCAATTTCTCCATTTATATATTGATAATCTTGTTCTTTAATCTTCCGACCGTTATCATTTTGCAGTAGCCACTGGTTAAAAAACGAGACCACCGTCCAAATCGTACACGAATTAAATGTGAAAATGTAATTACTGATTATCTGCTGTTGCTTATCCAACGAATTCTTATTTCTTATGAGTGTCGTCACCTCAGTTAAATAATGGATAATTCGGTTTTTATCATAAAGAAAGGGAAGAAAAGGGACTTGCTATACAGACAGACATAGATTTTTTAAAAATCTGCATTATAGCTGTTCTATTGACGACAAACACATTTTTTTAATTAAATTTTCTTTGCGAATTTCATAGTTTTATCATTAAATATATAAATTATACACACACACACATATATACACACCACATATATACAACACACACACTTATAATATATATATATATATATATATATATATATATATATATATATATACTGTAGTGTGAGATGGTCACTATTACAGCTTTTGCTGGAATGGTGTACCAAAGGCAGTATTAATTGGTCGAGTGCTCAATATAAAATAGAGCTGTTATATAATATAATAAGATAAATATATAGGTTTTACATATCTATTTATTGGGTGATATATATATATAGTTCCTAATTTAGTATTTTTTTGAAATTTCGTTATTGAAATAATTCAATGGACACTTGATACCATACAAATGAAATTTAAATTCAGTAGACGAAAACTTATTATGAAAACATCCACAGATTGATTTGAATTTCTATATTTTCAGATATAAAATCAGAAAGTCTTAGAGAAACCTTTCGTTACAGAGATGTTTCTATTTATTTCATTTATAATTCTATCACAATTTCATATTTTTTAAATTCCGTAGTTATATTAACACAACAGGCGTTTGATACCTTCGATGAGCATTTTGTGGTTGGTTGGTTGGTTTTTAATGGTATATCAACCATTTTGGGTTATTCAATAGAACATCTTTAATATATATATATATATATATATAATATATATTGTGTGTGTGTGTGTGTGTGTGTGTGTGTGTGTGAAATAAAAGGAAATTAGTCCGACAGTGTGAACCTGATATATTGAAAAAAAAATGATGTTTACAAATGCTTGGGATCATCAGGAGAGAATGTGCACCGTTGAGAGGAAGGCCCCGAAACGGTGCACATTCTCTCCTGGTGATCCCAAGCATTTGTAAACATCATTTGTTTTTTCAATATATCAGGTCCATATATATATATATATATATATATATATATATATATATATATATATATATATATATATATATATATATATATATATATGGTGGACTCTCCTATTGTGAACGATAGATTAGGGCCAGCAGTGAGTGATTTGTTTCCTCCCATGTTGTGAATGCTATCAAGAAGACATTTTCTGTTTCCTTGAGTGTGACAGCAGCCCAGCCCCGCTTCGAGCCATGAAGCCACACTGACAAACGAAATGCTCCAAGACAGGAGTTAAATGTTTTTGTTTTAAAGTTAGGCAGACCCAATCTCTATGCTTCAGTCTATTTTCTTCAAAGCTCTTTAGTCTAGCAAAACATGTCTTACACCATTCCTCCCGATCCGATGCTAGATCTTCCCAAGCACTCAGGTCAATATCGAGTATACAGTATATATATATATATATATATATATATATATATATATATATACAGAATGTAACTCATAGTCGCAAGTATGGAGCATCCAGCGAGTATCGAATTCGCCTTTCAATCGTTGTGGAGTAGAACAGGGAATAATAACAATCAAGGGGCCCTCAGCACTTTCCAGATACCAGAACTGGGGCCTCACCAACAGATGTAGTTTAATGTCCCGACCAGAACATGTCGTTGATTGGTTGGTCGATGTTTAACGGCATATTAACATCAATGGGTTATTTAATGCCAAAACTTGTTTGATCTTTCATTAACTTTATGTATATTGATAAATTAGTAGAAATAAATATTCCTTAACTTCATGTGTATTAATAAATTGTATAAATATTCATTAACGTCATGTGTATTAATAAATTGGTAGAAATAAATATTCATTAACTTCATGTGTATTAATAAATTGGTAGAAATAAATATTCATTAACGTCATGTGTATTAATAATTGGTAGAAATAAATATTCGTTAAATTCATATGTATTAATAAATGGTAGAAATAAATATTCATTAACGTCATGTGTATTAATAAATTGATAGCAATAATTATTCATTAATAAATTGGTAGAAATAAATATTCATCAACTTCATGTGTATTAATAATTTGGTAGAAATAAGTATTCCTTAACTTCATGTGTATTTATTAATACACCTGAAGTTAAGGAATATTTATTTCTACCAATTTATTAATACATTAGTAGAAATAAATATTCATTAACTTCATGTGTATTAATAAATTGGTAGAAATAAATATTCATCAACTTCATGTGTATTGGTAAGCTGATAGAAATAATTTACATTAATTGGCAAACAGACCTATTTGACCCTTACATGAAACCCTAACAAGTACTACTACTCCAGGTCAGAGTAGATCTAGGGGTAATGGCAATGAAAGAATTTTCCACACTCCACAGAATTCCAGAATTAAAACTTCAACACTTGATGCAATTTAGAGTCCTATCCAAGACACAAGACATGTCGTCTGCTGAGAACAAGCAAACAAAATCAAATTGTAACGACATATTGGAAACTAACATGGCTACTTAGTACATCACGAGATGTCGTATTTCAATAGGTTTGATTACGCAATCAAAGACGTAGGACGTTGTTAGCATAGACGACTGTTAGAAAATTGATTTTGAAACTGATCAGTTAATCAACACACGAATGACTATCAGGTTTTATTTTCTTTTTCTTCTGTTTTTTTTTTTTTTTTCTGTATTTCTTTTTAGATTTAGTTCATTGATTACAAACATTGATAGAACGAGTTTCACAATTAAAAAAGAAAAAAGAAAAGAAAAAAGAAAAAAGAAACGAATCTGCACGCGTGCTCCTCTGTAAATATTTATCTGATCAATTTAAAACTTTTAAAGTCGGTGCTATTTGCATAAGAGAAATAAAGAACTCTTTCTTTTTATGGTCACGTTTAAAGAAATGCTTAAAGCATCTGTTTTCATTAGATCACCTTACAGTGTCGGCTCGTGACATTATATCGTGGAGGTGTTGTTTCATAAGATATATAAAAACAATATCAAGATTGTCTAAGACACTCTGATAAATACAGTATATATATATATATATGGATATATATATATATATGTGTGTGTGTGTGTGTGTATGTGTGTGTGTGTGTGTGTGTGTATGTGTGTGTGTGTGTGTGTGTGTGTTATGCAACATATATTGATTATATAACATATATATGTGTTGCTTAATGGATGGGTGTGCTATGAATTTTGCACAGTTAGTCTAGACGAAGTATTTGAAGTCAAATCGAAACAGTTGGAGATTTGATGGACGTTACGTAACCCTAGTTTGACCCTCTTACATTTGCCATTGCCGTGTCGGCTCGTCACATTATTTCGCGGAAGTGTTGTTTCATAAAACATATAAAAACGATATCAAGATTGTCTAAGACACTGATAAATACAGTATATATATATATATATATATATATATATATATATATATATATATATATATACATATATATATATTATATGTGTGTGTGTGTGTGTGTGTGCGTGTGTGTGTGTGTGTGTGTGTGTGTGTGTGTGTGTTATGCAACATATCTTGATTATACCACATATATATGCGTTGCATAATCGATGGGCGTACTATCAATTTTGCACAGTTAGTCTAGACAAATTATTTTAATTCAAATCGAAACAGTTGGAGATTTGATGGACGTTACGTAACCTTAGTTTGACCCCTCTTACATTTGCCATTGCAAGCATGAGATAATATAGTGCAGTCTGTTTCCGAGCCGCCGTCCGAGGAAGACGTAAAGGCGGGTGACTAGTTATACTCACGTGTGTAGTTAAACTATCCATACTTAGATTAAATAAGTATGGGAATTCATTAGGTAAATCCCTTGAGTTGGTCACTAAAAACAAACCAGGGCATTTCAACCAACATATTAAGAAAATAAGAAGAAAATCTTAAGAAGTTAAGAATACAAGACCAACCAGATACTGAGAACCAGACTGATAGAAAGAAAGCTATTCAGTAGATAGATACCAGACCAAGCCATGAAGCAAGTAAGAAAGCTACTACTCTGAAGTAAGAAGAAATACCAAACCAAGCTACTGATGAAACATAAGCTAGAGGGAATACGATCTACAGAAAAGATAAGTAACATATAAACATTAAGTATGGGTAATGTAACCGCGGACATTCTCATACGATGCAGACCGTCTGTGTCAGACGGTCAGACGAAAGTATGGGTTATATGTCAAGACAGACATACAAGACAGGTATACGTATGTCAAGTGCTATGTAATACATATATAAAGTAAAAAGTAAAGTCGTCGGGGCGGCCTAATGTCGGTATGGGCCAGACAGCGTGGGAGTCTATCCCCTTTTCACTAGCGCTAGGCCAAGGAGATTATTTTAGCATCTGAGGTGGAGCGCCACACCTACCATCAGCTCCTCACTTTACCGCACAGATCCCTGTGCTACTCATTCGCTGAGTTGGCGAATATATATATATATATATATATATATATATATATATATATGTGTGTGTGTGTGTGTGTGTGAATAACGAACACATTTAAGAAAGACGAAATATTAATTCAATTGTATTGTTTGTGTTCATTATTCATCTTTCCAATATATTTGCACACACACACACACACACACACACACACATATATATATATATATATATATGATAATAGGGTAAACTGGGCTCTTTAACTTTGGCTAGACAACTCATCTAGAAGAATGTACAGTAGCGAGTTTGCAACGACGACGAGGTTCAACGCTTATCAACGACACGAGGTGAGCTGGTATGACACGGGCATACAAAAACAGCCACAGCGCCTACAAAAAGGCATTGACCGAAATGGCGATTATATAGAAAAATAGATACGTTTCAAATTTAAAATGATGTTTACATCATTGACAATAAACCATAAACGTTTCTGTGATTTCTAAATATTCTAGAGACCTTAATTTCGGGATTACCTTTGTATCTTCACCTTGACAATTTGGTATCGGATGGTCAGTAGTTATTTTGACGTGTCTCAACATGTCTAGCATCAGCAGCAGCAGCAGCAGCCATATTGCTACTTACCATTTATTGTAGTCAATATTACTGTAGGCGCGTGAGAAAAGACATGTCCGTTCTCTTATTCTGTCCACTTTTTGTTTGTTTTTATTATTGGATTATTCAGACTATTGTCCTCATCTTTATTGTTACCTGGACAATAGTCCGAATAATCCAAATAATACAAATTATCAAGCCTCATCTAAAAATTCAGAGAAATATCTTTTTTATTTATTTTTTTTTTTTTTGAAATTTTTTTTTTTTCATCACCACTTCCAATAATAGATTTTGTTATATAAAGTATACTAGTACAAAATAAAAACGCCCTCCGGGCGATGTAAAAATAGATTTTTGAAACATATTGCTTGAGGGATGGGAGTAAAAAATTCAATGTCAGCGAGTTTGTATCCTAAGTAAGCAAAATCATCAAATTCATTAAAGGATTAAAAAAATAAAACAATTTGAAATGTAAACTTTTAATACATATAATTATATAATACCAGTCATGTATTTATTAAAACTTGTTTAAAAAAAACAATGAGGACTGTCTAATGTTGCATGTTCAAATTTTGAGTGTATTTATTCTGTTATGACGATTTTGGGTAATGTGACGTAAGCAGTGACGTAAACAGTGACGTAATTTTTGTTACAGACAAAAACCGGAAGCGAATCTCCATTATTAATAGATGTGTATAACGTCTGTGAAAAAAAAGCAAGAGAATATTCTTGAAGACGACGCTATAGAGTTTCAGTTATATTTTAACCATCAACAGGGCTAATATTCATTAATCATATGAAAAACATTGTAGAACAAGCAAAAGCTTGTTAGACTTTGTTTACGATGATTAAATGTCATTGTCGATAGTCGAAATGTTGATGGTTTAGATAAAACCGAAACTCTATGGAGTCAGATTCAAGAATGTCAATTTTTGACATATTCTCTTTTTTTTTCTTTTTTTTTTTTTTTTACAAACTTTATACACATTTACATTGTTGGATTTTATATCCATTTCTTTCTTTATATTATGTATACTAGCAAAAAATCGCATGCCGGGCGGTGTAAAAATAGATTTTTCTTGATGTGGATGGGAAAAAATAAATAAAATAAAACGTTTAATATTTTTAAAAAATACTTACTTACTTTAAAAAATACTTAATTTCTTAAAAATCATCAAATTCCCTTCACTCTACACGAACGTTTCTAATAATTTCTGATTTAATCATTCAGAGTCTTATGTTTATAGAAGAATTTAAAAATTGTATGAGTAAAATATATTTTGTCCAGATTTCATAAAATAAATAGATAGTTTTTGCTCACATTCGAAGGTGGAACATTGCTATTGAGAGAAGCGATGACGATGTGGAGAAGGAGGGATGTGATTCACAGAGGACCAGCTTCATTTCGATGTATGCTACATGTTCCTGTGTTGGTAATTATATCTGTCCTAAACAAAATGGCTTTATCTTTTACTCACCCTCGTATATATATATATATATATAATATATATATATATATATATATATATATATGAAGTGGACAGTGTGTTTGAAAATGGCGAAGGCCGACAATTTTTGGAAGAGTATGTGCTTAATTAAAGTCATACCTAATTTGTTAATTAATTAAATGAATTAGGTGTGCATATCGGTTTAAATGTAAAGCGTAAACAAATCGAGAAAAGGTCGATCTCTGTATGTACATTTCAGCCTATTAGGCCTCATCAGCAGAGCTATAGACAGGGCTGTGCTTTGTGCGTGATTCGAACCATACCTGTTAGGCTGACAGGCGGACACTCTAACCATTACACAAGCAGGCTTCCCCAGAGTTTCTCGTTTATTTTAAACTGATATGTATATCGCACTTTTTGGGTGACTTATGACACGACAGCATGAAGTGGACAAACAGTGTTTTTGAAAATGGCGAGCCACTTCATACTGTCGTGCCATAAGATTTAAACCGATATGCACACCTAATTCATTTAATTATAATTAATTAATTAATAGATTAGGTATGACTTTAATTAAGCACATATTCTTCCAAATTTATATATATATATATATATATATATATATATATATATATATATATAGAGAGAAGAGAGAGAGAGAGAGAGAGAGAGGGAGAGATAGAGAGATAGATAGAGAGAGGGGGGGATACACAGCTGCAAAAGATAGATATACACAGATTGAGATAGATAGATAGATAGATAGATAGATATGAGCAGATAGATATTAGAATTCTAAAATTCAATCATTGACTTTCTCAGCTGATATGTTTGATAGACCTCTGCTATCTTCTTTGACCAATGGCGATGATCGCTTCGACTCACACATTGTGTTGATAGATTAATATAAATAAACTGGGATATATATATATATATATTATATATATATATATATATATATATATATATATATATATATAAGAGAGAGAGAGAGAGAGAGAGAGAGAGAGAGATAGTTAGAAACAGAAATATACAGGTTGCAATAGATAGATAAACACAGGCAGAAATATATATATATATATATATATATATATATATATATAGAGAGAGAGAGAGAGAGAGAGGGAGAGAGAGAGAGAAAGAGAGAGAAATACACAGGTTGCAAAACAGATATACACAGACAGAAATAGATAGATAAATAGATAGAGAGAGAGAGTGAGAGACAGAGAGCGAGAGAGACAGAGAGAGAGAGAGAGAGAGAGAGAGAAGAGAGAGAGAGAGAGAAGAGAAAGAGAAAAAGAGAGAGAGAGATAGAGATATACACATGCTGAAAAACAGATATACACAGACAGAAATAGATAGATAAATAGATAGAGAGAGAGTGAGAAAGAGAGAGAGACAAAGAGAGAGAGAGAGAGAAAGAGAAAGAGAGAGAGAGAGAGAAAAAGAGAAAGAGAAAGAGAGATAGATAGATAGAGATATACACATGCTGCAAAACAGATATACACAGACAGAAACAGATAGATAGATAGATAGATAGATAGATAGATAGATAGATGCTGGTTTTGTCGATTTCGCTTCTTTAAATTTAAAAGCCTATCAAATTCCGTGAGGGAATTGAATTTCGATATTTTATCGTCTAACGTCTATTTTGAATTTTTTCATTGGATGCAGCGTGAATTCTCCATTTAAAAATCAATAGAATTAACACGTGTAGGTTTTCAGAGAATAAGAAACCAATCAAGAAGTCGATAAATAATCAATTCACTTAATTTGTGTACAATACACACGGACGTTAGACAGAATCTTGTGTCGTTGAATCCGTACGTTCATTGGCGATAAAACTCTCTCGCACGAACAAGTCTTTGTTAATGTAACGGCAAGAAGTGATAAAAGCTAGCTCGTCTTGAATGTGAGAGCTGTAACGATTAAAAGAAGCCTAGTGGATAAGTTGCCAGCGATAACGGATCGATTACATTGGACGTTGGTAACTCAATAAGCCTTCAACTACTCCATAAATACACCCCTCTTTCATCAATGCACTTTTTCTCCCGCTCACTCTCTCGTTCCATCTCTCTCTCTTCTTTTTCTTCTCTTCTCTCTCTCTCTCTCTCTCTCTCTCTCTCTCTCTCTCTCTCTCTCTCTCCTTCCCTCATCTTCACCCCAGTGCTCTTATTTATTTTCTAGACTCCACTTTATTAATCTTTTAATACTGCTTTTTTTCCTCTTTTTCACGTTTCTTAATGTCCCCTCTCTCTCTTTATCTATCTTTTATATGCCTTTCTTTCTTTCTTTCTATAAATATCTCTCTTTCTTTCTTTCTTTTTTTTTCTTTCTATAAATATCTTTCTTTCTTTCTTTCTTTCTTTCTTTCTTTCTTTATTTTCTTTCTTTCTATAAATATCTCTTTCTTTCTTTCCTTTTCTATCTTTCTTTTTTCTTTCTTTCTTTCTATAAAATCTCTTCTTTTTTTTTTCTTTCTTTCTTAAATATCTTTCTTTCTTTTTCTATTCTTTCTATAAATTCTCTTTCTTTCTTTCTTTCTTCTTTCTATAATTATCTCTCTCTTTCTTCTATAAATATCTATTCTCTTTCTTTCTTCTTTCTTTCTCTTCTCTTCTTTCTTTCTTTCTTTCTTTCTCTATAATTTCTTTCTCTTTATTTTCTTCTTTTTTCTTTCTTATCTCTCTCTCTTCTTTCTTTTCTTTCTTTCTTTCTTTCTTTTTACTTTCTTCCTCTTTCTTTCTTTCTTCTTTCTTTATTATCTTTCTCTTCTTCTTTCTTTCTTTTTTTATTAATCTCCTCTTTCTTCTCTCTCTCTTCTTCTCTTTCTTTTTTCTATGCTTTCTTTCTTTTCTATTCTTTTGTTTATCTTCTTCTTTCTTTTTTTCTTTTTCATATATCTCTTTCTTTCTTTTCTTATCTATAATACCTTTTTTCTTTATTTCTATTCTTTCTTTCTTTCTTTCAATAAATATCTCTCTCTTTCTCTTATCATGATATTATTTCTCCCTCTCCCTTTTCCATAACCCCTTCTTTAACTCCCCCTCCTCTTCTGTTCCTTGTTAACTTTCCATACAAGAAAAATACATTAAACTATCTGATGTTGACTTTCTAGTTTTTATATCAAGTACATTGTTTACTATTTATAACCTCCTGTTATTGAGCATCTTTGTTTGGAATATCCAAGTAAAAACGGTAGACTACATCAAGGTCTAGACTACAGTATTTATTTACGGTATTGCATTGTTTTTTTTTTGTATTCTCACTAGTTTTGAAAGTATAAATAAGTGTTTGTTTTCTATTCATGCTACTGGATGTTGAAAAATAGTTTTGTGGATTTTCACGGCCAAAAGTTAGACGTCGTTCATTAACACGCAATATAACAGATATCTTTTTTGTGGCTAATCGTTCATTTCCACAAAATCGTTTATTACTTGAGTATTTATGGCAAGTCAAATTCTTTCTAATGATTTGAAATCGCCTTGTCGACTTGGGCAGAGGAATACACCGACTGCACCTCTACAAAGGGGTAGAATCCACCCTCAATTGATCGTGGGTAGCGACCTGTGATGCTTAAGGACGGAATCCTAGTGGCTGAGCAGTCCATGACATGCAACACTCCTCTTTGGTCCTTTCTTAGGCGATTGGAGAGGCACCTCCGATCAATCGGCTAGCCACGTCAATCCCTAGCACCTATATGATTGTCCCAACCCTATGTGTGCTAGAAGGCTGTGGCTGCGGGTTTTATTGTCCTGGGTATGACGTTAAACTCTATCTGAGGGTGAGGTTCAAGTTCTGGAGGTCTGGGAAATGTGGAGCACCCCTTCATCACCATTGCTGACAGGTCAAATATGACCGGAAGTGGTAGTGTTATATTGAAATATGTTTAAAACAAATTGAGTACCCATCAAGAATGAATAAAACAAAACATCTTCGGCATAAAATAACCCAGCAAGGGTTGACAAGGCATACAATCCAACCAACTATCCATATTCACCAGACCTGGCCCCTTGTGTCTTTTTCTTCTTACCCAAATACAAAATTCATCTCACTGGTAAGATTTTAGGTGATGGAAAATATTCAGATAATGAACTGTATACCCTATCAAAAGAGGAGTTTCCGGGGTGCTTCGAGTAAAGGAAAACTTCCTGGAATATTTTGAGGAAAAGTGACGTTTCATTTCTCTCCTGTTAAATAAAGCTTTTGTCTCGATATTTTACGAACACACCTGCTGCATTCCCGATGTTTGCATAAGTATGGCACAAGAAAACAAGTATTGGGCACCTTATAACTAGGATACCCAATATGTCGATTCCGATATAAAAAAAAATGTGTTTAAAACCAATTGAATACTCATCAAGAATGAATAAAAAAAAACGTCTTCCGCATAAAATGATATAATTGACCCAACCTAATTGCCCTTTTGGCAAATCCCCAACACTTTTTATCATGTATTTGCTAGAAAGCAGTGACTGAGCGTTCTGAATATGACGATAAACTGGATCTGATGTTGCAAAGTTCTAATTCTGGGAGTGTGGAGTACCCCTTCATCGCCATTAGTCTCAGTACCTGCTGGGGTCTCATTTATCGGTTAAATAGAAAAAGTGTTTAGAAAATGATGTTTAAATAAAAATTGAGTTTAAATCTTTTTTAAATTGAATACCCATCAAGAATAAATAAAACAAAACATCTTCGGCATAAAATAACCCAGCAAGGGTTGACATGCCATAAAATCATAGCAACCAACTTATGATTTGAATTACTTTAGCCAACATGAAGGAAATCCATTGTGGAGTAATCGTTAGCAAATTCATCTCGCAGATCCATTACTACTGAATTGCGAGTTCGATCATCGCTTGATGCCCTATACATGCGACCTTGTGTCACATCCTACCAGTTTCTTATGGATTAAGTATCAGGGCATCTCATCGTGGTGTTAATGGTTTGCAAGCTAGTTTCATAGAATCATTACTACTGAATAGCGGGTTCGATTCTCGCTGGATGCCCCTTTCGACCTTGTGTGACATCCTACCCGTGGCTAACTGATTGGGTAGATACCTCCTCTAGACAACATTGTCTCTTCTGTCGACTGTCTTCGAGATGTCCGCAACTCTACAGCAACCGAAATAAACCAAACGAAGATGCACTTGTTGTCGTTAAGTAGCAGACACTTATTCTAGCAGCTCAGACTCGGTTTTTATCTAACCACTCCACCATGGATAGGATGCGGCACAGGACCACTTTTTAGTCGAAGGTTTGGTAACAGTGCTAAAAATTACTTGTTTTGTCTTTGCACAACTAATTTTGTGGGTAGTGCCGACGGAAAACAAGAATTTTTTCCTAGAGGTGCTCGTCGTGTAATGGTTATCGTCATATGAAATGGACACAGCAAATTCAAATCCTGGATGAGCTTGGTTGCATTTTACATTACGGTAATACCCATGGTAAAGATATGCATTCAACTATTCTCTCTCCATTTATGAGTAAATAGTATGCAATACTGGGATCTTTAATCTTGGTATAGCAACCGGTCTAAGAGAAGGATAACTCTGAATTCAAACTTGTTAAACTAAAAACAAAATGATCTTGTGTCATATCTTGCTCTTGTGGGGGGTTTGGCAAATACATACTAATTTCGTGGGGTACTGTTCAAGTATCAGGTAATGCATTTTTATAGCAAAATTATTTCCAATACATTCTATACTAAAATAATTTCCAATACATTTTTATAGTAAAATAATTTCCAATGCATTTTTATAGTGAAATCATTTCCAATAGATTTTTATACTAAACTCATTTCTAATGTATTTTATACTAAAATCATTTCCAATAAGTTTTATAGTAAAATCATTTCACATGCATTTTATGGTAAAATGATTTCCAATACATTTTATTTCAGGTTTTTTTACCACATATCCTATCTTTTGACAAACCTTTTTTTTTTCCAAGAAGACTGCCGACAAGTATGCCACCTGATTTTCTAAACTTTTACTTATTACTTATCTACTTCTTTAGACGCAGATATTACCCACCCGGATAGGATGTGACACAGTGTCGCATTCAACGAGGATTGAAATCGCTATTCAATGATAACGAATATGCGAGGCAGGCTTGCTAACCATTATACAACGATGGAACCCCGACTACTTTTAGAAGTATTTCCACGACAGATTGGAGGCGTATATTTATTGGAAGAAATGTAGGAATCCCCAAATGCTCACTATTCAGGTATTATATGCGCATCAAACGAACACGGTAACCGGAAGCAATGTCACGATTCTCTGAGACATGCGCAGTGAAACTCAGAGGAAGATCAATGACAATAAACTCGACATAATTATCAAAGACAGAACGAAGAGTTGCATACTAATCAACCTAGTCTTGCCGTTTGAGAGAAACTTCTCTGTAAAGGTGACTGAAAAATATAAATATCAAAGACTAAGAGATAGGAATCAACAGAATGTAGGGAATAAAGACATATTGAATCTTTTGGGTTATTTAATGCCAATATCTATCTATCTATACATATATAAAGGGCAGTTGTGTGTATATGTATGTCCGGAGGAAACTCCGAAAATAAAACAATTAACGACTAAGTAAATATATATATACACATTAAATATCACAGGGCTTGGTTTTTTAGCAAAAATAATAGAAATTTGATTTATATTCGTGAAGATGATTAAAAAATAAAATTTAAATGATAACAACATGGAATTTTGTTTTCGTTTAATATTTTAGATAGTAGACATGAACATTTCTTTTCAGAGTAGCTAGATCAATGCAAGGTCTCTTTTTTTTTTTACATCGGGATTTAAATGGGGCATCCCACGAGGATTAAACTCATGATTCAGTAATAATGGATCTGTGGGACTTTACAAACTTTACTAACTTTAAAAAATCCCCCTCTACCCAAGCGACGCCGGGTAGCCGCTGCTAGTTTTAATATAAAGGACTTTTCAACTTCATGTACATTAATATATTTGCAGAAACTGTCCTTATCTTTATGTATATTAATTTGTAGAAATAACTTTTATGTTACTTGGTTGGTTATTTTGTTTAATGGCATATCAACCCATATGGGTTATCCAATGTTAAATCCTGTCCTTTTTATATATGATTTGTATGTGAATAATTTTTAGGTAAACATTTTTGTTTGAAATAATTTTCATTAACTCAATGTATTGGTAGAAATTATTTTAGAATTTTCATTAATTTCATGTGTATCAGTAAACTGGAAGACTTAATAATTTTTGTTTGGAATAATTTTCAAAGTATATTGGTCGAAATTATTTCATGTTAGGCTTTTCATTAACTTCATGGGTATAAAAAATTGTGAAAATAATTTTCATTACTTTCATGTGTATTAATATATGGATATAAACTATTTTCTATTAGATTTTTCATTAACTTCATTGATATAAACAACGTGTTGAAAATAATTTTCATTAATTTCCTACGTATCAATAAACTGGAAGAATTAATAATTTTGGTTTGGAATAATTTTCATTGATTCAATATATTGACAGAAATTATTTCATCATAGATTTCTCATTAAGTTCAAGTGTATCAATCGTTAATTTCACATTAAATAAGCTTTGGGGGTTAAAGATCGTAAAACGAGAATACTTTTAATATACCCTAATATTAAGAAGAAAAAAATATGAAAGTTTAATATTTTTAATATATCCTAATATTAAGAATGAATATGAAGCAATATTTAATATACATTTCTAATATATACTTGCGTTAAGAATGAAAAAAATCAATGTTTAATATGTCATCACCATCATCATCAAGACGTGTCGACTGCATGGTTTCTTTTGACTCTCTCTTTCTCTTTCTCTCACTTTCTCTCTCTCTCTCTCTCTCTCTCTCTCTCTCTATATATATTATATATATATATATATATATATATATATATATATATATATATATGAAATATGATACAATGAAAAAACAAAGATGTTTACAACTGAATAGGCTCATCAGGAGAGAGTGTGCAAACCGTTTCGGGGCCAAACTCTCGACGGTTTAAAAGCAACATCGGCCCATCCCCACTGGTATGAGGACCCTAAACCGTCGAGAGATTGGCCCCGAAACGGTTTGCACACTTCTCTTCTGATGAGCCTATTCAGTTGTAAACATCTTTTGTTTTTTCATTATATCATATTCATACTGTCGGATTAATTTCCATTTTATTTTCACACACACAACAACACACACACACACACACACACATATATTATATATATATATATATATATATATATATATATATATATATATATATATATATATATATATAATACCTTTACTCGGGGTATATATGGGAGAGAGATTTGAGAGACGAGGAGATAGGATGAGGGGGTCTCACTTGTTACTCTTCTTTTATTTCGTCGGCCGCCATATTCTTCAGGGCTTATTTCTCGGGCTGATCCTGTGAGTTGCTTCTTCGTGTTGGTTTCTTCCGGTTGGTCATTTCTTGTTTTAATAACTTAACAAGACTTAGTTGTTTCTCTTAAATCGTTTATTTAAAACAACCCAGCCCATATTCAACCGCACCGTGGAGAAAAGACTCCCAGAGCAACAACAACGTCCGCTCTCTGCCAGCAACTAGTCGCATCTCATCTAAAACTTATAGCTAATCTCCCACGCCTATAATGTGGCGTTTTGCAAGGGGTCAAGTGAAAAGGTTATTACGCGTCAGTAACCGTCGTGGTAACTTTCCACTGGACACCCGATATTCTGAATATCTAACGAATCCTGATTCAAAATATCTGACTACAGTACGTACACAATTCATAAGCTACCTATGAATTATATAGCATATCTATCTGTTGGGCTATATTTGGGTATAAGATGTATGCAAAATTTCTATTTATGAAATTCTCCAACAACAGCAGGTACTGGTAGAAATTTGCCAATGAAATGCGTGAATATAAAGCATTTAAGATCGTTTGCAACTGTCCTCAAATCAATGGCTGACTGAACTTTCTGCCAGAAAGACTCATCTTTTGGATTAACACCAGAGGAACACTACTGACATAGTCTTATACATATTACAAGGAACATTATTGACTTGAACTTATATACATAACAATGGAACCTACGGGCTCGGATCTCCAACTGGATTCTGTCAGCCAACAGAACAATTGAACCCTTAAAATGATAACACGGATTCTAATATGTTCACTCTCTCTCTTTCTCTTTCTCCCCTCTCTCTCTCTCTCTCTCTCTCTCTCTCTCTCTCTTTCTCTCTCTCTCTCTTTCTCTCTCTCTCTCTCTCTCTCTCTCTATCTATCTATCTATCTATCTGCCCCTATCAATCATTGTTCTTGATAA
The DNA here is from genome assembly GCA_023376005.1 of Doryteuthis pealeii. Taxonomy (NCBI): domain Eukaryota; kingdom Metazoa; phylum Mollusca; class Cephalopoda; order Myopsida; family Loliginidae; genus Doryteuthis; species Doryteuthis pealeii. Next base: position 62,488,365 of record CM042152.1, on the reverse strand, counting down.
GTCCTTATAGATTGATTAATGTAATTTTTTGTTGGTCGGACGACAATGGTCTGTTCCCGTGTAGGCGAACGTCACTTGTGATTTCGTCCTTACTTCTCTAGCTCTACCCAACTTATTTGGAGGATGTGCGAGATAGGAACCAACTGGTTTTACAATTGGTGTTTTTTTTTTTTATGGTACTGCTTCTTGGATTTGTTCAAAACAGCACGCGGCATGTACTTGTGTAGTTTCGATCTGGGTTTTTTTGTTGTCTTCAAGCGTTTTGTTAGAGTCCGTTAGAGAGACCAATTTCTGTATGCTCAATAACATGCTCCAAGCAGTCCATGCTTTACTGATGCGTATATTGACATCGATTTCAATGAATGAGATATTGCTACCGAGGTATATGAATTAGTTTGTTTGGTTGATTGAATTTGTAATGATGATAAAAGGGTACTCCACACTCATCAAAGCTCCAATATAGGAACTTCAGCATTAGGTGCAGTTTAACGTCATACCGAGGACATTAAGACCCTCAACCACCGCATTCTAGCACTTATATGATAAAATGGGTTGGTGCATTGCTATAAGGGTAATAAGTTCGATACAGTCATATAGGTGATAGCGCTTGACGATTAATCGGAGGGGGCTTCTCCGACCACCAGTGTACCTAAGAAAGTGCCAAAGTGGAAAGTTGCTTGTCCTCGACTACTCAGCCACCTGAATTCCATCCTTAAACATCACGGGTCGCCAAAGTTCGATATATAATTTTAATTCGAGGGTGGGCTCAAAAGTTCATGACGTCATATCTCTTGTTGATGACTTTTTTAACCAAGAAGATCCATCCACTGCAATACCGATGGAGGAAATGTGTGGACCGCAAGGGGTACTATGTTAAAAAATAAACCTTATTTGACCACATTCCGGGAGATTATCTTAGGATCAGGGGTGTAGGAGTAGCTCGCAAAATAGTTTGACTAATCAAAACGGTCTGTTTGGTGTGAATTCTGAGTTTTCATGCTCCTAGAGCGGCTGCCATACTAAGGTTATAGAACCTAGTCTACACAACGATTTACACATAGCTTAAGTAAAAATAGCTGGATTATACATTTCCCAAGAGTATTAGCGCGATGAGAAATGCAAACTACCTTTGAACTCGAGTCGACGTGTTCATTTTCTACGTCGATAACCATTACACTTCAAGCCCCTATGGTGTGCTGGGTATGACGTTAAACTGCATCCAATGGTGAAGTTCTAACTTAGAGCTTTGGGGAGTGGAGAGTACTCCTCCATTGCCATTGCTCCCAGCTCCATCCTGACCCGGAGCCGTAGTACCTGTTAGGGTCCCACTAATGGTTTAAATAGAAAAATGAGTTTACAAAAAATGTATTTAAAAAATTGAGTTTGAAAAATTGATCACCCAACAAGAGTGAATAAAACAAAACGTCTTCGGCATAAAATAACCCAACAAGAGTTGACATGCCGTAAGATCTAACCAACCAAATTATCAAGCGCCTGTGAACTTTTCAGCCGACTCTGGTATATCCTAATATTAAAGATGAGAAAAAACAAAGTTTAAGTAGCAAAGCTCTCCATAGTGCGGATTTACGATTGCCATAAATCTCTTAAAAATCAAATCGAAAAAAGCTATCTTTGTTATAAAACCGCACTTTATAAGTAATATAAAGTTAACGAATAGAAGAAACATTTGCATTTTAATGCCACTTCACTTGAAATAGTTTTATTGAGAAAAGAGATACGCATGAGAGAGTTACGAAAGCCATAATAAGAAATAATACTTTTAGAGAGAAAGTTTGGACATTAAATAGAAAGAAGACATTATTGGCGGTATTTCAATGATTGTCATGTCATAAAATCAGTGAAAACGAACAGATAAAGCATAAACATTATTTCCCGCAAAATAAATCAAATTAATGACAGCCATGAATGATCTCACCGTGAAAGTTGCAAGGAAAAGTCAATTTAAAGGTGCTAAATCCAATCCATCAAATATATATATTATATATATATATATAATATATATATGTGTGTGTGTGTGTGTGTGTGTGTGTGTGTGTGTGTGGAGAAAAGTAGACAAACACGGGATGTTATGGAAACTTGATGTTTATTGTCGACGATGCAACGTTTCGGTCTCTTATTAGACCATCTTCAGGACTTGGATATTAACCTGTACACATAGTTCTTACTCGAATGATGGAAATTCTCAAAATGCTGAAAACCGAAGGTCGTCAGTAGGGGGAGGTGTGGTTGGGAGTGGTTAGTGGATTCTTCTTCTTTCTGGAATGGGGAGTGTCGGAATGGTGGATGGTGGTACCACAGGTGTTAGATTGTGGGGATTGGTTAGCTAAATATGTGTATGTGTGTGTGTGTGTCTGTTTAATTGTTTTTTTGTTTATATGTGATGGGGAACTGGATTTGTCGTTAAGTATATGTGTGTGGTTGGTATGTTGGTGTGATTTTTTAAAAATAAAATATATATATTTTTTTAATAAAATATATATAATATAATATATATATATTATATATATATATATATGTGTGTTGTGTGTGTGTGTGTGTGTGTGTATGGCAATAGCAGATGGGGACCATATGACCTTTAGACACGACTTTTGCTTTGCTGATTCATAAGTATATTTTTTTCATTTAAACCATCAACATCTGGTTGTTTGTTAGACGATTTTCAGATTTTTTTAAACTAACCCTAACCCTAACCCCTAGCCCTAACCCCCAACAAACAACCGGATGTTGACGGTGTAAATGAAAAAAAATGTACTTATGAATCAGCAAAGCAAAAGGGGTGCCTAAAGGTCACATGGTCCGCAAATGGTTGATATTTACCACGTACCTCATGTGTACAGGTTAGGCACAAGACCCTATTAATGTGCGACCACCCACGAACCGAACTCATGAGAGGCGGGGGGAAAATGCGTTGTTCCCATCGGCATTCCCCCATTAAGGGGGTACACCAAGCACCGGGCAATAAACCTAGCCCTGCCCATTTAAATCGAGGGAGCAGGTGTTGCTTATGGGGATGGCCCCCTGGGATCAACGATGTTAGCTTACGCAATCCAGGGCCAAAGCCACCGGACCCTCCGGTAATAGCTTATGGTTATCACGAGCTCATTTGGTCGACTAAGTTTTTGCGATATTATTAGGGAAGTGCTCATATCAGTGATAAAGCTATTAATATAATATATATATATATATATATATATATATATATATGTGTGTGTGTGTGTGTGTGTGTTCTGTGTGTCTGTGTGTGTGTTTGGGTATGTGTGTGTGTTGTGAAAAATGTTTTTCGTTGTCTTAGAAGCATGGGAAAAAGTTAGGATCAGAATCAAAATGATGAATATTGTGTCTTAAATCTTGTCAAGATTATGAACCCAATATTCATCACATATACCGACGCATACGTGAACTCCAGAACAATATTCACACACGACCACACAAACACAAAATAACACAGACAGACAGACAGACACACACACACACACACACACACCATATATATATATATATATATATATATATATATATATATATGGTCATCCACAGACACGTGTTTCGACTTATCAAGTCTCTTCAGTGTGGCTAGTCACTTGGTTTCTAATAAACGTTTATTTACCCAATCCCTTCACCACGAATAGGATGTGACACAAGGTTAATTTTAAAGCAAGTTTTGGGTTAAAGTGGTATTATTATAATTGGTTGGAAGTCTTAATGACCTCCACGTTGATCCATAAAAGTACCAGACATATGGCGACAAACGAGTTGTGAAGTGTAACAAACAGGTTTTAATACATGAGCGCGTGGAGAAACATTTATACAGGAATACATATACAAATGACAAAGTAGATACAAATGACGAAGTAGATACATAAGTAACACATATAAGAATAGAAGGTATACAAAGGTGTCAAACAGATACAAAATGTACTATAAAGAAGGTAGGATGTAGTCTTTCGTCCTGTAGAAGTGGTACAGAGTACTGAAGAAAAGTCACTTACTTAGGCTACGATGATAACCGTTTAGTCAAGTGCGCAAACATTGTCTCTAAATGTGTTAGAAATAAGATAAATCATTGGAATCTCTTCGTCTACTAGAGACGATGGCATAGTGTCTCAAAACAAATAAAAACAGGCCAATTTTTTAATGGCAATCTCAGGTGCGCTGACTGCACACAAACAGTGATGATTGCTGGGTCTGCTGTGGAGGATGTTTTTTTCACCCATTTTCATGCCTCTTTTGACTGAGAGACACCAGATGGTGTTGGTCTTCCTGTCTTTCTTGCAGACGTCTTTGAAGCGTAGGCGGGATCAACCTGTCATTCTGGATTCTTCTGCTAACTCGTCATACTGTAGGTCTTTGGGGACACAGCCTATGTCCACCCTCTTGACATAAACAAGCCAACGAATAAATACATTCTAATATATGTTATATACCTTGTGAGTTTGTATAACAGTTAATGCTGTCTAATACATTCCAAAAGGTAGAAGTCTGTAATAGTTTTTTTTCTCACAATAATAGAAGGCAGGTTGTAACCCCAGACGCTTCTTTGTCACATACTGGGGTGAATATTCGTTTGGTTATATACGGCAATCGTGCTTGTCTGCTAACCAACAAGTCGTGATCTCCCAAAGGCCGTAAACATCCGGGAAATGTCAGACGGAATTTGTCGGCCATGTCACTATTTTCTCACGAGGATTCCAGTTTACAGGTTGAAGCCTTGTAGTTTGAGATTTTCGAGCTTTTTCTCGAATTATTTACGTGAATAGAATAAACTTCAATAATCTCCCATGATACTGAATTTTATTTATATCTGCTTCCAAATATACATCAAGACATATCCATTCAGGCTAACAGACATACAGACACATATGTATACACACACACGCGCACACACACACATACACATATATATCTTATTATAATGGAGATTGTGTGTTTTTCTGTCTGTAACCGAAACTATATTCCTACTCAAGTAACAATTCTCTTAGTTATTGACATCACATTCTCCATGAATTTATTTTTATCTAAACCTCAATTATTAATAAAATTGTCTTACATTATTAATACTGTTAACTATGTCTACATACTAACAACATGCAATTATATTTATATATACAACAAAATAGCGGTTTACAGTGTAAATGGGAAGGCTAATTTGCATATTAATATTAAAAAATCGAATTTAATAGATATGTGCTTAGTATTATTGATTTCTAACTGTTTGGTTTTATTTTAATGAATATAAGCAAAAATCTCTTCAATGAATCTTAAATGAAATCCATTAACAAGATAAATAACTGTCATTTTATTCTTTACTTCCTCTTATAACTAAATACTTAAATTAGAAAAAATATCAATGAAAGACGAGAGTGATGGAAGAGTAAGTTTCAGTTGTTCCATTTTTTATTATACTCCCTCTGTTTCAAATCTTTTATTATACTCCCTCTGTTTCAAATCTTTTTATCTGTATTCTTATTTAGTTTCATTAGCCTTTCTAATTTGATACAATATTTTATTATATTAAAACTTAAATACTTGCACCCGGAGGGTGCATATATTTGCTAGTATATATATATGTGTGTGTGTGTGTGTGTGTGTGTGTGTGTGTGTATTTGGGCAGCATTCTTTCATTTATACATGTGTTACGTAGTGCATTTTCTTTGACGGTACCAAATAGGTATATGTTGCATACCTCTTTACCGGCACTATATATCTATATATGTTATATACCTTCTTACGTCTTACTCTGTCGTCTGTTCTTCTGGTCGGCTTTCTTCCTAGATCTCGTCTGGTCTTCTATTGAGGGTTACGTGTCTGGGGATTACTTGTTATCAGAAGCCTTGTGCTATTGTTAGCTTTTAGTAATAACAACAAGACTTCGATTTACGATGATGTTACTTTATTCGTAGAACCCCAGACCAGACAATCACGCAGTGAGCTCACATCTTGCTAGCTTCGCTTCTAAGTTCTAACTCTCTAACTGACTAACTGAGTTGTTTACACCTTAAACCGGAAGGGCCTTCATCGGCTTCCGATTCTCACGGTTCTCCCAGAACGCAAGGTGAGAGTGAGGTCAAGCATTGTCACTCACTCTCAAGGCCATCAGCTGTACTGATCGCCATAAGGATTTCTATACTACCTTAAAAAGATATTAGGGATCCATAATTATGTAACACATGTAGAATTAAACAAAAGACACATCTGTTTTACAATTTTATTTTTGATCTTTTCGAGTTTTCTAGCCAACTTTTTAATATTTGGCTGGAATTCGTGGATAAGTCCACCAAAGTTCAAGTCCCGAGTACTTTCGGCACTTCGAAGTGCCATCATCAGGGGTGATGTGTTCCAGTTTTTGTTTTTTTTTAGATTATATTAATGGGGAGGCTGGAAAGAGAAGAATTGATGAGAAAGGTGTTATATGCATTTTAAAATGTGTGTACTGCATTGGAAATTTTGTTTAAGGATGGTTTGTATTGTTTTATGTATAGAGCTTCTAGTATTTGGAGTTTTTGTTTATTTTTTTTCTTTGTGCAGAATGTGTGTATTTAACTTTGGATTTATCCACGAATTCCACATATTAAAAAGTTGGCCAGAAAACTCGGAAAGATCAAAAATAAAATTGTTAAACAGGAAATGTGTCTTTTGTTTAATTCTACATGTATATATATATATATATATATATATATATAATATATATATATATATATATATATATATATATATTATATGTGTGTGTGTGTGTGTGTGTGTGTGTACATATGCGTCTGTAATGTCTGTGAGCCTGAATGGGCATGTCTATATATATATATATATATATATATATATATATGCTGTAATAAAAACATGAGCCGAAATAAACTTATTCTTAAGTTTATCTCACTTTATTTCTACTTGCTGACTTAATTCGTACAACAAATCCTCAGCTTATATGCAAGACAGACGCCGTTCATTTTGTCCACCCCATTCACACAAAAAGGGGCGTAAGATTGATACTACACCTACACACGTCTGACACTATCTACCTAGGTTTCACCCGAATGGTTCTTCAGGATAATTCTGACTGAAGGACGTTGTTACAAACGCCTTTTATCATGGGAGTGGGTATTCGAGTGGGCAAAAATTAGCATAAAAAATTAAAAATTCATAAAAAGGTTGTGTTATAGCTATTTTTATTGTCTAAGTAGCCATGTCTTTTTATGTATATAAAAGATTCTATTTTTTCTTAATAATGTTAATTCGTAGAGGTGCTTATTTTGTAAAGGGATGTTTTTAAAAGAGTAGGGGGAGTTCGTTTGTTCCATAACACATATAACTTTACAGTGCATAATGGTGAGATAAACATAGGTTATTTTAACACTCGAATAAAACGAGAAAATAATAACCATAAGTTCGAAACTGTTCTTTAAAAAATACTATTTCCTTTTATGTAAATTTTTATGTAAATCTCTGACTTCACTTTCCGATTGACGACTCTATTTTTCATAGCATAGACAAAACGTAAACTAATAATGAATAAATCCAAAAAGTTATTTTTTAAAATACTATTTCCTTCAATTTAAAGGAAAATGTGTCTTCTGTTTCCGACAGACGACAATATTTTTTTTCAACGGATAAAAGTCATAACAAAATAATTCAAACATTAAAAGTAAAATAACATTTTCTTTTTCTTTCAGGGACAAAAAAACTTTAAATCCTTTCCAATTTCAAATGCATCAATTCCTTTCCAATCTCATCGTTTAAAAAAAATCCCTCTTCAAAAAATGATTTTAGAAATAAACAAATTTGTAAATTACCTTTCTTTTCTTTCTTCCTTTTTATCTTTTTAATCATTATTCACGTGTTAATTCTTTTTAACAAGTTATGACGTTGTTCACCAGCAGGTGTGTGAGGGAACAGAGATAGAAACTGCATCATCAACAAACAGGACGCGAGACTCAACTCACTAAATTCTAATCCTATTTTTCCAGCATCACCTGATCACATGATCCTCTAGGTCAATGAGAGACCCTAAGGTGTTCAGACGACCCTAAGACTGCACTTTGTCAATCAAACTATATAAAATTGTAAAATAATGAGTTTGGAAGTAAGTGTGTAATGTCAGCGGTGGGTTGGCGTGGAACGAATGTGGAAAAATTGAAAACGTAATTATGGACAAAAACCAGAATAAGTACGTGTGTGAGTGATGACATGGAGGTCCTTGGCCTTCGCTTCTGATCGGAAAGAACAAGGTGCAAGATGCAGTCTGTCCGCAAGATCATTTATCAATGGGTAACTTGGGAATCGAAAATAAAGATCTCTAAAGAAAAACTTGAAAAGTCTTGTGTTCGTTAATTAAAAACTAAGCAATGACACAAAACAAGACATACCAAGAAACAAGTGATTCCAGACTCAAAGAAGTGAGAGAATGCTGGGCCAAGAACAGGCCCAGGTACCCAGCTCAGAAAATAAGTAGAAAACCAAAGAGAAATTTATAATTACACTCATATAAATGACCTTATATCCTCCTTAAATGAACCCACCCGCCACGTTACCAGATCTAACTGTATTTTCCATTTTACTGTTAATTTAAATTACTCTACACTGCTTGATAAAAATGATAGGCTATGTATATGCATATCTATTATTTAAGAGACTGCAATCACGTATGTAAACATTCCGTTTGTGGGTGTGCTTTGGGTGTTTTGTTTTTTTGTAAATAGTAACTTTTTAAAATAATTTCCACTGACTAAACGAGTTTAATTATTTTAAGTGTTGCAGATAAATATAATATTGGAAGCAAATAGTACCGGGGCATGAACTGCTGATTTATCATTAAAAAAAAACAGAAAGAAAGACGAGTTGACAGTTTGACATCTCTTCCATTTGGCTAGCTGTAACAAGATATGCTTCGATCTAAAACCCCAGACTGACTCACTAACGGTGGTCTTCTATGTGGGTATGGGTTGCTCAGTGAACCAATATATATATATATATATATATATATATAATATATATATATATATATATATATATATAACGGATTTCGGGATTCTGTCTGTTTTTCTCTTTTAGTGGCTGGGGTCCATAGAGATGAATGGAGAATAAAGATCGAATTAAAGAACGAAGAAAGTTAGCTAGTGTCTGTTGTCTATTTCTTCCTACTTACACGGTTAGCGTCTCATCTAAGGGTCAAGTAGATATCCTTGAAAATATAAAAGAAAGACGAACGAGACATGCTTTGCCCTGCAGCAGAATTAAGGACGGAATCATAAGTGACATTCTACTGTGGCCAACTACACAGCAGAAGAAACCAATCAGCAAAACCGTACAATTAAACAGCTCAGATATTGGAAGCCGGGTGTAGGACGAGTGAAAGTCGGTAGGGACGAGTTGAGAGA
>CM042152.1:62453976-62471476 GCA_023376005.1 Doryteuthis pealeii | reverse complement strand
TAATACCTTAAGTCGGAAATCCAACAGTGATAATGATCCTGTGCAGTCAGGATGTTCTATGGTGAAATGTATGTTGTTGTCTATGTTGTTGAATGTTGATGCGATTTTGTTGGCTTCTTCACGGGAAGATGTGAGGATGAGAATATCATCTATATACCTGGTGAAGAAGGCACAAGAGCGGCAAATATTAAGTGCTTGGCGTTCAAGTCTGTCCATGTAGGAGATGGCCAGTAAGCCCGAGAGGCTGGATCCCATCGGCAGGCCCTTTATTTGCTTATATGTTCGTTCTTGAAACGTGAAGTATGTGTTGTCTACGATTATTGATAGAAGTTGGTGTATGTCTTGGGGTGAGGTTGTAGCAGTATAGGCCGGATGATGCTATCCGTTCAGTCAACAGGTCGACCGCTGGTTGAGCTGGTACTGATGTGTATAGAGCGGTAACGTCCAAGCTAAATGCGTATTTATTATTTTCGAGTATATTTGATGGGGTTTGTTGCAGTTTGTGAATGACTTCGTCAGAGTTGCTGACATGTCCAGGGAGAGTCGCTAATATTGGTTTCAGTATTTTTGAAAGGAGCCATGATGTCTTATATAGTGGTCCTTCCACACTGGAGACTATTGGTCTAATTTGCGGTGTTGAATTGGTTTTATGTGTTTTTATTAGATGGTAAAACCTTGGTAGGGTGCTATTTTTGCTAGTGAAGTTGTTCTTGTATCTGTTGGGGAGTTTTCTATTTTTGCAGATTTTGGTCCATGTGGTGTTTATGCGGTTTTCTATTTGGGTAGGCGTTGTATCTGTGACCTCTGTATAGAGTTCGTTGTTGTTTAGGTGTTCGAATGCCAAGTTGTTGTACGTATCCTTAGGGATTATGCAGAACTCTTTTCCTTTATCAGAGGGCAGGTAAATTAATTCTTTCTCTTTTAGTTTTTTAATAGTGTTGTGTTGTGCTTTAGAAAGGTTGGGTGTTATTTTTTTGTTTCCTTTTATGATTTGGAATATTGTTTGTTTGAGTCTAGATAGTTTTGAATCTAGTACTTGGTTGGCTGGAGGTGGGTGTAGTGGGTTATCTAATGTGTAAGTAGGGAGTTGGTTGTTTTTATTTGTTGTATCTGTGGGGTTGGGTGTGTTATCGATGAAGGTTAGCCATTTTAGTTGATATGCAGTTCGACAAAAGTTCGTCTCAAGGTCCAGTAGTAGTTTGTCATTTATTTTTTGAGACAATATAAACTTGGGTCCTAGACTAAGTAGCTCCTTTTCTTCATTAGTTAGGGAGTGTGATAAGTCCGTAACACGTGGCTGATTTTGTGGTATTGTGTTGTGTGGTTCATCTTTAAAGTCATTCGTTTTTCCTGCATATTTGCGTTGTGTGTTGCGTTTGTGTTGTTTGTTCTGAGTCCATTGGAATTTTTGTTTTAGACGTTTTTTTTCATGGTCCACGCTGTAGTGGTAGATTTGGTTTATAATTTGTGGTATGGGTATAGTTGTTGTAGTGGGTAGTGTTGTTATCGCCTCGTTGTATGTGTTTATGTGTTTGTGTAGAGTGAGATGTAGGTGTTGTATCATTTTCTTGATCAGGAACGTATGAAGGTAGTGCAGTGTCCGCTCAAATTTTGGTAGTTGGAAGCATGTTGGTAGGTGGATGTTTCTGATTGTGTTGGGAATTATATTGTATTTTCTGCAGCGTTTGAGGAAGTTAATTTGGCAGCCGATCCTAGCGCGTTTCTCCGATAGCTTCATCAGTTCCTTGATTTTGGCAAATTCATCCTGGCTCAGGCGTAGAGATAAGAGAGTTTCATAATTTGCTTGAAGCATTGTGTATGTATTGGTTAGGAGGTAGATTTAGAAGGCCATCACAATGCAGTTTGGAATAAATAAAAAATAATAATACGCTAGGATACAGTCTTAACGTCACAGCCAACACGCATTTTCAATGTCACGCGCATTACAACATACGAACACGTACAAAAAAAAAATAAAAATAAAAATAAACGCATTCACGCTCACACGGGAATACAGTTATTTCAAAAATAACGTCATTTTCAAAAAAAAAAATTCATTTAGGAAGAAATGCCATAGCTGTACTGCTTCAGTTCAATTCTTTTGATAAAGAGGTATTACCTCGAAAATTCAAGAAATAATAAAAAAATACAGGTCAACACACACCACCATTGTTACCGTATTATTATTTTTTATTTATTCCAAACTGCATTGTGATGGCCTTCTAAATCTACCTCCTAACCAATATATATATATATTTGTAAAGGGGGGGGTCGTCTTTTTTTAGTATTGGAGAATTGAAAATGAAGTCCTCGATTATAGGTGTAAGAGCTGTATTTATTTATTTATTCATTATAGTGCACAATACATTTAAGGTTCAGTTGTTACCATTGGTTTGTTGTCTTGATGACAAGTGGCTAACATACTGCTTGAAAACCAATGGTAACAATTGCACCTTAAATGTATTTTATACTATAATATATATATATATATATATATATATATATATATGTGTGTGTGTGTGTGTGTGTGTGTGTGTGTGTGTGTGAAGAAAAAGTGGAAGTGAATCCGACAAAATGTGATATTATGAAACATTGAAGAAACACAAGTTCATAAATAAAGTAATGTTTATTTTGCCTACGCTGCAGTGTTTTGATCTGTTTCAATAGATCTTCATCAGGGCTTTCGTTAATTTGAGGGAAGAAAAATACATGTATCACAGAAAATAAGAAATCTGCGAGACTTGTTTGTCTTGTCGGTCAGTCTATTTAAAAAATTGTTGAATGAAATTGTCGAATGAATTTGTTGAATCAAATTAACGAAAGCCCTGATGAAGATCTATTGAAACAGATCGAAACACTGCAGCGTAGGCGAAATAAATATTACTTTATTTATGAACATCTGTTTTTTTCAATTGTTCATAATATCACATATATACACATGTATATATATAGATACATACATTTATATCTTATTATAATGGAAATTGTGTATCTATCTGTAACCGAAACTACGTCACCACCAACGTCCCAATTCCCTTAGTCATTTACGTTATATTCTCAATGGTTATTAAATAATCATTATTCAATCTTAATTAGCATCTTATTTATTATCAATGTCTCTATAAAGGTCTAGCTGAGATAGATTTGCATCATGGGATTAGTATGTTTAAAATCCTGCAATGTGTGTTATATATCGTTAAGAAATAAATGTTTACATAGTATATGGTGTGAATAAATTGCATACTGGTTTTAACAAAACAGTGTTTTGTGAATAATTAATTGGTGTCTTTTATTTCTAATGTTATTGTTTTATTCTCAAATGTATTCGAAGCAATCCTATGTATAAGTTCATATTGAAATCAATTAGAATAAAGAAAAAATAAATGTAATTATTACATTACGCATTTAATTTCATAAGTCTTTCTAATTTAATATAATATCTAATTATATTAAAACTTAGATACTTGCGCTTAGACGATACATATTTTTGTAATAAAAATGTGAGTGGACATGCCCAGCCCTTTTACTACATAGAAATGGTGAGGAGCTGATGATAGCAAGATCCAGGGACTGGTGTGCTAGATCAAGCATATCTTGTTACACCTAGCGCACTGGAAAATATATTGAACTTTGTCAAATCGTCTTTCTTTCTGATTGCTGTTTGTTTTATAACTTATCTCTTCGTGCCCTGGTATCATTTGTTTACAATGCTATTGCTTTACTATGAAATGGTACTTGTTAATAGAAGCTCAAATGAAACCTTTTGAATTCATCCTTTGATTGGTTCTCTTGGTGCAATCTGGTTATTTTTTATCTTAATTTCTCGTATCGATATCATTATTTTGGACCATATGACCTTTAGGCACCCCTTTTGCGAAATCGATTCATAAGGACATTTTTTCCATTTACACCATCAAAATCCGGTTGTTTGTTAACAGATTATTTTTAGAGTTTTTTTTTAATTATAAAACTAACCCCTAACCCCTAACCCTAACCCTAATCCCTAACAAACAACCGGATTTTAACGGTGTAAATGGAAAAAATGTCCTGATGAATCGATTGCGGAAAAGGGCTGCCTAAATGTCATATGGTCTATTATTTTAATCAAAATAGATAAATAAATAGATTAAAGATACTTGAAAACATGTTTATTGGAGTTACCTTTAACCTTTACTGAGGTGTCGTAGTGTAATGGTTATCATCATTGGAAATGGACACAGTGACGCGAGTTAAATATTCTATACGAGACAGTATTGTATTTTACATAGCGCTAATATGTTTGGGAAAGGTATGCATCCAACTATTCTGCCTCCTGCTATCGGTAAATAGGCTCTTTAACCTCCACCGGTGTAGGAGAAGAAACACTTTGAATTCAAACCTGCTAAACACCGCTTAAGAAATTGACCCTATGTCACATCCTGCTCGTCCTGAGGAACTGGTAAATACGTTCCTTTAACCCTTTACGAATAGACACAAATAAGTATAACGTTAATGTTAATCAAATAGCTATGCACACGCAATGCGTTCCAACAGAAATGGTCGTTGTAATAAAAATGGGGCGAGGGGACATCTGCTGCACTTTGTGCTTGATCCATAACCCACATAAGGATAACCCCCACCCACTCACATAAATCTAGTGTATTATTTTCCACATCAATAGAAACGGTGCAGCTGTCTATGTTCAAAGAAGTACATTGAATTATTGAGGATATTAGCTCCGCTTGACTTAGTCCGGTAATAATTCCCTATAGTAGAATAATTATTAACAATGCCTTTCTATAATAAAATTACTTGCAAAACTTCCCTATAGTAAAAAAAAAATAACTTACAGTGTATTGATATAATAAATCACTTGCACGGCTTTCCTTTTAAATAGAAAATCACTTACAATTCATACAAGAGTAAAAGTATCTGTAAAAGTATTAAAACACTCTGCACTTGCACATTTATTAGCAGGACCTGTGGATATACTACAGCATGATAATTTAAATATTACAACCTTTGATGTGTTTACTTAAGAACTATTTAAAATAGTTCAATATGTAAAAAGTCTAATAATCTTGATCTAACTCTCTCTCACTTTTTTCTCTTTCTTTCCTTCTTTTCATCATTTCATTATGTTCAATTGAAACAGATTAGCGTTATCACTTCCGCATTCTCACACACTCTCTCTATCTTTCCCCCTACTCTCTATCTTTATTTCCTTCTTATTATATTCTTTCCGTGTATCATATCCCTTTTCTTCCCTTTCTTTCTTTATAACAAAAACGGAATGGTCCATTTTTTAGATGAGGTGACGACACTCATAAGAAATAAGAATTCGGTGGATAAGCAACACCAGATAATCAGGATTTACATTTTTGCATTGTCATCTTGGATAATTTGGATGGTTTCATTTTCAACCAGAGGATGTTGCAAGATGATAACGGTCGTAGTTTTAAGGAACACGATTATTGATATAGAAATAGCCAAAGCAAGATCTTATAATTTTGACTATTTCCATTTTCTAAAGTAAAAGTACCTGTAAAAGTATTAAAACATTCTTCATTCGCACATTTACTAAAAGGACCTGTCGATATACCACAGCATGATAATTTAATTATTACAACCTTTAATATGTTTACTTAAGAGCTAATCAAACCCACTCTGAGAGACTGAAGACCAGCCTTAAGGAAGTCTAGAAAGGAACAAGTCATTGTGTCACGATTACGCATTGGTCACGCAAGACTGACGCTCTCCTATATACTCAAACAAGAACAACAACCACAGTGTGAAACATGTCAAACACCTTTGACTTTTAAACTCTTATAGAATGCAGGGTTTTTGCTCATATCAGAAACCGTTATTTAAATGCAGACAATATGAAAGAACTATTTGAAAAAGTCAACATAGAAGACAGTCTGTTCTTTTTGGAGGAAATAGAATTATACCGTAGAATATAGACATGAACCTAATCAATACCATATAACCTGATCCCCAATGATGCTAACACATTGTTACGACCAATTACTACAAAAGTATGAATATATATACACAACATATATTACTTCCTAACTGCTAAGCATGGCATAACCCCAGACGGGTTGATATGCCGTTAAAATCAATCAACCAACCACCCAACTTAAGAGCTATTGCTAAATAGTTCAATACATAAAAAGTATATTAATTTGAATTTCACACACTCTCTCACTCCTATTTTTCTTTATTTCTTTTTTTTTTTTTTCATCTTTTCATTATGTTTGATTGAAATAGGTTAGTGTTATCGCATCCGCGCCCTCACTCCCTCTCTTTACCTTTCCCCTACTTTCTTAATATATTTTTAAGTGTATATGCCCTTTTTTCTTCCCTTTCATTCTCTATAATAAAAACGGAATGGTCCATTATTTAGCTGGGTGATGTCACTATTAGAAATAAGAATTCGGAGAATAAGCAACACCAATTATCTGGATTTACATATTTGCATTTTATCTTAGACGATTTGGACGGTTTCATTTTGAACCAAAGGGTGTTGCAAGATAGCGGTCGTACGAACACGAGTATTAGAGTATCAATATAGATGTATTTATTTAATTTATTTAAAATCCATTTTTCTATGAAATTACATGCAAGAGTTTCCTTTTGTAATGATAATTCATAAGCAGAGATACTCGATATTTCCCAGGGTTAACAAAATTGAAAATAAATCTCATATCTACATTCATGAAAAATCAAGAAAAAATATTTTTCTATATATTTGTTTTGTTATCTTTTTTTCTTTATAATTTCTTGTTTTTTTAAGTGGTTTATCTTTATTTATTATAAGGGTCGGTTTAGCTTGGTCGATAGAGCGTCCGACTAGGAACCACAAGGTTCCAGGTTCGATACTGACCTTCGCCAACTTAGCGTATGAGTAACACAGGGATCTCTGCGGTAAAGTGAGGAGCTGATGGTAGGTGTGGCGGTGTACCTCAGACGCTAAAAGATCTCATTGATCTAGCGCTAGTGAAAAGGGATAGACTCCCTCGTTGTCTAGCTGATACCGAAAATAGGCCACTCCACACACTGATCTTTATCATTATTATTATTATTATTCTTTTTTGTATTTTTTTATGTTTTATTTGCTTTTTATTATGTTTTATCATTTATTATTTTGTTTTATTTTTAAATCATTTTATAAACTTGTAACGTAGCGGTATATCAATATATGGTCACAGTACCAAAAGCTATATATGTAACGTAGTGATATATTCACGGTACCAAAACGGATATATGTAACGTTCTAATAGCGATATATGTTTTATAGCGGGTCTTGTCAACGTGCCTCCAAATTCACGACACTAAAAAGGTGTTCGGCACGTGGCGGTCATCTTGTCGATAAAAAAAAGTACAACGCGAGAAATATATCGTCACAAGCTGCTTAGCTTTTATTTCCAGGTTAGGCTCGTCTCGTGGGCTGTGTCGGAGAGGAGGAAAGGCAGAGAGAAAGATAGAGAGGACTGTTAAATTACTGTGATCGCACACTAGGGACCAGAGGCCCATCCGTACTCTACGCTGTCCGAAATCAAAAAGAGACCCATCTTCCTCTTCGTCGTTCCACGCCACCACGTGACTTCCAGTTCCGGTCAACACCCGAAACTTCCGGTTGGCTTTCAATTCTCCATTCGGGAGGTCATGCCCCGGTCAAATTCCTGACAAACCGTTTTGTGTTCATCCCTTTTTTTAAACCCTTTACTATCTCTTATTTCTTCTTCCTCCTTTTCTAATTGTAGTTCTCGCAAAACTCAGGATATTCACCATCTCGCTACAAACTGTCATTTATGAATATAGTGAGATACTTGCGTTTGAACACCGATCGACCGTAAACTAAAATGGCGAACCTTTAAATAGTATAAATAAAGTGGGAAGGACTTCAACCATAGCTTGGCCGGTACACTCTTGGTTCAAAGCGATTATGTTATTTGTTTTAGGCAAGACTGTGGTGTCATGGATGGTAACAATCTTTTTCGTTTGTCTTATTTTCTGTTTAATGTATTAATGTAGGTTGGAATGAAATACTTATGTCTCTGTATTTCAATTGGACATATGGCCTAGTGGATAAAGGAGTTATGTTAAGACAATTCTAAATGACAGTTATCTCTAGACTGCAGGTTCAATCCTGGTCAGGGGCAGCAGTAACATAGAATAATAATTAACACAGATTAATGGCTCTATCCCGGCTATGGTTAGCGGTATGAGAACAGGATACCCCCGTGGTCTGAATAAAGGGTTAGGTTCAAAGTTCCGTAATGGCTCCCGATTACGACAAGAAAGTTCCCGAGTTCTAAAAGAAGGCTCCCGAGTCTGAGAAGGTTCCCGAGTCCGAAGAGAAATACCCGAAGAAGGCCGGAGGGCACATCGGCCGAAACGTTATACAGATAACAATTTAGATGAGGACAATAGTCCGAATAATACAAATAATACTTAAATACTTATGCTTTTCTTGAGTTTTTTGTTGTTGTTCTTTTTATGTACACGTGAGTGTTACAAAAGAAACATTAATATTCAAGTGTATGAAAATTACTATATTTATCTTATTCTAGTGCACACATATAATTTAAGTCGACTACGTATTTAGACCATCTATGACTCTTCTATAATTGTCACCTTCATATTCCATACTTTTAGCTCTCTAGCAAAGTCCTGGTAATTATTCATTTCTTCGCTTTTCTGTACATTTACTCAGAATTGTCGCATCTACGCAATCCTTAATGCTAGCGAGTTTTCTACTTTCTTGTTTTCTTAAAGTATAAATTCTGTGCCATATATTGCTGATCTCGGCAAATCCCCGTTAACTCCTGTTTTCAGCCTAGGGTGCTATCTCAAGCATATCATGTTACACCTAGCCCAGCGGATGAGATAAATCTCAACATTTCGTCCGGTAGGCCGGGTATGTCAACACGTCTTCCCCCGGCTGCAGGCTATTTTGAATAATTTATTTATTCGCACCCGGTACTTTCGCTTACAATGGAGATGCGTGGTGTAAGGGTTAGAGTCGTGGGAAATAGAATCGTCGATCCGAGTTCAAATCCTGGACGAGGCTATTTGCATTTCACATAGCGCTAATACCCTTGGGAAAGGTATGAATCCATATATTCTACCTTTAGGTATGGGTTAATAGTAGGCCAAACTGAGTTCTTTAACCTTTGATAGGTAACCAGTCTAAGAGAAGGAAAACTCTGAATTCAAACCTGTTAAACTCCGCTTAAGGAACTGGCCTTGTGTCGCATTCCGCTCGTGCCGAGGAGTTGGTATATATATATATATATATATATATATATATATATATATATTATATATATATATATAAAAAAAATTTGAAAAAACAAGTATTCCGAAATTGGGATGAATTTAATAATCGATGTTTAAAACATTTCGGTTACATTGAACCTTCATCTGGATGACTCTTGGGGTGAAGAAAATGATGGATGTTTTTATATGTGACAGGAGATGAAAATCTTTTTAGTTATGTAACTGTATTTGATCAGCGTTTTAATTTTGAAAGGCAAGTCGCGATCTACTCACGCGAAGGTGTCATGACGCGTGACGCCACTCGAAGAAATGCAAAAGACGAGAAAAAGTATTAATGGACTGATTATTTTTAAGAGAACATAGGGAAACAAAGTGGGAATGATAACTAAATAAATAATTAAATGAAGCCTGGTATTTAGTAATTATTTAACACTATTTAACTAGAAACGGAGATATAATAAATAATACATGTCGGTTATTAAGGGAACAAAGTGGGAATGATAACTAAATAAATAATTAAATGAAGCCTGGTATTTTGTAATTGTTTAATACTATTTTAGCTAAAAACGGAGATATATTGAAAAAACCATGTCGATTATTAAGAGAGGGCAAATGCGAAATTGCACAGGCTTCAAAAATCTGTCGTAGTCTTTTGTTGTGAATATGGGCTAATATTGTGGCATCATTGAAATTGAAGTTATGATTAGTTTCAGACATATGTTGGAGGAGGGTGTTCTGAAAATTGCCCAATTTAATATCGCGTTTGTGCTCATATAAACGCTTCTTGAGAGTTCTTGCTGTTTCCCCAATGTATTTTTTGTCGCAATCTTTACATGGAATTGCGTAAACACCAGCCTCGGATTTTATAGGATGGTGAGACCCCACATTGAGTAAGCTTCTAATTGATTTGGATGAAATAGTAACGATTTTGATACCAAGGTGGTGTAAATTGTTTTCTATAGAGTTAGTGGAAGGGTTATTAGGCAAAAACTATGTATCTATGGGGAAGTTTTGTTATATTAGAAGATGTATTAGTGGGGGTTTGTGACTGTTTTCCTTTATGGATTTTGAGAGCTTTGGATTTAGCAGATTGTATGAAAGATTTAGGGTAAAGAAGATTTATAAAGGAATTTTCTATATAATTGAACTCATCGTCTAGGTATTTAGGAGTGCAGATACGGAGGGCTCTAAGATAGAAGCCAATAATAATTCCTTTTTTAATGCTCGTATTGTGGTGTGAGTAAAAGTGTATGTGGTCATTTTTACAGGTGGATTTATGGTGGACTTTGAATTCTAATTTGTCCTTATTTTTTATGAGTAAAATATCCAAAAAAGGTAAAGAATTATTGGATTCTAATTCATGCGTAAATTTTATGGTGTGTTCAATTTTATTTAGGCTATCAGTAATCTTGTTTATGTCAAGTTCTTGTGGGTAGATGAGTAAAATATCATCGATGTAACGAAAATAACTAGAATTCTCTGGAATTATATAACGAAAAGGGCCAGATTCTAGAAACTCAAGATAAAGACATGCGAGAACCCCACTGAGAGGGGATCCCATGGGCAAACCAAATTTCTGTTTATAATAGATGTTGTTGTATTGGAAATAGCAATGTGATGTGCATAAAGTACAAATTTTAATTATTTTAGAGATGGATAGAGGTAAGTTAATGTTAATTTTTGATAGGTGATTTTGTAATCGTTTTAAGCATTTGTCTACCGGAATATTAGTAAACAGAGATTTTATATCAAGACTAGCTAAGGATTTGTTTTTTATATTGATGTTGGTTAATTTGTTGAGAAGTGAGCCAGAATTAATTATGTGTGCTTCGCTAATAGTACCTAATAAAGGGGATAGGGTTTTGGCTAAGTATTTGGCAATATTATGGGGGGCAGAACCAATACCAGAGATAATTGGTCTAAGAGGAATATTTGGGTTATGGGTTTGGGAAGGCCATAAATCTTTGGGATAGTGGAGTGGTAATTTATGAACGAGGACCAGAATTTGTCCTCCTTGGAAATTAATTTTTTATACGATGTATTAAAATTATGTATGTTTTTTGTGATAGTTTGTGGAGAGATTTGTTCATATGTGTTATTGTCATCAAGTAAGTCCATTAACTTACGGTTATAGTCACTGGAATCCATGATAACAACACCACCACCTTTATCAGAAGGTGAAATGACAATGTTGTTGTTGGAGGATAGAGTTTTTAATGCGGTCATGTATCTCCTTGGTAAGGTGTGTTCCTCAGTTTGATAGCTGGTGGAGGCAGCTATAATACCCTGTATAAAGCCTTTGTTAAAATCAGAGTCATGATGTTTATAGTTTATATCAATCAATTTTCCCATGTTATGGGTTTTGATGCCGGTAGCGAATTTTAATCCGAAACTGAGGGCTTCTGTTTCCAATGTATTGAGTGTGGTGTTAGAAATATTTACAACCGGATCATTTCTGCCTAACTTTTTCCAGCTGCTGTTATTACATAAAGTTTTTAATTTAAGCTTGAGCTTAGAAATGTGAATGTTGTTAATATTGTTAATTTCTGATTTTATTTTCTCAGCAGTTCTGTGGGACATGCAATTTTTCAGTCGTATGTTACGTCCAAGTATTCTGGCTTTTTCGAAGATTTCATCCTCGGAATGTTTTAAATATTGTGTTGAAGTTTCGAGATATATTTTTATGTAGTCCGGGAATATGTGATATGAAGGTTTTAAAATATTAGATGTACTGGGTGGTATAACTTTCTCAAGAATACAGTTGTTCAAAAATGTTCTCCTGTTTTGAAGTGAATGGGCAGAGATCAGTAGGCTTTTGTATTTACGGATCAATCTGAAGTCATCCATTGTTGCGATGTTGTTGAATTCAGGAATTTGTTTTTCAAAAGGACAAAATGGGAGTAAATATGGAAATTAAATCCGACAATATAAAGAAAATTTGAAAAAACAAGTATTCCGAAATTGGGATGAATTTAATAATCGATGTTTAAAACATTTCGGTTACATTGAACCTTCATCAGGATGTCTCTTGGGGTGAAGAGAAATGATGGATGTTTTTATATGTGACAGGAGATGAAAATCTTTTTAGTTATGTAACTGTATTTGATCAGCGTTTTAATTTTGAAAGGCAAGTCGCGATCTACTCACGCGAAGGTGTCATGACGCGTGACGCCACTCGAAGAAATGCAAAAGACGAGAAAAAGTATTAATGGACTGATTATTTTTAAGAGAACATAGGGAAACAAAGTGGGAATGATAACTAAATAAATAATTAAATGAAGCCTGGTATTTTGTAATTGTTTAATACTATTTTAGCTAAAAACGGAGATATATTGAAAAAACCATGTCGATTATTAAGAGAGGGCAAATGCGAAATTGCACAGGCTTCAAAAATCTGTCGTAGTCTTTTGTGTGAATATGGGCTAATATTGTGGCATCATTGAAATTGAAGTTATGATTAGTTTCAGACATATGTTGGAGGAGGGTGTTCTGAAAATTGCCCAATTTAATATCGCGTTTGTGCTCATATAAACGCTTCTTGAGAGTTCTTGCTGTTTCCCCAATGTATTTTTTGTCGCAATCTTTACATGGAATTGCGTAAACACCAGCCTCGGATTTTATAGGATGGTGAGACCCCACATTGAGTAAGCTTCTAATTTATTTGGATGAAATAGTAACGATTTTGATACCAAGTATGCCCCCCATAATATTGCCAAATACTTAGCCAAAACCCTATCCCCTTTATTAGGTACTATTAGCGAAGCACACATAATTAATTCTGGCTCACTTCTCAACAAATTAACCAACATCAATATAAAAAACAAATCCTTAGCTAGTCTTGATATAAAATCTCTATTTACTAATATTCCGGTAGACAAATGCTTAAAACGATTACAAAATCACCTATCAAAAATTAACATTAACTTACCTCTATCCATCTCTAAAATAATTAAAATTTGTACTTTATGCACATCACATTGCTATTTCCAATACAACAACATCTATTATAAACAGAAATTTGGTTTGCCCATGGGATCCCCTCTCAGTGGGGTTCTCGCATGTCTTTATCTTGAGTTTCTAGAATCTGGCCCTTTTCGTTATATAATTCCAGAGAATTCTAGTTATTTTCGTTACATCGATGATATTTTACTCATCTACCCACAAGAACTTGACATAAACAAGATTACTGATAGCCTAAATAAAATTGAACACACCATAAAATTTACGCATGAATTAGAATCCAATAATTCTTTACCTTTTTTGGATATTTTACTCATAAAAAATAAGGACAAATTAGAATTCAAAGTCCACCATAAATCCACCTGTAAAAATGACCACATACACTTTTACTCACACCACAATACGAGCATTAAAAAAGGAATTATTATTGGCTTCTATCTTAGAGCCCTCCGTATCTGCACTCCTAAATACCTAGACGATGAGTTCAATTATATAGAAAATTCCTTTATAAATCTTCTTTACCCTAAATCTTTCATACAATCTGCTAAATCCAAAGCTCTCAAAATCCATAAAGGAAAACAGTCACAAACCCCCAATACATCTTCTAATATAACAAAACTTCCCCATAGATACATAGTTTTGCCTAATAACCCTTCCACTAACTCTATAGAAAACAATTTACACCACCTTGGTATCAAAATCGTTACTATTTCATCCAAATCAATTAGAAGCTTACTCAATGTGGGGTCTCACCATCCTATAAAATCCGAGGCTGGTGTTTACGCAATTCCATGTAAAGATTGCGACAAAAAATACATTGGGGAAACAGCAAGAACTCTCAAGAAGCGTTTATATGAGCACAAACGCGATATTAAATTGGGCAATTTTCAGAACACCCTCCTCCAACATATGTCTGAAACTAATCATAACTTCAATTTCAATGATGCCACAATATTAGCCCATATTCACAACAAAGACTACGACAGATTTTTGAAGCCTGTGCAATTTCGCATTTGCCCTCTTTTAATAATCGACATGGTTTTTTCAATATATCTCCGTTTTTAGCTAAAATAGTATTAAACAATTACAAAATACCAGGCTTCATTTAATTATTTATTTAGTTATCATTCCCACTTTGTTCCCTTAATAACCGACATGTATTATTTATTATATCTCCGTTTCTAGTTAAATAGTGTTAAATAATTACTAAATACCAGGCTTCATTTAATTATTTATTTAGTTATCATTCCCACTTTGTTTCCCTATGTTCTCTTAAAAATAATCAGTCCATTAATACTTTTTCTCGTCTTTTGCATTTCTTCGAGTGGCGTCACGCGTCATGACACCTTCGCGTGAGTAGATCGCGACTTGCCTTTCAAAATTAAAACGCTGATCAAATACAGTTACATAACTAAAAAGATTTTCATCTCCTGTCACATATAAAAACATCCATCATTTTCTTCACCCCAAGAGACATCCTGATGAAGGTTCAATGTAACCGAAATGTTTTAAACATCGATTATTAAATTCATCCCAATTTCGGAATACTTGCTTTTTCAAATTTCTTTATATTGTCGGATTTAATTTCCATATTTACTCCCATATATATATATATATATATATAATATATATATATATATATATATAGATAGATAGATAGATAGATAGATAGATAGATATGTGTGTATGTGTGTGTGTGTGTGTGTGTTGAAAGGATAAATAAATAAAGGAAAGAAAATGTTGAATGGATAAAATTGACTTAATATGATTTTACTAACACGTGTTTCGTCCAGGAGTTTGTTCATGTACGCATGTATTCTATTTATTATTATTTTAAATATAAAATAAAATCATGATAGAAAATTATAACATATTTAAACATATAAAGAAAAACGGCTATAATCAGGGTAAAATGTTTGATATTTGAAGTTAAAACGGTCAAAATACAGAGAATGTTGAAGTTATATATATATATATATATATATATATATATATATATATATATATATATACCATTCGCTTACAATATTACATACTTGAATCTCTCCCTCCCCCTCTCTATCTCAGTCTTTCTTAATCTCTCTTTCTCAATATATATATATATGTGTGTGTGTGTGTGTGTGTGTGTGTGTGATTATTATTGCTTTGGTTTGGCTTCTTGGTTTAATACCATGTCAATCTTCTTGGGTCTTTTAATGACAAAGCCATCCTTGTCGAAGAACAGTCGTGGTGCTATTTAACACTTAGCTGGAGAGATGAGCGGATTCATACCTTTCGCAAGAGTATTGTATTAATCTGATAGCGCAACCGGGGTTCGAACTCGTTTAATACGATGTCGCAGTCCAGTACGTTAGCCAAGATGCCACGTTCACTCCCCCTATTAGTATTGGTTTATTCACAAACCAGAGTTTTAGAAAATGGGACACATAAATCTCTCACCGCCCCCCTCTCTCTCTCTCTCTCTCTCTCTCTCTCTCTCTCTCTCTCTCTCTATCTATCTATCTATCTGTCTATCCATCTATTGAAAGAAAGCTTACACATGGTCACCTATAAAACCTTGCTCAGGCCTGTGGCAAGATCTTTGCGCAGTTCCAAAGTCTCACGAGAGACTCACAGATTCTAGAGTTTGATTGGTTGGTTCAGTGGTGGGTTGCTTAGAATTTAAATTTGTGCATTTCACCTAGGATGATTAGGACGGTCTCATTTTTAATCAGAGGGTGTCACAAGATGATAACGGGCGGAGGAACACGAGTATTAATATATAGATAAGACTTGCTTATATTACTGAAACTGTTTTTGTATATATGGGTATCTTTTGTATATATGTGTGTAGAATTGCTTTACTCCGGTTCCTAGAAGGAAATAATCTAATTTTGAGCTAGCACTTGTTACTCTGGCCATTGAGCCATCATGGAAAGATCTGAGCACAGCCAGGAAGGTAGGGGGACAACCAAACTTTCTCAGAGTACTATCCGCATGCCTGCAGACAGACTCTCCCGTAAACTAATTTATAGTGAACTGACAGATGGCACGCGGATGACAGGGGCCCCTCAAAAGCGGTTTTGTATATATGTGTGTGTAGTATTGCTTTACTCCGGTTCCTACAATGAAGGGATCTGATTTCGAGCCTGCAGTTGAGCCATCATGGAAAGCGAAGGACAGGATCCCCGTAAAAGGGGTTCAAAGACCATATTAAGACAACGCTGAAGAAATGTAACATCACAGCTCAGTGGAGAGTATAAAACGTTGCGTGTATCTCTTCGGCATTTCTATTTTGGGGGCCCAGGCAATAAGCCCAGTCCTGTCCCTTTTAAACGGGAAGGACAGGTGTTACCTGGGGGATCACGCTGATATATTCTTTACCGTTTTAATGGACGAAGACAAAAAAACAAAAAAAAACAAAAAAAAACAGGTAAGTATATAGACCATATAACAAACTATATAAACATATATAATACCGTGCATGTATCTATTAAAACATCTACAAAACAATAAGAGCCGTCTAAGTTTGCATACTCAAATTTTAAGTGTATATAATATAAGGTTGTTCTTTATTCTATGGGTTGACGATTTGGGGTAATTTTGAGCCTGCACTTGAGCCATCATGGAAAGCGGAGGACAGGAGCCCCCCAAAAGCGGTTCAAATACCATATTTAGACAACGCTGAAGAAATGTAACATCACACCTTAGAGCGTGGAAGATCTGGCCTCCAGCAGACACGGTTGGCGAGGCGCCTGCCGCACAGGCGCCAAGCAGCTCAATAATGAGATAAACAGGACTGCAGAACGGTGACGTATTCGTCGTCATGAATAACCAAATGTAGATGGGAATTTTCCTTGCAACGTGTGTGACCGCATTTGCAAGTCCAGAATTGGACTAATGAGCCACCATAGGGTCCACAAATGAAGACATGGAGTGACGTCATCGTCGTCTGCGATGGACTTCGAAAAGAAAGAAAGAGTGTGTAGTATTAATATATAGAGAAAATGAAATATATTTTTTGGTTGTTAAAATGAATAATTCGGCTAATACACAAGATAAATGTTATTTCCTTCGTTTTATACTTCTTTTAAGTGATGGTTGGTTTGTTTGTTTGTTTTGTATTACGGCATATCAACCTCAGTGGGTCATTTAATGCCGATAAAATTTTGAAATAAATCAATTCTTAATAGATAATACAATTTTTTTATAAATACATTTTTCTATTTAACCTAGAGATGGGACCCTAACAGGTACTACCACTCCGGGTCAGAGTGGACCAGGGAGCAATGGT
>CM042152.1:62438976-62446476 GCA_023376005.1 Doryteuthis pealeii | reverse complement strand
TTTAAAGTTTGTCCCACAGATCCATTATTACTGAATCGTGATTTGAATCCTCGTGGGATGCCCCATTTAAATCCCTATGTACAAAAATAGACCTTGCATTGATCCAGCTACTCTGAAAAGAAATATTAATGTCTACTATCTAAAATATTAAATGAAAAAATCCATACTGTTATCATTTTAATTTTTTAAAATTATCTTCACAAATATAAATAAAATATCTATTATTTTTGCTAAAAAACCAAGCCCTGGTGATATTTAATGTGTATATATATTTACTTTGTCATTAATTGCTTTATTTTCAAAGTTTCCTCTGGACATACATATACACACAACTGCCCTTTATATATGTATAGATTAGTCGGTTGGTTTTGGTTTACAGCATATTAACTTTCTTTGGGTCATTTAATACCGAATCAAGTCATTTTGATATTCAGTTTACTTACAGTACCTACTGATGTTAAAATGGTCAACCATATAAGATTTGAAGTCGAATTAAACAACAGTTATTGTTATTGTTATTAATTATTGTACTTAATTAATTGATTAATTTACTTAATTAATTGCAGTTAATTACTTTAATAAATTCATTGCAGTTAGCCCTGATGATCCGTATGGTGGAACTCGAGTAGGTTATCTATCTATAACATTTAACTATATATATATATATATATATGAAAGGTAAAATGGATATGAATCCGACAATATGTGTAGAAAGTTTGTAGAAAAAACAAGATGTTAAAAGTTTTGCTGACAGAAATCTGTTTCGACCATATGAAGAGGTCTTTATCAAAGCAACATTGTAAACGGAAAGATTAATGATATATTTATTTCGTCTTTCCATTTACAATGTTGCTTTGATAAAGACCTCTTCATATGGTCGAAACAGATTTCTGTCAGCAAAACTTTTAACATCTTTTTTCTACAAACTTTATACACACACACACACATACATATATATATATATATATATATAGGGTGTTTGGCATGAATTTGACATATTTATATTTGGTTATTTTTCTCCGTAGGTTGGAGGTATTGACGCACACTATGCATCATTTAAAAGCTTGGACGCTTCTTCATTCATATACGTGATGACTGGTAGAATGGATGACTAGAACCTACCTGAATCAGGGAAGAGAATAACTTGTATTATGATGATCTACGCCGGCCATCAAAATAAGGAGATTATAGTTGCTGCCCAATGCTCCCTGAACACTGTAAAAACAATCAGGCATGAACTGGAGAATTGCAATGGAGACTACGAGGCTATGGCTAGAAGAAAGCAACATAACAGACGATCTGATTGCGTTTGTAAAGCAGAATTCCTCGCATTTTTTCAGAGAGAGTATCCGGTTGAATTCAGACGCCTACGTAGAGTTGCCATACACTGTAGTCAAGCCCTGAATAACAAGGGTAGCCAATGGTAGGACATATGTATGGCAGCAGGATTCGGCCTCCTACTACACCTCTGGGAAAAGTCAAAAATGGTTGTCGGCGAATTTTTACGACTACACCAATCCCAATGTTTAGCATCCGAACTCCCCAGATCTTAACCTCATGGATTATAATATATATATAATATATATATATATAATATATATATATATAATATTATAATGTATGGGGCGCTGTTGAGAAAGAAATCAATCGCCATGCCAGTATTTCAAAGCCCAGTTAATCGATAGAATTAAGGTAGTTTTTGAAACCCTTCCCAGCGAAACTGTAACATTAGCTTGCTCCGGGTTCTGGAGCAGGATTGAGGCTGTGATCGACGCTAATGGTGGTTATTTTGAGTTAAACTTGTTGACAGTAGTTGAATTCCCGCGCCTGTTGAATTTCTTTACAATCAATTAAATTTTGTAGTTGCCAAGCACTTTTTCTATTTCCTTATGAAACTCTCAAATTTCTCCCTAACACCCTATATATATATATATTATATAATATATATATATATATATATATATTATATATATATTGTTTATATTTTTAAAGGCAATCACAATGCGTATATCGTATAAAATTCGATAATTATTGAAAATAATCATGATAAGTAAACGCGGCAAATAACTCGCACGACATGGAACACCGTACAGCTGTTTCAATTTTATTAAATCTCATCATCGGTGTATACCTACGATTTCCCTCCGACAGAAATCGAAACTGGGAACCCAGTACACAGAATCAGTGATTCAACCTTTGGGCCATCAGCCCGTGGCACACAAAACAAGGCGAATTAACCTTGTCAATGATAAACGCCACTACTATACAAAGTACAGTGAGCGTTGGGGGGGGGGAGTCACAAATTGGCCTTTGCTCAGGCGTAAGATTTAGAATTTGAAAATTTGCTCCAAAAAGCAAATTTTCAAATTTCTAAATATATATATATATATATATATATATATATATATATATATATATATATATATATATATATATATTATATCTATATCTAGTCAACGTTACTGGTGAATCATTTTTGATTCAGCGATGAATACGTGTTAGCACACTGTAACCATCAAAGGAAGATAATTTAAGTAAAAGAAAATTAGCTTCTTTGGAGTTCGTAGAGAACACCTATACCACATCTTCTTTTATGAGAAAAATCTCCCGATCAGCCTCTTCGTACAATTAATTTGCACGCAGTTATATGGTTTCAAGTAACTGATACTAATCCTTAGAAAAAATAAAGCTTCAAGTAACTATTTTTAATACAGGCTTATCCGAACACGTTTCGTTTCCGTGTTTAACCCATCTTCGCTTCTACAGTATGCAATATCTACGGAAAGTTTAATAAATAACAAGTACTGAAAGGTAACTCCTCTGAAGTAAGTTGGCAGTTTAGTTACAGGGACGAAATAACTCGTCAGAGCAGTGCGTCAAGTTCAATTCTCGGACAAGATAATTCATAGTATTACTTGTATTATTCGGACTATTGTCCTCATCTTCATTGTTATCTGTACAACGTTTCGGCCGATGTGCCTTCCGGCCTTCTTCAGGTATTTCTTGTCGGACTTGGAACTTCCTCGGACTCGAGAACCATCTCGGGCTGGATAATCTTCTTTTCGAACTCGGGATCTATCTCGGACTCGCGAAACTTCTTTTCGAACTCGGGAACTTTCTTGTCGTAATCGGGAGCCATCACGGAACTTTGAACCAAACCCTTTATTCAGTCCACGGAGGTATCCTTTTTCTCATTCCGCTAACCATAGCTAGGGTACAGGTGTTAAGCTGTGTTAATTATTATTCTATGCTAGAGTCCGAGAAGGTTCCCGAGTCCGACAAGAAATACCTGAAGAATGCCGGAGGGCACATCGGCCGAAACGTTGTACAGATAGCTATGAAGATGAAGACAATAGTCCGAATAATCCAAATAATACTAATTATCAAGCCTAATCTAAAAAATACCGAGGAATGAGATAACTCCTCTTACAATATAACTCGAATCACTTAGGTTAATTGCTATTTTAAACAGTCAACTCACGTCTCTTCCGGCTGTTGGCTTTTTATGATCTAGATTCTTTGTTTAATGGCATATCAATCTTCGTGGATTATTTAATGCCAAAGCCATACTGTTACAGAATTTGTAAGTAGCCTACGAATTATGTCTGTAAGTATAGTAAGATTCGAATAGCGGTGTGGTAAATGGAAAGTTACCATTAACCGTTATAGGAAGTGATTGACAAGCGGTTCACCTTTCGCTGACCTGGGCGCCGATTTCTGATTGGGTGAAGGAAAAGCGTGTGAAAGGGAACTGGCGTAGTTAGATTTTGTCTGTTAGTAGAATGAAGCAGACGCGAGGGTCTTTTGCTCTCAAAATGCCATCTTCTCACCGCGCGGTTATAAAACCTTTTTGAGCTAATAAAGTCTTGCTTAATTATTACCAATCCTTTTACCGACAACGAAATTAGCTCAGATAACCCAGCACAGCAGAAGGAAAGAATCACCCCAGAAGAAAGATGACCGCCAATGAAATAGACCCACCTAAGAACACATCTCCATCGCCCCCACTCTGCCCTTCCATTATATACCAGGTATGAAGTGGGTATAACAATACTTGTGAACAACAGTAGACGTACTATTTAACCCATAGCTGGGGAGTGTGTAAGTAGGTAAATATTAGAAGATATTGTATATTGTTTATTATAATAGAAGAAGAATTTATCAAGGTCAATGCCTTTTTACACACACATACTAAAGAAATTTTTTAATCGAAGTTTTTAACTCTGTATAGTTTAAAACTTCAGACCTTTAGGTACCCCTTTTACAATCTCGATTCTTGGGGACATTTTTTCCATTTACACCATCAAAATCCGGTTAATTGTTAACAGACGATTTTTAGAGTTTTTTAATTATAAAACTAACCCCTTAACCCTAACCCTAACTCCTAACCTTAACCCCTAACAAAAAACTGGATTTTGACGGTGTAAATGAGAAAAGTATCCCCCCGAATCGAGATCGCAAAAGGAGTGCCTAAAGTCATATGGTCCAAAACTTGGTTAACTTTTAAAAGTTTGGATTAAAGATCCTTTGGACGTGAGAGAGAAAGAAAAAAATACTTTCCCTTCTGTAATTGCGATAAGATGTTAAAAAATACGTTATGGTAATGAAAAAAATCAATATAATTATATAAAACCAGTTTCAGTAAAAAAATATCTATATTCAACGTAATCCTTGACTGATCTCTCTCTCTCTCTCTCTCTCTCTCTCTCTCTCTCTCTCTCTCTCATAGTAGTTGTAATTTGGTTGTTAGGTAAAAAAAAATAAATAAAAAAAAAAACATCAAATGGTCTAAAAAATGTTTACGAAAGAGATAAAAGTTTAAGTAAAAGTATTTATTGTGTGCATATTGTTTTTTGTTTTTGTTTACGTATTTGCTTCTGGTATATATCAGTAAAACAGTCGCCGATCCACCCCAGAGAATTGACGGGCGTCCTCAAAACTTAGTCGCCAAATTTATTTAGTTTCATTTTCTTTCATTTTTTTTAATTTTGGCTGGTGTATTTTTCTCCCAAACTCATTATCAATTGTGAATAAAATTTAATGAGGGTGTTGTTTCTTTTTAAAGTAGGATAATCCACAGAGAAGATGGAACATTTTTGGTGCAGAAGATGATCGTGTGAATGTATTATTACAAGTACTAGCAGAACGTGTGAATATACCCAGTATGATAATCTAATTATTACAACGTTTAATATGTTTACTTAAGAGCTATCGCTAAATAGTTCAATATGTAAAAAGTATAATACTCTTGATTTAACTCGCCCACTCTTTAATTTTTCTTTCTCTCCTTCTATTCATTATGTTCGATTGAAACAGATTAGCGCGGCCACCCGCTCTCTCTATCTTTCTCCTAGTCTCTTTCTTTCTTACTTATTATGTTTTTTTCTGTGTAGCATGTCCTTTTTCTTCCATTTCTTTCTAATTAAAACGAAATGGCCAATTATTTAGCTGAGGTGATGACACTTAAGAAATAAGAGTTTGGCGGTTAAGCAACTCCAGATAATCAGGATTTACATTTATACATTCCATCTTGGACTGTCTAATTTTTAAACAGAGTGTTTTGCAAGATTATAAAGGTATTAAGGAAAACGAGTATTAATATTCTCATCAGTGTGTGTGTGTGTGGGGGTCACAGTCAAGTCTGACGCAAGGTTCCAATCGACAGTCTAAACACTCCCAACTGTATCACGCTCCAAAATCCAATATCCAAAATTATTTCTTTGTCCCGCTCGTCTCGACAACAAAATACTACTGCAGTCGTTCTCCCGGTCTGTGAGAATAAGTCCTTTAAATACACCTCAATTTCACCACATCCGGGCTCCTCACTCATAATTGTCCGTGCAACACGTGCGACACTCGTCAGCACGGCTCGACCACCTACATCCGGGCCACTATGCTATTTCTTATTTCACTGATCGTCCACAACGCTCTCACATTCTGAAGGAAGCGGGTTCGACTCTAGGTCAGTCCTACACGCCAGGCAAAGCCTAGCCCGCTCCTTCGAGAATACGGCAAGTCTTCACGCCCGCCACTCTCTCGTGTTGCACGAGGTAGGTCTCCTCTCTCACTACAAATATATTACAAGTATGAATGTATCACGAATGTGTCTAGCTAAGCTAGTGCATTGTTGATAAATGTTTCTCTAGTGAACACTCCTCCAACTCCTCCCACTCCTCCCATAAATTTGGACTACATGCTCAGACTCAAATGTGCAATTTAAGTCAATAAACTATATTCGAGAGTTAATGAAATGGCATAAAGATATGACATAGTCACTTGTTGACAGGTAACACTGTGTAAACAATGTTTTTATTTCAATACTCACAATCGGTTTGTAGAGACTACATAGAACCACATTGATAAGATTCGTGTGGCCATTTTTAGGGTTATAGATGAAGCAGTTTTACAATGGAGATCCCTTGTGACATAAAGTTTGATAATAGTATTTTGATAAGTTCGATCTCTGTCGAGGGGAGATCGTAGGTATATACTGCTGATGAGACTTAATAAGGTCGAAACAGCTGTACAGTGTTCCACACGTCACACGCGGTCTTTGCCGAGTTTGCTTGTCGTGATTATTTCAATTATGATTAACAAATTCTATCTATGTATATGTTGTGGATGCAGCTATATGTTATACGCATTGTAATTGCCTTTAAAATATAAATAATAATATACTATAATGTTTGATGCTTTCTTGAAGTAGAAAGATTTAGTATCAGTTTTAGTCCTTGTTAGTTGGACCGAGTTAAGGATTTGAATAACCCTCGTCAGTTGGTCCGTATTAAGAAGTTGTGTAATCCTCGTTAGTTGGTCCGTATTAAGAAGTTGTGTAATCCTCGTTAGTTGGTCCGTATTAAGGAGTTGTATAACCCTCGTCAGTTGGTCCGTATTGGCCAATGGGTGCGACTCATGATTCTTAAGGACAGAATCCTGGTGGATAAGCAGTCCATGACATACAACACTCCACTTTGGCCCTTACTTAAGCTAGACGGGCGGTCGGAGAGACCTCCTCCGATAAATCGGCTGGTCATGTCAAGTCCTACATGGTGGCAAGCCCCAACCCTTTTTATCATATGGGTGCTAGAAAGCGGTGGCTGAATGTCTTCATATCCTGTATATGACGTTAAACTCTTACTGATGGTGAGGTTCCAGTTTTGGGGGTCTAGAGAATGTGGAGCACCCCTTCATCACCATTGCTCCGAAGTCCTCTCTGACAGTGGTAGTACCTTTTAGGGTCCTATCTATGGGTTAAATAGAAAATATGTTTATGAGTTTAACATTTTTTCTTCAAATCTACTTATATTTCAAAACATTGCCGCCATTAAATGTCCCACCGTGGTTGATATGCCGTAAAATAAAACAAACAAAAAGGAATGCGTCCAACTATACTCCCTCCAGCTATATGAATGCATATATATAATAGGGTGGACTCGGCTCTTTAACTTTGGTTAGGAAACCAGTCTAGGATTAGGACAATTCTGATTTGAATCCAAACCT
>CM042152.1:62401476-62433976 GCA_023376005.1 Doryteuthis pealeii | reverse complement strand
CTTAGTAAGTAACTTTATGTATAACCTGTTGGGCATCTCACGTTGTTCATTTCCCATTGGGTGCCCCATACATTCTAAACCAAATAAATAACTATATGGGCCGGTTAGCTCAGTCGGTAGAGCGTTCGGCTAGAAACCACAAGGTTCCTAGTTCGATACCGGTCCTCGCCAACTCAGCGTATTAGTAGCACAGGGATCTGTGCGATAAAGAAAGGAGCTGATGGTAGGTACACAGTTTAAAGCTGTATTTACTAAGATAGAAATGAAGAATGAATGGAACGTTATCTTTTTTCAGAATACAAGGTGTTTCAAAAAGTACAAAAAATGTCAATACGTTTTTGAAACACTCCAGATGCAAAACAATCTCCTTGGACTAGCGCTATTGAAAAGGGGATAGACTCCCTCGCTAATTGGCTGATACCGACTTAGGCCGCCCGGACAACTTTACTTACTTACCTTATAACCTGTTGAGAACATCACGTGGTGTAATGGTTAGCAAGTTAGATTCCAAGACCATTGTTAATGCGTTCGATTCCCATTGTGCGCCCCATACTTCTGGCTTTGTCCCACATCTAAACTAAGCTTAGTATTTAACTATATGCGTAACCTGTTTTTATACGTGTTAGATTATCCGGTACTATTTTAGAAGTTGTTGCATCTCTAGCCAGAGCATCTGTATTGGTTGTAATGTAGTCTCCCTGGGTTTGCATTCACTCGGTTATATGCATTCACAACACGTAGAGATACATTTTGTTGGTAATCTTTTTACTTTTCCCCAAATACATTTCGATCCACAAGTCTTGTTCGTGTTTTTATTTTTTTGTTTAATTATTTCTTAAGATATTCTTTTGCACACGGCCCTATCGAATACAAATACATTTTAATCAGTTTTATTTATCCCATAGATGGCATTCTAACAGGTACTACCACTCTGGTTCAAGGTGGACCTGGGAGTAATAAAAATGAAGTGGCTCCCACAGATCTCCAATGTTTAAAGTATACAAGGTGTGTAAAAAAGTATCGGGATTTTTTAATACTTTTGACACATTTTTATTCTGAAAAAAAAAAAAAACAACGCTCCATTCATTAATACTTTTTTCAGATTACAAGGTGTGTCAAAAAAAGTACACAGTTTAAAGCTGTATTTACTAAGATAGAAATCAAGAATGAATGGAACGTTATCTTTTTTCAGAATACAAGGTGTTTCAAAAAGTTGTATTTACTAAGATAGAAATGAAGAATGAAGCTTTTTTCAGAATACAAGGTGTTTCAAAAAGTTGTATTTACTAAGATAGAAATGAAGAATGAATGGAACGTAATCTTTTTTCAGAATACAAGGTGTTTCAAAAAGTACAAAAAATGTCAATACGTTTTTGAAACACATTGTATATTTAACTGTGGTGATATTTGAAATTATTTTGTGGCGGACAACATCGGCTGTTCTTGCTAGTATCCATTGAAGAAAAAAACCCATACCAGCTGAAAACAAGCCAACTGAAAAGCATGGGGTCCAGATGGAATTCATTGATTTTGGTATAAGTTTACAATGCTGAACGAAAGACTTTCCTAGCAAACCTAAAAATTGTATGTTCATGACGTGTACAATTTCTGCCCATCCAGTGCAGCCGGGAGGTCTCCAATCGTAAAGTTTGGGATATCTTTTTTAATCGTTTGCTTGTTCTGTTTTGTTTTTTGTGGTAATGTATAAAGTCCACCTCCGGGCAAGATAGTTTTAGACAGAGATATATATATATATATATATATATATATATAATATATATAGAGAGAGAGAGAGAGAGAGAGAGAGAG
The DNA here is from genome assembly GCA_023376005.1 of Doryteuthis pealeii. Taxonomy (NCBI): domain Eukaryota; kingdom Metazoa; phylum Mollusca; class Cephalopoda; order Myopsida; family Loliginidae; genus Doryteuthis; species Doryteuthis pealeii. Next base: position 62,432,167 of record CM042152.1, on the reverse strand, counting down.
AGAGAGAGAGATATACTCAGAGATATGAATATATAGAGATACTGAGAGATAGGGAGATATATATACAGAGATAGATAAATAAATAGATAGATAGATAGAGATAGATAGATAGATAGAAGAGAGGGGGGGGGATGGGGGTATTATTTCAGTACAACGATTCACCCACCATAAACCTCTTACGCTTGGCCGAATCAAAAGTTTTTGCAATATTTTGGTACGTGCATCGCGTATATCATGTAACCGTGATGTGGATTTCTGCTGTAGTTGGTAATATCGTGGTAGTTTGTGCGCTGACATGTTGAGCCTTGCTTCAGTCCATGTATGGTTTGTAATATAATCTTGGTTAGTATCCTGTTGCCAGTTAAACTGTTCTTTCCTTTATACACAAGAAGACTGTGCAGCTTTTACAAAGAATTTACAACCGAGGAAGAAGAGATCGATTTTTCTTCTATATATAGTCTGATTCGGGAACTTAGGCTTTTCGAGTTTGAAATGTGCTATAACACAAAAAAAACAACAGCATTTGTTGTGCCAAACGGGAAAACGATGTAGAGTATTCAGATGTTTGAAGAAATTCCGCTCGGGTTATAAGAACCTCGACAAGCAGGTAAGGTCTAGTAGCCCTTAAACCATGGATTCTGAGGCCGTAATCCAAGCCATAGAGGCAAATCCAGTGAGTAGCAGCTGGAGAGTATCAGTGGAGATACAGGGCTTCACGACCCTAGCTACATAGAAACATGTTACTTAGTAATATTTAATTTATTTAATGATTTGATTTATTAAATAATGATTTTTTTGTATTGCTCGTTTAAAAAAAAAATCAAAACATTCTGTCCTGAAGAAAATCTTGTTACGTTTTTATGGGCCATTCCTTGGCTTAACCATAGCAGAAGCGTTTATCTGTTGGAATTGGATTCTTGATAAAGAGTCCGTCGATAATGTGAATCCTCTGGTTACCAAAGTGTTCTCAGTTACTAGTAATCGTATAAGTCCTTCGAGAGTATTGGTAAAGATCCGGCAATCCAATGTCTGTCCATCCTCACAGAGTGCAGTTTTAATTATGACCAATGTGGGGTTTAAGTATTCTACCAGGCCAGTAGTATTGCTAGTGATTGGTTACAAGAGTCAATCACATGACCTTGGCTAGTTTATAAATAGAGGTGGGGAATTAAGGCACACTTTATATACTGCCACATTTGTAGATAATTTGCAATACATATACTCAAAATATCCCAACAGATATTTTGTTTGCATGCCTGATATTTTGTTTTCCGTTGATTTATTTTCGTGTATAATTAAAATAATTTTGAATAGAATGTGTGTGTAAGCGAACTTTGATCAATACACCTGTTGACAAATAACCATTATAAATTCCATCCATCCCAAAGTATATTTTTTACTTCCAATTATCTTTAACATATCCATCGAATTAGTTTCCATCTTTCTTAGATACATACATACATACATGCACACACACATATTTATATATATATATATATATTATATATATATATATATGTGTGTGTGTGTGTGTGTGTGTGTGTGTGTGTGTGTGTGTGTATAGATAGATAGATAGATAGATAGATAATAGGCCTTTTTGAAAACAATTTTCCAGTTATATCTTAAGGACATTTTGCTGCAATATTTTCCTGTAAACACATATGTGTTTGAAGGTTGTGTTCCTATTAATTTCCACCTTATTAAAAATATTCATTATAGACTCTATTTTTGCATTATTGTTTCACATGAGAGGTTGGTTAGTTGGATTTTACGCATGTCAACTCTTATGAAGTAATATATTCCTTCGTATCTGCCTCACGTTACCAAACAGTTGCAAATATTTTGACTCGCCCCAGTACAATTCATCAACACATGTCAATATTGATGGTGTGAAAACTGTAAAATAGGAAGTTTAATGTTATGATGTAAATGGCAAGAACAGTAAACATTTCCAAAATGCAAAATTAGAATTCTGAGGAGGAGCTGAGTAAGAAAAAAATACGATACTATTGAAATTGACGATGTAGTCGTTGAAAATATTTAATAAAATTTATTCGTATAAAAATGGGCTAATAATTTGACCTAGTGCTGCATTTTTCCCATGAGGTACGGATTTGGTAAGCACCGTTTTAAACCGGAAGATACCTTCTATCCTGTCAATACATTGAAGAGCTTGATTTCAAAAGACTTTCCATCAAACAGGCAGCAACTTTCTCCTCGCCTAAAATGGCTCTCAATCGTGCGTTTGATGTCTTCCGCCAAGGACAGATTGACCTTGTGTCGCATTTTATTGAGTAACACCAATATTAGGTAAACACCGTTTGAGACGTAAAGAAGCTGTTGTTTTGGATATACAAACGGACAGTTTATACACACACACACACACACACACACACGTATATATATATATATATATGTGTGTGTGTGTGTGTGTGTGTGTGTCCTAAATGTCTATGTATGTCGTTAGAGATTATGTAAATAGAACTGGCCTCAAAGTTTCTTTTGTTTAATGGCATATCAACCTTCGCGGGTTATTTAATGCAGAACCATAACAGTAGTGGTACTATTTTATTCATTGCTAAGGAAATAAGGGGTTCATGCCTTTCCCAAGTGTATTAATCCGAAAGTGAACGTAATATCACGACTTGAATTCGAACTCGCTTACTACGAAATCACTGTCTAGTATACTTGTCACGACACTAGGGAGACTCCCCAAAATCGTTTTAAAATATATTAATTTACTCCTTAAATTCTACTCAAAGTAAATTTGAAAATGATTCTCACTTTGTTATTGCGGGTGTTTAAAAATGTTGGATGACAAGGAGTTATCTTTGTTTGGAGGTGATTCTTCTTAGATCTCTCGAGACATGGTTTCTCATATCTCGTATTCATTAGTCCCGTGAGAAAAGAGATTCCTATACTCAAGGTGATTTTGATGAAGTGAACTCCGATTCTTATATTTCTCCAGCGATACTGATTCTATTGTCACCTGAAATGGCGATGAAAACCCATCAAACTTAAGTGATATAATCCTTTGCATTACCATTTGTATTTCAAAACATGTTTTGTTATTTGAAGCACTGTGTACAATTTACCTATTATTATTATTATTATTATTATTATTATTATTATTATTATTATTATTTTCACTCCTTTTGAGTTTTTCACATCAGTGTTAGCTGATTGCATTTCACTGGAGGCTGAGGGAGAGGTCTCGGGACTCTTCTGAGTATTCTAGCCGATTGCAACAGTGCAGTAGTCTGGATTCTTCCTCTGATTTCCAGATCATCCAGTCTTTTTTCCAAGCTTTTTGGGACCATTCCAAGTGCACCAACTACAATTGGTATCACTTTCACTCTCATATTCCACAGCTTTTTCAGTTCTCTGGCAAGGTCCAGGTATTTATCAATCTTTACATTTTCCATCATCTTCACCCTGTGATCTGCTGGAACCGCAAAGTCCACCACTGGACACGTTATCTCTCTTTTTTTTTTTTTTTTTTTTTTTTTAGCAACACTCGGTCTGGTCTCCTGCTGGGATATATTATTATTATTATTATTATTATTATTATTATTATTATTATTATTTTCTTTCATTATTATCATCATTATTATTATTATCATCATTATCGTTATTATCATCATCATCATTACTGATATTATCATTATCATCATCATTATTATCCTCATTATCATCATCATTACTGATATTATCATTATCATCATCATTATTATCATCATTATTGTTTTCATCATTATTATCATTATCATTGTTATTATTATTAACATCATCATTATTGTTATGATTATCATTTTCTTATATTTTCATTTTATAATATGAATAGTCGTGCATGTTGTCAAATATTAAACACCCCTATGTTTATTGTTCATTCGAGTTAGTTATCTTTCCATACCGCATTTTCAGTGTTAGTGTATCCATGAATACATTAATGCATTATAACAGCTTAACGTTCGTTGTATACCGATTATACCCTGTTCTTATTATAACAGCTTAACATTCTGATTATGCTCTGTACTTATACTATCATTTGACATGTACTGGGTGTATCATTTCGTAATCTTATAACTTAACTAATTCTCATTTCAATGATCTCAAATTTTAACAGCATGTGTACAGAATTTTCCAAATTATATATTTAATGTGGAACGCCTTTTCTGTTTCAGTAAATGGAATTTGTATACGAGAAAAGGAAAAGAAAAACATACAAAATTAAACATTAAAGGATTTCCTACAAAATAAGTTGTTTTTTATGTATTTCTTTTTCAATGTAAACATTATAAAAAAAACGCATAAAAATCGCGGGAAAATCAGATTGATAAAACAGTTAGGTTCGGTTTCTTTTTTTTGGGGGGGGGGGGCTGATCACAGATGTTTTCTCCAAAATAACGTTTGTTGCTCAGAAATAAAAGCATGTTTAAATTTCGGGTGTTATCTAAAGTAATAGTTTTCAATTTGTGGTCCGGGGACCACAGGAGGTCGATAAAGTCAACTGCAGGGGTCCGCTGACACTAATAATAAATTTTATGTTATATTATCTGATTGGCGATAGAACAGTTGATTCTTGTTACGAGTTCACACCTTTAAAATTCAATTTAAACAGCAGTCTTTCCAAATTTTTTACGGCATATCAAGCCCAGTAGGTCATTTAATGCCAATAAGTCGTCGTCGGGGCGAGCTAATGTCAGTATCGGCCAATCAGCGAGGGAGTCTATCCCCTTTTCACTAGCGCTAGACCAAGGAGATTATTTTAGTGTCTGAGGTGAAGCGCCACACCTACCATCAGCTCCCCCACTTTACTGCACAGGTCCCTGTGCTACTCATACGCTGAGTTGGCGAGGACCGGCATCGAACCAGGAACCTTGTGATTCCTAGCTGAACGCTCTACCGACTGAGCTAAACCGACCCTCTGTTTAATGCCAATAGAGTTTTCAAATAAAGTCATTCTTAATGGATACTCATTTTTTTTCATAAATACATTTTTCTGTTTAACCAATACATGGGACCCTAACAGATACTACCACTCCTGGTCAGAGGGAACCAGGGAGCAAAGGTGATGAAGGGGTGCTCCACATTCCCCAAACATCCAAAAACTAGAACCTTACAATCAGATAGAGTTATTAAGTTTCTGATCGCCATCCTTGGTCAGTTGAAAAGGACTTAAAGTAAGTAAGTCCTGAGCTATAGAATCCTTTGGTAAGTGAATAAGTCCTGAGTTATGGAATCCTACGTAGTGTCAAAGGTCCAGTGATATAATCCTATGTTCCGTCGTCCACGAAGGTTCAAAGCAGTGTGAGCAAGTATGACCAGAACAGCCGGTATAAATAATAATATTAGCAGCAGAGCACTGCCAGTGACTGGCCAATAGGTTGGTCACATGGTTCTCGGCGAGTCTATAAGTAAGAGTGGGCATTTACCACACACCTTATATACAAAAAAATCTCAACAATAGTTTAACGTCATTCCCAGGACATGAAGACCCTCAGCCACTGCCTTCAAGCACCCAGATGATGAAAAGGGTTGGGGCTTACCATAAGTTGGTGCAATCATATAGGTACTAGGGCTTGACGTGACCAGTCGATTGATTAAAATTTTGGCTTAGTATGGCTACTGTTTATGACTTCTGAGTATCCACTGATGTTTTATTTTAAGTCATCGAAGTTAGCCAGACAGCGAGGGAGTCTACCCCCTTTTCACTAGCGCTAGACCAATGAGATAGTTTGGAAGTCTGTGCTGGAGCGCCACACCTACTATCAGCTCCTCACTTTACTGCACATATCCATGTGCTACTCATACGCTGAGTTGGCGAGGGCCGGAATCGAACCAGGAACCTCGAGGTGCCCAGCCGGATACTCTACCGACTTAACTAGGCCGGCCCTTTTGAGCTAAGCCCTTTGAGCTAAGCCGGCCCTTTTAATGCTTTAATGGCGCTTAAAATGTATTACCGTTTAAAATATTTATGTGAAACAAACACTTTTAGCACTTACCAATATAATGACCAAATTCAGATCTAAACGTCCAAAGAGAAATCGAATGTATCATTATTGGTTGGTTGGATTTAAAGGCATGTCAACCCTTGGGTTATTTTATGCCGATGACATTTTCTTTTATTCATTCCTGTTGGGTATTCATTTTTTTAAACTTATTTTTAAACACACTTTTTATCTAACACATAAATGGGACCCTAACTAGTACTACCACTCCGGGTCAAAGTGTACCTGGAGTAATGGCAACTGATGGGGTACTACACACACTGCAGGGCTTTAGAATTGGAAACTAACCACTAGACATGCATCTTTGTCAAAAATATCACCAAGATTTGATAATGTTTGCCAATCAGTACAAACACACTGTAATAGTAAATTAACACACACGGTTGGGCTTGAGAAAGCTTTTACTTAGAATACTGTTGCAGTTTCTTGGGCGTTTATATACTTTCAGAAACTTAAAGATTTACACAAAGGGGAGGTAATAATAAAACTGGGGAAGTAACTCTCAATTACTTATTAAACACACCCCTCTCGCTAAATGGCATTACTCAGTCCAAATATTGGACGGGAGCCTCCGATCAGCTGGCTGGTCAAATCAAGCCCTAGCACCTATATGATTGTCTCAATCCTATTGCTATCTATGTGTTAAATAAAAAAAAATTACTCAGTCCGAGTATTGGACGCGAGCCTCCGATCAATTAGCTGGTCACGTCAAGCCCTAGCACCTATATGATTGTTCCAACCCTATTGCTATCTATAGGTTGAATAGAACAAATGTTTTAAAAAATTGAGTTTGAAATTGTGTTTGAAAAAAAAAAGTTGAATACCCATCAAGAATGAATAAAACAAAACATATTCGGCATGAAATAACCCAACAAGGGTTGACATGCCGTAAAATCCAACCAACCAACCAAACAAACCACCTAGTTGTATTGGATGTGATTTTTATTAAACATTTTTGATAAATTTTATTCAGGGTGGAGTGAACGAGATTTCATCTGGTAATCCACGAGATTATCATACTTTTTATAAATTGAACAATTTTGCTATAGGCTATTATCCAACGTTGTAATAGTTAAATTATCACAGCTACCACCTTCTTCTTGTTCTTCTTGTTCTTGTTCTTCTTCACAGGGATTTGTTCGGTAAAGTAAGAGCTGATGGTAGGTGTGGCGCTCCACCTCAGATGCTAAAAAACAATCTCCATGGTCCAGAGCTAGTGAAAAGGGTATAGACTCCCTCGCTGATTGGCTGATACCGACTTTAGGCCACCCCGAGGACTATTGACTTTTGAACCACTGCTATTTTTTTCTACGCGGATGGCTTTGACATTAACCAGCGGAGGTTGATATGCCATTACACAAAAAATAATTTAAACACAGAGAGAGAGAGAGAGAGAGAGAGAGAGAGAGAGACCCACAGAAATATATATAGACAGACAGGCAGACAGACAGACAGGGTGAGAGACTCACAGAAATATATACAGAGAGTGAGAAGAGAGAGAGAGAGAGAGAGAGAGAGAGAGAGAGAAGAAAACCTAAGCAATGATAAATCTTTTAGCAAGCTAGGCTTGAAGACTATAGTAGTGAGTTCGATCCTCAAAATGTTCTTCACATTCATGACCGTAAATTTTCATCATCATTGTTATCATAATCAAAGCAATCCAACAACAGTTAAACTCGTGTCGCAGATAACCATTGCACGACAAACGCATCAAATGGTTGTAGTTGTAGAAAATTGGCTACTTTTTCAGATTTAATCGGTTCTATTACACTGAAAGAAAAAATGTGAATATCTCATTTTTTACTATCAATTTTAAGCTATCTCTTGTCCTACATTTATCGTGTCAACAGAATTCCTCAAAAATATTTATCAAAGGACTGATATAAAATCTGGCCACCATTTTTTCTTATCTCTTAAAAAAGAAAAAGAAAAAGGAAAAAGAAATAGTAAGTAATCTGGAATTCAGCCATTATTCATCGATAGCCGACATTCCTTCTTTGAGAAGAAAAGCTTTTTCTTCAAAGATTTTTAAGACATACCCCTTTCTTTTTATTATCAATTTTGAATTACTTAGAAGCGAATCTAGGAAATTACTAATGAAAACGATATTTCTTAGTAGGCATCGTCAATTTGTTATCATGAAAACATATCCCTACTGCATTTCGAAATCAATTAATCATTATATATAGGGGCCGGGTTAGCTCAGTCGTAGAGCGTTCGGCTAGAAATCACAATGTTCCTAGTTCGATACTGGTCCTCGCCAACTCAGCGTATGAGTAGCACAGGGATCTGTGCGGTAAAGTAAGGAACTAATGGTAGATGTGGCGCTCCACCTCAGATGCTAAAACGATCTCCTTGGTCTAGCGCTATTGAAAAGGGGATATACTTCCTCGCTGACTGGCTGATACCGACTTTAGGCCGCCCCCGTCGATTTTACTTTTTTACTCATATATATATATATATATATATATATATATATATATATTATAATATGATAACTAACAAAAATCGTAATTATAAATACGCAATTTTTATTAACAAAATATAATTCTATATAAATAATTATATATACACAGAAATTGTTTGTATAAATAATTACTAATACACAAATAGTAATAATAAAAAAATAAAAAAAATAAAAAATATAAAAAATCATTATAATACACAATTACAATAATAAAACAATGATAATTACAACTTTAACTACACAACTCTTACTATTAAAATGTTACCCCCTCCACACACTCATCCCTTTTTTCTCATCACCTACTTAAAACACTAACGTATAAATATAAAGATATACGCAGATGTCTTTCTCCTAACATCCCCTTACTTCCCCCCCCCCCCCGCACACTGCAACTCAAAAGTTAAAAGAATATTTTCTCGCCATTTACTTGAAACAAACATTCTTCTTAAGGAATATGCATTCACGCTCGCGCGCACGCACGAATGTCGTTTATCGTAAAATATAACACACACGCGCACACACACACAATAAACAAAACACCTAGAAAAATGCTCAATGTCATTTTTCGATACATACGCAATAATCATATTTCAAACCGTCACCTTTCCAGCGTTCAAATTTCAAATTTTGAACAGATTGATAAACAATGACTATCTTCCTCATTATTCTCTGAAAAATTTGTTTTACTTCATTATATCAACAAAAGCCCTGAAGAAGATCTACTTAACAGATAGTACAGCTAATAAACTTACCACTTAGTTTTTAAACCTGTATTTTTTCAAATTTCTCACTATACTACATACTGTCGGATTCACTTCCATTTCTCTTCACACACTCACAGTGTGTGTGTGTGTGTGCATTATTCAAACATTTTTTAGAAAATAACGATTCCTTATATATCTATATGATGTCTATATATAATTACCAACCCCTCCGCATTAGTAGGATGCGACACAAAGTCAATTCTTAAGCGGAGTTTAAAGGTTTGAGTTTTACTTAATCTAGACTGGTTACCTAGCCAAGGTTAAAAATCAGAGTCTGCCCTACTATTGCCGATTAGTGCTTCACACTTATGATCGCCGAGAAACTTTTTGATTGTGTGTGTGTGTGTGTGTGTGTGTGTGTGTGTTGTGTGTGTGTGTTTGTTTAGAAAATGTGTTTGCTATAAAAGCATGTACAATCGATTTTCCAATGTGAATAGATTTGAAAAATAGAATAAACACAATTAAAGTAAGCTAACAACATTTGAACTCGCGAAACCGAGTCCATTTCCTTCGAAGATAACCGTTGCATGACAAACGCATCCAATGGTAGTAGAAAATTGGCTACAATGTTCAATTTCGAATATATGTCATCCGAGTGTAGTTAATTCTGTGTGTATTTGGGCATCATCTTTTCATTCAAACAATTTATATTGGAAAATAAGCGATTCCTTATATATAATGTCTATAGATATTTAACAACCCCACCGCACGAGTAAGATGCGATACAAGGTCAATTTCTTAAGCGGAGTTTAACAGGTTTGAGTTTTACTTTTCCTAGACTGGTTACCTAGCTACGGTTAAAGATCCCAGTCTGCCCTACTATTTGCCGATAGTTGAAACCGAGTCTATTTCCTTCGAAGATAACCATTGCATGTCAAACGCATCCAATGATTGTAGTTGTACAAAATTGGCTACAATGTTCAATTTCAAATGTATGCCATCGAGTGATGCATGATTCCCATTTTATTCAAAGGATGTGTCGCAAATATATTTGATGGAACCGCTGAAAACCTTGATTTAGTGCTTGTACGAGGATCAGCTGAAAGGTTCATAGGCTGACCAAGATACTCTCATGGAATGTGACCAAATGAGGTTTATTTTTCAACGTGGTTCCCTGCGGTCAATAAACTTCTTCCTTCGATGATACAGTTCTTTGGTCCCATTTGTAAAATAAATAAATAAATAAATAAACAGCTGATATGATGTCATCACATTAATTTTTAGCCTATGAACTTATTATCCCATCTCGTATATTGTCCATGTCTCGCATGCGTAAAGAGAATCCCTATAGACAAAAATGCTTGCTTCCAGCTTTGTGCAAGGCCGTGAGAAAATACGGCCTTCAAGTTTTAAGAAGAAATGTGCTGCCTTCTCAGCACGATGGGTTATCTTTTTCAAGACTATAGCCTATGGAGAGGCGTTCGTCACATAATGCTCGTCACATTATCGCCATAGGAAATAGACTCAGGGACCTGAGTTCAAATCCTGGACTAGGCTATTTTTATTTTACATGGGGCTAATACCCATGAGAAACGTATGTATCCAACTATTCTACCCCCAGTTATGGGTAAACAGTAGGAAAGAATGGGCTCTTTAATTTTAGTATGGCAACAAATCCAGGAGAAGGAAAACTCTGAATTCAAACCAGTTGTATTCCGCTTAAGAATTTACCTTGTCTCGCATTCGGCTGATGGTGGAGGGGTTGGGTAAAACACACCGAGAGGATTCTACCGAGATAAACTAATTCGGTGTTTAAATTTCAAAACGGTGAAATTATATCTTATTATAATGGAGATTGTGTGTTTGTCTGTCTGTAACCGAAACTATATTACCATACAAGTCACAATCCCCTTTGTTATTTACATCATATTCTCCATGATTTTATTTTTATTTAAACCTCAATTATTAATAAAATTGTTTTCATTACTTACACTGTTGACCATATCTACATACTAATAACATGCAATTGTATTTATATATACAACAAAATAGCAGTTTACAGTATGAATGGGAAGGTTAATTTGCATATTGATCTTAAAAAATTGATTTTAATAAATATATGCTTAGTATTATTGATTTCTATTTTTTTGGTGTTATCTTATTGAATATGAGCAAAAATCTCTTCAATAAATCTAAAAGTAATCCCTTAACAAGAATAAATAACTGTAATATTATTCTTTACTTCCTATTTTAACTAAACAGTTAAATTATGAAAATGTATCAATGAAAGACGGGAGTAACGGAAAATGATGGAAGAGTTAGTTTCAAAGTTGTTCTATTTTTCAATCATACCCCCTCTGTTCAAAATCTTTTTATCTACATTCTTATTCAGTTTCATTAGCCTTTCTAATTTAATATGATATTTTATCATAAAATTTAACTAAAATACTTGCACCCGGAGGTGCATATATTTGCTAGTTTACGTAATGCGGACATTTCTTACAAATGATCTTCAAGAAATGTAGATCTATGAAGTAATTTTATCTTGTTCTGTGGTAATCCCTGTTGTGTGTGCCTAGCACACATTTGTGACTCGTACAAAATGTCTTCCTATGAGTTTAGAGACTTGCATATTGTTCTCGATGGCCCTCAATGGTATTGCTCTATTATTTGTATTCCTTCCGATTTACCAACCTTTTGTTCATTTTCATACAATCTTCAATTCGTTCATATCCGAAGAGACACCACCACGAGAATACACTTGCTTACATAAATATACCGCCTACGCAAGACGCATTGCGAATAGGATTTTGTTCGCTTATATATAGTGTATTTATGAGGGAACTGATACAGCGAGACGAGTTCAAATCCTAGACGAGGCCGTTTGCATTTCACATCTTATTATAATGGAGAATGTATATCTGTCTGTCTGTAACCGAAACCACATGACCGCCAACGTTACAATTCCCTTAGTTATTTACGTTATATTCTCAATAGTTATTAAATAACCATTATCATTATTCAATCTTAATTAAGATTTTATTTATTAACAATATCTCTATTAATGTCTGGTTGAGATAGATTTGCCCCCAAATAGCCTATATTAGTAATATGTTTAAAATTCTTCGATATGCGTTATATATCACCAAGAAATAAATGCTTACATAGTATATGGTCTGAATAATTTGCATACCGGTTTTAATAAAACCGTGTTTAATAAATAATTACTCGGTGTTATTGATTTCTAATATTATTGTTTTATTCTTAAACGTATTAAAAACAACCCCTATGTATGATTTTATATTGAAATCAATTAGAATGAATTAAAAATAAGTGTAATCTTTTTTGTGTTCATATTTGATAACATTAGTCTTTCTAATTCAATATAATATCTAATTATGATAAAACAAATATGAGGGCATATATTTTTGCTAGTTTTATCATAATAGAGAATATGTAATTGTTTGTCTGTAACCGAAACTACGTCACCACTGACCTCAACACTTCCTTAGTTATTTAAGTTATATTCTCAATGATTATTAAATAGTCATTGTTTAATCTTGATTAGCATATTATTTATTAACGATGTCTTAACAAAAGTCTAGCTGAGTTAGATTTGCCGCAAAACTGTCCATATTATTAATGCATTTAAAATCCTGAGATATATATCATATATCTGTAAGATATAAAGATATACATAGTATATGGTGGGGATAATTTACATAATGATTTTAACAAGACTGGGTTTAATGAATCAGCAGAAACGTAATGATAACAATCATCAGGTCGATCTAACTGCACGGATTCCTATGACTCTCTCTCTCTCTCTCTCTCTCTCTCTCTCTCTCTCTCTCTCTCTCTCTCTCTCTCTCTCTCTCTCCACTGTCCTTAAGTTCCTCCGTACGGCATCCAGAGCATAGTTAATTTATGTAGGTTTTTTTTAGTCAGCCTACACTGATGCGTTCATGTGTAGCTGTCCACAAGAGAACGTCACTTATGACTTTGTCCTTGCTTCTCCAGCATTATCCATCATGTCTTGTTCGTCTTACGTGGATTGTTTGAGTGATAGGCGGTATGTGGCTGTACAGGGGATTTTTTAATATTTAATTAACCGTATGCATATTTTTGTATCAGATAGGAATACTGAAATCAGACTATCATCTCTTCGGCCCCATGAAAGAGGGTTTGAGAGGCAAACATTATTCCAGTGACGAGGAAGTGAAACATATACTGAAGAAGTGACTCAAAGAACAAACAGAACTTTACGGGACAGGAATACATGCTCTCATTCAACGGTGGAACATTACAATTAAGAGAAACGGTGATTATGTGGAGAAGTAGTGTCTGTCATATGGAAGTCTGATCTCACTGACAAGCTAAAGCGACATCTCTTCCAGGCTGTAGTCATATCAGTACTACTGTATGGCTGCACTACCTGGACCCTAACGAGGCGCCTCGAAAATAAGCTAGATGGGAGCTGCACAAGAATGCTGCGAGCAGTTCTGAACAAGTCGTGGAAACAGCATCCCACAAGGGAGCAGCTGTATGGTCACCTGCCCCCTATCTCACAGACTATCCGAGTGAGACGGACTAGGCATGCAGGGCACTGCTGGAGAAGCAAGGATGAACTCATAAGTGATGTTCTCCTGTGGAAGCCAACACATGGACATGCCAGTGTGGGCCGCCCAGCAAGGACTTATATCGACCAGCTATGTAAAGATGCTGGCTGCAGCGAAGAGGAGCTCCCTGTGGCGATGAATGATAGGGAAGGTTGGCGAGAGATCGTCTTGGATATCCGTGCTGCCTGCGCGACATGATGAATGAGGGATGTGATCCACAGAGGACCAGGTTCATTTTGATGTATGATACATGTTCCTGTGTTGGTAATTATACCTGTCCCTAACAAAATGGCATTACATTTTGACACACCCTCGTATATCAAGGATGCAAGTGCTACGAATGCGAGGGGGTCCGGACAGATTAGCTAGCAATCTATTTATCCAATCTCCACGGTGTTAGAATGTGATACAAAGTTGGTATAATGTGGGGACAATGCCAGATGCAAGACTCCGGTGAGAGGTGCCAAAAATAGCTTGGATCTGTCAGTATCTCCCCTTTTGAGACGCATCAGAAGATGTTGGGTAATAGACCCGACTTGTACCTCTTTTAGTCGGTGGGTGGTTGAACAGGAGTTGCTAGGGGGTGGGGGAAGTTCCACTTGGAACTGAGCTGATTTGTTCTTCAAACACACGGCACGTCTAGCCAGTTGGCTCGACAAACATTGGTAAGAAGCCCTCCCCCGCAGGTCTCTTTTAGTTTCTTTACATATTGTTATATTGGCCTCCTCCCACGACTCTTAAGGGAATGGTTCATTGAATGAAGACGAGATACCCAGGCCTCCTTCCCCACAACACACACACACACACACACACATATATATATATATATATATATATATATGTGTGTGTGTGTGTGTGTGTGTGTGTGTGCATATATATATATATATCCATACAGACATACATGTACAAATATATACACTTATATTTACATATATATATATCCATATACACATATACATATTCATACATAGACTTATGCGTATATATATATATATATATATATATATATATATATATATGTATATATATACACATATACATATATAGACTTATACGTATATATATATATATATATATATACACACACATATAAATATATAGACTTATGCGTATATATATACATACATGTATAGACATACGTATCTATATATATATATATATATATAAATATATATATATAATACAAATACATATATAGACATATACGTATATATATACGTACATATACAGACATACGTATATATATAAATACATATACAGACTTAAACGTATAAATATATATACATATACAGACATATGTTTGTATTTACATACATATACAGACTTATACGTATGTATATACATATATATACAAACTCATATGTATATGTACATACGCATGTATATAGGAACTTATACCTACATATATACATACATATACAGTCTCATACATATATATATATATATATACATATACAAACTTATATGTATATATACATAAGTATATATATATATATACAGAGAGAGACTTATACCTATATATATATGTATATATATATATATATATATATATATATTAATATAATGATAATATATATATATATATATATATATAATATATAATTATAATGATAATATATATATATATATATATATATATATATATATATATATATATATATATATATATATATAATATATATAAGGCTGTAGCCGGTGTAAACTTTATCCATTGTTGTCTGACTCTTCGTGACACATTCTTTTATAAACTCAGAAAGCAACCAGCAACAAAATATATTCAATTCAGTTATTACTTTCTCGGATTTGAAAAAGAAACAAAAAATGTTAAAACTATTCGGGTGGCGGAATAATTCAATATTAAATTTACATTCGTGTTTGATTTCATTTTTCATTTCTTTCTTTCTGTAATGTGCGTGGAACGCTCCGGAAATAATATTCTCCAAGTACTAATGGAAAATAAATGCCAACCATTGGTTTCGGAACCCCTCTTCTATTTCAGTCTATATTTTAATCCCCTCCCCTGTTGAAGGGACTTAGGATACTCCGACTGTGTCCCGTGCAGGGTGATGGAATATTTTTAATATATAGTTATTTACTAAGCTTAGCTTAGATGTGGCACAAGGCCAGAAGTATGCGGCGCCCAGTAAGAATCGAACTCACTAACAATGGTTTGCTAATCTAGCTTGCTAACCATTACACCACATGGTTATTTACTAAGCTTAGCTTAGATGTGGCACAAGGCCAGAAGTATGCGGCGCCCAGTAAGAATCGAACTCACTAACAATGGTTTGCTAATCTAGCTTGCTAACCATTACACCACATGGTTATTTACTAAGCTTAGCTTAGATGTGGCACAAGGCCAGAAGTATGGGGCGCACAGTGAGATAGAACTCTCTAACAATGGTTTGCTAATCTAGCTTGCTAACTATTACACCACATGGTTATTTACTAAGCTTAGCTTAGATGTGGCACAAGGCCAGAAGTATGGGGCGCCCAGTGAGATAGAACTCTCTAACAATGGTTTGCTAATCTAGCTTGCTAACTATTACACCACATGGTTATTTACTAAGCTTAGCTTAGATGTGGCACAAGGCCAGAAGTATGGGGCGCCCAGTGAGATAGAACTCTCTAACAATGGTTTGCTAATCTAGCTTGCTAACTATTACACC
Organism: Doryteuthis pealeii; assembly: GCA_023376005.1. Lineage (NCBI taxonomy): Eukaryota > Metazoa > Mollusca > Cephalopoda > Myopsida > Loliginidae > Doryteuthis > Doryteuthis pealeii. The sequence continues at coordinate 62,415,697 of CM042152.1, read as the reverse complement.
ACATGGTTATTTACTAAGCTTAGCTTAGATGTGGCACAAGGCCAGAAGTATGGGGCGCCCAGTGAGAATCGAACTCACTGACAATAGTTTACTAATCTAGCTTGCTAACCATTACACCACAGTGTTATTTACTAAGCTTAGCTTAGATGTGGCACAAGGCCAGAAATATGGGGCACCCAGTGAGAATTGAACTCACTGACAATGGTTTGCTAATCTGGCTTGCTAACCATTACATCACGTGGTTATTTACTAAGCTTAGCTTAGATGTGGCACAAGGCCAGAAGTATGGGGCGCCCAGTGAGAATCGAACTCACTGACAATGGTTTGCCAATCTAGCTTGATAACCATTACACCACATGAGATGTCCTGCAATACGCCACCTAAATTTATAGACTGGGCGAGGTCACGTGGTTTATGCCTCCAGCCAATCAACAGCCACAATGCGTGGCTGATTCACTACTTAAACACTGATACTTGCCATAGTGCATTTGCGACCAAATGAGGAGGAACTTACAATACTAAGGAGAATCAAAGTATACTTTATCAAGGATTTCCGCTGGACAAGCGCTCTTGCTTAAAGCCTAAAGGATGGCCCATAAGGTTGTAACACAGGGGTAACACACCTCTGAGAAAGGGTTTCCTGGGTATGCATCTAGTGGTGAGGCTCCATTTCCGGTGATCTGGAGTGTGTTGGGTATCCTTTCATAGACAGATTAACTCTGTCTCGATGTGGTAGTATGTTATGATTCTATCTAATAGATCAGTTTGAAAATTATTATAGATCGATTGATTGATTGATTTTAACGACATGACAGTCTGTCTAGTGTTATTTTATGCCGAGAGGGTAGGCAGTGTCTTTCATTGTACATTTATTTGTGCAGTTATTTGTTAAGAGTTTTTGGAACTCTTATATGATATCAAGGTGCTTAGTGTAATGGTTAAGGTCGTAGGAAATGGACTCGTCGACCCGAGTTCAAATCCTAGACGAGACTGTCAATATTTCACATAGCGCTAATACCCTTGGGAAAGGTATGCATCCACCTGCTCTCCGTCCAGCTATGGGTAAATAGCAGGGCACACTGAGCTCTTTAACCATGGTTAGGTAACCAGCCCAGAAGAAGGAAAACTCTGAATTCAAAGGTTAAACTCTGCTTATAAATTGACCTTGTGTCACATCCAGCTTGTGTAGAAAGGTTGGTAAATATGTCTATGATAGCAAGCATGTTTATCTAATACAGTTTGTTATATGTGCTATAAGGTGGTACTGGGGGTCTTAGTGTCCTGTGTATGACGTTAAACCCTATGTAAAGATACAAACCCTAGGTAGTGGGAGAACCCTTTTATGACCATTACTCCCAAGTCCACTCTGACCCGAGTGGTAAAACTTGTTAGGGCCCCATCTATGAGTTTTAAAAATGTGTGTAAAAAATTTAGTTTGAAAAAAAACATAAGGTAACCCACCAAAAGATCACTGGAACTGAAGTTGTCTTGTTATGGCATTTCTAGTTAAATGAAATTTTTTTTAAATGATGGTATTTTTTATTAAAAAAATACCATCATTTTCAAAAAAAAATTGAAAAAGAGATTTTATCTCGAAAATTCAAGAATGAAATACAGGTTAACACACAACACCATTGTTACCTTATTATTTTTTTCTAAAAAAGAAAAAAAAAGAATTGGTCAATATATTAGATTACAAAATGCTATCAATTTATTTTACGGTCGGAGAGGCCCCCTCCGATCAATCGGCTGGTCACGTCAAGCCCTAGCACCTATATGATTTTCCCAACCCTATTGCCCTTATGGCAAGCCCCAACCCCTTTTTATCATATGAGTGCTAGAAGGCGGTGGCTAAGGGTCTACATGTCCTGGGAATGACGTTAAACTCTATCTGATGGTGAGGTTCCAGTTTTGGAGGTTTGGGGAATGTGGAGCACCTCTTCATCACCATTTCTCCCTGGTCCACTCTGACCCAGAGTGGTAGTACCTGTTAGGGTCCCATCTATGGGTTAAATAGAAAAATGTATTTATAAAAAAATTGTATTATCCATTAAAAATTGATTTATTTCAAAACTTTATCGGCATTAAATGACCCACTGAGGTTGATATGCCGTAAAACAAAACAAACCAAACCAAAATTTAATTTAAACTGCCTCTATATTATTCAGTGTAAGGAATATGTCCTATATGCTGACAAATGCAGTGTAAAAAGAAATGATCAATATCATTTTGTACATTTTATAAGAGAACCAAAGTAAATAATTTTTAATAAGATAAAGTCAGTTAAATCCATGACGTAAAATCCGAGCAACCAAACAACCAACTAAATTCAGTTGTTTGATCACTAATAGCTTATTTCGCCTCCGCTGCAGTGTTTCGATCTGTTTCGAGAGATCTTCATCAGGGCTTTCGTTATTTTGAGGAAAATTAAATTATTATTGAAGATAAGAAGTCTGCGAGCCTCTGTTCCTTTATGGTCGATCTTGAAATGTGTGAGAGAAAAAAATCGATTTAAAATTGGTGACGAAACGCGGCGTTCGTAGATTTTAAAAACAAAAACAATATATGTGTGTTTGTATGTGTGTATATATATATATATATGAGTGTTTGCGCACGCGTGTGTGTGTACATGTGTGTGTGTATTTGTGTGTGAGAGAGATAAAATTTGGCAGACGTCGGCCTGAAAGATTTCATTAATAAAAGGATGTTCTAACGGCGTGCACATTGCACCTGCTCTTCCGCCTCATCTTAAATTCTTTCATTTAAAATAACACGACTTTATATATATATATATATATATATATATATATATATATATATATATATATATATATAACCAATGGTAATATTATGGATTTACACTCATAACTTGAAGTTTCATGGTAATCCAATCATCAGATGAGTCCAATGGTTAAGATCTTAAAAACCATTAACTGGTTTTTAAGATCTTAACCATCTGATGATTGAATTACCATGAAACTTCAAGTTATGAGTGTAAATCCATAATATTACCATTGGTTATAAATCTGCTCAGCTTTATTAGCATTGAGCACCTTTTCATGCCAATACTTTTCTCATTTTTTCATTCTCTATTCATTATATATATATATATATATATATATATATATATATATATATATATATATATATATTGATGAAAAAGAAAAAGAAAAACAGATGGACGTACCCAAGATAATGACATTGAAAATGTAATTTCGAAAATAGCGAGAAAATGTATACATATCTTTTTTTTTAATTTACAAATTTATTGATTTTGCAAGAAGACTAAGAAACTTCAAAACAGGTTTTCAATTGTAAGACATATTTGTAATTCCAAAGAAGACAAATTACATTAACCTAATTTTTCGTATAATTAACTTTTAAATTCTTACTGTTTATTTAAATTGATGTTGTAATCTTTTCAAGAGGAGGTAAAATTTAATGGGATCACTAAATTTTAATATTCAACTGTATCTCTTTTCCTAATATGGGTTCGGTTCTTTTATGTCATCTCTACTTAAGTTAATCAAATGTAACCGAGTGATAATTTCAAGTGGCATTTCTTTATGTTCGTTTCAACTTTCAAGTCTTTTGTTTTCAGTTTCTATTATTTGAAATTCTCGCGTTAGGGTTTTGTTCTATTTGTATTAGTTCATTAGTGTGGGGGTCTAAAAAGCAATTAGACTGGTTATTATTATTATTATTATTATTATTATTATTAGTTTTTCACACCTGCCGTAGCCGGTGGTTCACTGGAGGCTGAGTGACAGCAAGTCTCCTCAAGTCTCCAGGACTCTTTTGAGTATTACAGCCGATCCCAACAATGCTGTAGTCTGGATGGTCTCGATTCTTCCCCTGATTTCCAATTCATCCTGACCCCCTGAGGATCATCCAAGAGCCCTAATTACAATTGTTATGACCTTCACCCTCATGTTTCACAGTTTTCTCAGTTCTCTAGCAAGTTCTAAGTATTTGTCGATCTTTTCGCTCTCTTTCATCTTCACTCCGTGATCAGCCAGGATGGCAAAATCCAGAGAGGATAAGTCTTCATCCTCTTGTCAATCAAAACTAGGCCTGGTCTCCTGGCCGGGATTAGATGATCCGTCTGTACCTCAAAGTCCCAAAGAATTTTGTGCGTCTCATTCTCCAGGATAGATTCAGGCTTGTGCATATACCATTTAGTTGAATGGTGAAAATTGAATTTCTTGCACAGTTCCCAGTGAATCACCTTTCCCACCCAGTCATGTCTAGTCTTGTACTCTCTTTGTGCTAGTTTACTGCATTCGCTTATTATGTGATTGTCAGTTTCGTCTTTTTCCTCAACACATTCTACACTTTTTGTCTTTTTTCGTGTGTGTCTTACATTTGTTTAGCAAAATGTTGTAGAAAGTTTCAATTTATTACCCCTAGTATTGACTTTTTGTTCAATAAATTAAAATTTATTATGAGGGTAATCCAAAAGGTAAGATCTCCAAAGTATTTAGAAATAACAGAAACGTTTATTGTGGAGCCACGTCGTGTAATGGTTATCGTCGTAGGACTTGGACATGCGGAGACGAGTTCAAATCTTGGACGCAGCTGTTTGCATTTCCCATAGCGCTAATACTCTTGGGATAGGTATGTATCCAACTATTGTTCCTCAAACTACGGGTAATTTAGTAGAGAAGATAGGGCTCTAGCCTTCGTATAGCATTTTGAGAGCTCCTCCTCTCTAATCCTCGTATTCTATCCTATAAAAAGGAATTGTTTATTATCAATGGTATCTATTTTGGATTATTTTTGGGTTTGCTGAAGATCACAACTTATATTCTGTGTATAAGATGTGCTAATAAACATGACTTATACTTATAAACTGTTCCAAAACAGCTGAATTAGCCAATCGACTGAATCAGCCAATCAAAAATGCCTAAACGTATTTAATTTACTATTTAAAGGCGTTGATAAATTGGCCTACAATTGCACGCTGGATATACAGACGAACAGACGAAGATTAAACAACCCTCTAAGCACGGACCAACTGATGAGGATTATACAACTCTAACACAGATCAGTTGACATGTATTATATATGAGGTATCACTGACAAAAATTGAAACAATGGAGCGCTTAATCAGTAATTATGTAAAAAAAATGGTTGGGATTGCCTAATTCCTTAACAAATGTGGCACTATACAGTTCATCAACGAAGCTAAAACTTCCGATGGTGTCACTTGTTGAGAAATTCAAATTATGTAAAGCTCGACTTTTCCAAATGCTGCGTGACTCTCGCGACCCACTGGTGAAGAACGCCCAGCCTTCTGTAGTAACTGGTCGAAAATGGAAGGCACAACAAGCTGTAGAAAACGCAGAATCATCCCTCAAAATGAAAGAAATAATTGGTACTGTGGCAAAGGGAAGATCAGGACTATGTCTTCACCCACAGCGTTGGTGGTCTAAAGAATCCACGTTAAATAAAAGGATTATGATTCGGGGGAAATTCATCAACTTGAGGAAGTCAAGCGTATTGCTACAACTGTATGACAAAGTAAACAGGGCACATGCACCAGGTGGGAGATTGCAAATAAGAGAGCTGTCATATGGAGCGACATCAGACATATGGAGCCTAAAAAGTTAAGTTTCTTGATAAAGGCAGTCTACGACATATTACCAACACCAGTCAACCTACACGTCTGGGGATTAGCTACGTCCGACCTATGCAGAGCATGTGGGAAAACTGCTAGCTTGAAACATATTCTCGCGGGATGCGAGTATGCACTAAGAAGCTACACTTGGAGGCACAATGAAGTCCTCGAGATTGTTGCGGAGGCGTCGAATATATGTTGTGAGACTTTAAATAAAGCTGTTAATAACATCAACAAAGCAGTACATTTCGTTAAAGAAGGTAACTTTTCGAAATTTTCGCGTAAAAATAGGCACATTTCGTCACTGTTTGATGGCTCCACCTATTGGCGCATTGTATGTGACTTGGAACATCAACTTGTTTTTCCAACTGAAATAACGTTAACGGCTCAGCGTCCTGATATTGTCATTTGGTCTGTTAATCAAAAAAAAATTTTCATCGTTGAATTATCAGTTTCTTTTGAGGAAAATCCTGACTGGGGACATCAACTTCAATTGGAAAAATATGAAGATTTACTAGAACAATGCGTCAGAAACGGAAGGATAATGGATGTATATCCTATTGAAGTCGGATGCCGGGGATTTATTACCAACTCAACCTTGACATTTTTGTCTAAACTTGGACTTTCTCCACCAGACATGAGAAAAGGCATAAAAAAGATCCAGGATAAAGCTCTAACCGCATCAGCGTGGATATGGGAATCCTACAATGTGACCAACAAAGTCTGGTGGTATCGTGATATACTGCTGGGGCGCTCTGGGTTAGTGGTAATGATGCTTCGGTCCTGAAACCATGCCTGAACTCAGAGTCATCATCTGATGAAGGCTTTGTTGGTTGCAATGCTACTGTGTAAATAGCAGTCATTGTATGAAGCTTTTTTTTTCGACTCTAACACGGATCAGCTGACAAGGATTAAAACTGATACTACATCTTTTTACTTCAAGAAAGGATCAAACTTTATGCCTCAAGGGATCTCCACTGTAAAACTGCTTTTATCTACAGCCCTAAAATGGCCGCACGAATCGTAACAATCTACATCATTGCAAAGGTTGAAAATACATCTATTTTTTACGTAATCTTTATTTAGAACCTAACCTTTTATTCAATCCACGGGGTTAGACTGTTCTCATTCCGTTAACCATGACCGGGTACAAATGTTAAATTGTGTTAATTATTCTATGTTACTATTGCCCTTGGCCAGAATTGAACCTGCAGCCCAGAGATGACTGTCAGTTAGAACTGCATTAACTCAATGCCTATATTCATTGTGCCATGTGTCCAATTGTAGATAATTTGTATTTGTTTTCCGTGACACACTTTACCAAACACCTTTGTAAAATCCAAGATTATTCAGCTGATCATAAATTATGAACTGAATGTTTTCAGAGGGACTCAAGGTCAGCATTGATAAACTGATTTTCAATTAAGGTTGCCAACCTGATAAACAAAAGAAGTGTCATTACTTTTTTAGAGACTATGTCATACATAGCTAGAATACCAAATATGGGTCTAATGCCAAGGAGTGAGTAATAAAATATCATCTAAGTTATTTTTTGTGGTATTAGCATTTGAAAGGTCTCCAGCATTAGAGAAGCTTAACTTTGTATAAATGAAAGCACAATCCACAGTGATAAGTAGCTCATCATATAAGCACTTTTATACTTATCTCTTCGTTAATACGTTTGTAGAAAAGAAAGTACATACTCATTCTAAATGTGAAAGTGTTCCGTAGCGGTGCTACTAGAGAACATGTTACTAACAAACGAACTGAAGATGCAAAAACACCATCTTAGATATTCGTTGATGATAACAAGAACAAATACACACACACACAACACACACACACACACACACACACACACACACACACACACTACACACATTACGGGAGAAAATTGAATATTTTATGAATAAAAAAAGGATTCCCACAAAATGGATTTTGTTTTCTAAAGTTTTTATTAAATCTTACTTCAGCAAAACGTGTTTCGGATCTTCTAGTATCTTCTTGAGGCTTCGCTTAACCGCTTTTTGATTACGTATATAAACATATTCATATATATATATATATATATATAATATATATATATATATATATATATAATGTATACATATATATGAATATATACATATATATACATATGTACATATATATGTATATATATACATATATATACATATATGTACATAAATATATATATGTATATATATATACGTATGTATATATATATACGTATATATGTATATATATACATATATATATATACATACATCTATACATATATAAACATACATATATATGTGTATATACATATATATGTACATATATATATACGTGTATATATATATATATATATATATATATATATATATATATATATACGCATAAAAAGATCCATCATCTTTTATCCACATAAATCCTTTTTTTTTTTCTCAATTTCACAGTCCTGAAGAAGGTTTCCATTGTAAACCGAAATGTTCGAAAATCGACTATAAATTTCCATCCAACTATAACATCCCTTGTTTTTTTTTAAATTATCTCCGTATACATATATATATACATATATATATACACACACACACACACAGACACACACATACATACACACTCTCTCACACACACACACACACACACACACACACACTCAAATATATATATATATATATATATATATATACTTATTTCTTCTCCTTCTTGTCCATTCCTCTAATTGATGGGAGATAGTCGAATGTAGACCGAATGTACCCTCGAACACTTTCCATATATTTGCTGGAAGGTTTCAACGTATTTTTTTGTTCCTTATAGGCAAAGAAGATTCTTGTCGAATGAGGGTCTCTACTATTTTAAACACTAGCGACTGGAAGCCATGTTGCTGTGAGATGTAACTAATTATACAGAATTTTAATTTCCAAACTTAAAAAGAATGACAATTGATCATCTTATTGAAATAATTATTTAGATTTAATTATATAGGTAAGTTGGATGTGTAAAATAATTATCATTGATATCTTTGATTAGTTAAGACTAACAACCCGGGGAAAACATGACATTAATAGACTTAAAATCAGATTGTATACCTATTCAAATATTTATGAGTAGTACTTTTTTGGGATAAATTCTCATAAAAGCTACAAAAATAATTGTCATAAAAAATGGAAATTCTGTTATTTATTGCTGCAGACTGTAGGGTTCATTAAAACATTTGGAGAGATATGAGTGTCCAATTTGACTTACGAAGCTTTCAAATAAAAATGTGAGATCGTCAGTACAATAGGGTAGGTCGATTCTTGAACTGACAGAAAATAACATAAAGAATTACCACACAAAATATCTTTCTTCAAAGCTTTGCTTCTGTTTGACATATATTATTTTAAAGTGTTGTCACTGATAATTATTAATTATTAGGTAAAAAGCATCATATTGGAGGTGTCAGTAGTGATAGGGGGTATATTTTCAATTTGAAATCTTGTTATAATATTTTATTCATTTCATTTAAAATAACAAATTCTTCTAGTTTAAATAGTGAAATTGCTATATTTTCTAACCAATTTCTAGGCTAAAGTTTGCTAAAACTAGGATTTTTGCTGCATTTTAGTAGACGATCTTTGATGCTATTTCCTCAAACAACGGAGCAAATAAGAGAACTATCAATATCTAGTATACTACCACAAAACTTTCCTGTCCCTGGACAATTTGATATTTTAAACTAAATGAAAAATCAGCCTATCCTACAATTCAATGTCCTTACCCTGGTAGATGAGCATTCTATGACATACATCACTACAACTTTGGCACTCATTTAGGCTAGGCGTGCGGTCGCAGAGCCCTCCTCCAATCAATCGCCTGGTTGCGTCAAGCCCTAGCACCTATATGATTATCCCAAGCCTAATGCCCTTATGGCAAACTCCTCAACCCTTTTTATTATACATGTGCTAGGGTGACTTAGGGTCTTAATATCCTGGATATGACGTTAATCTCTATCTGATATTGAAGTTCCAGCTTTGGAGCTCTGGGGAGTGTAGAGTATTCATCTCTTCATCACCATTACTCCAAGGTAAGAGTGACAGTACCTGTTAGGGTTCCATTAATGAATTAAATAGGAAAAATTGTTTAAGAATGTGTTAAAGTTGAGTTTTTTTTTAAATTGAGTACCCATCAAGAATGAATAAAACAAAAACGTCTTCGGCATTAAATAACCCGAAAGGTGTTGATATGTCGTAAAATTCAACCAACCAATAGAAAATATATTTAATCGATTCTGATAATGATCTTAGAAGGATCGAAGAAATATTGTCCAATTTTCTATTTAACCATTTAATTTAAAAACAAATATTTTCCTAGAAATTTTACATTTAGAACCAAAAAAATAGGATAAAGTGCAGATATGCGGATTTCAAAATTATTCCAGGCTGTAGACATGTCAGTACTGCTGTATGGCTGCATCATTTAACTAAAAATAACAAGACGACAACTACTTCAGTTCCATTGTTCTTCTGAAGAAGAATTTTTATCTCGAGATATAATATTAAGAATAAATCACAGTTACAAACAAACATTGTTACTTATTTTTCTTTACATCTGCATTGTGATAGCCTTCAAAATCAACCTCTCTCTCTCATCTATATATATATATATATATATAATAATATATATATATATATACGAAACCCACCTGTAGTGGCTAGACATTTGTATAAGTCTATTGAGAGATAGACTGAGCGTTAACTCATCAAATGTCTTAATATTTGATTAAACCAAAAAAGAAATATGAAATGGCATTAAAAGAACAGGGGCACAACACAGAACTAAACTATGAAACCAACAAAAACAAAAGAGACAACAAAAACAGACAGAGTTTTAAAAAATATAAATGTGGTCATAAAAATGAACACAAGCTCTGCCTTGTGAATTCCGGTATTACAATAAAAAAGTCAGGTGTGTAAGGCACCCGTTACATTGAAAATGGGTACAATCCGCCTATATATTCCATAACGATGGCTGACAAAAACTACCTCGAAGATTGGCGATATTGCGAAGAACTCGAGTCGGTAATATTTTTAAACGATCCGTATTTTAAAACATTCAATTCTAATAGCTCTTTATATTGAACATTTTTTAATCGATTTAGTGAAAAAAAATCCCAAAATAAATAGGTGCTGTATACTTGTTTACTTAGTGGATTTGTATTGTCACTGCGTATATATTATAATTATATATATATATATATTATATATATTATATATATATATATATAATATATATATATAATAACAAGCTCACAGGTCTATACACACTGATATGCGCAAATTAACATCCAAACGTTAAAAAATTGACCTTATTATTCCGATTTTCATAAAATATTTCCTTCTGCACGAAACCTACAGGGTTGCAGTTAGAAATACCATGTAATTAGATATAATATATAGACCAAACAAATAATATGTATTGTACCTATTATTATTATTATTATTATTTATATAGTAGTCTAATACAGATATTTAGCACTCTCCTAATAATACCGTAGAATATTTGCCCACAACTAAACTCATCAAGTGAGATAGGGATAACCATACAGTATCGCTATTATATATATAATATATATATATATTATATATATAATATATATAAGAGAGAGAGAGAGAGAGAGAGAATGAGAGAGAGGGAGAGAGGGGGAGGGGAGAGAGAGAGAGACCTACTGTGTTAAATCCAAATTATCTTAACTTGGTAAAGTTTAAGTGGTGGGCCAATTAGGAAGGAGATCAAATAATCTTTTGAACTTAAAAGAAAAAATAACTCCGACTTAGAAACTAACTTTTATTATAATCTTATATTAAAAGACAGAAGTGTAATCGAAAAATTAATTACAAACCGAATATATCCTATGCGGGACAATATATATAAACTTGTAGCAACCTAAATTTTTTTTAGTTTTTCCTGAAGTAGGGTAACACCTAAACAGTGGTCGAGAGAAAAACTTAATATAATATATATATCAGTGAAAAAAGTGAATGGAAGTGAATCCGACAGTATGAAATTAATATTTTAGAAAAAACAAACAAGTGAATGTTAAAATTCGCTGACAGAAATCTGTTTCAGACACCTTTTATTGAATGGTCTTCATCAAGAAGCGAGCGTGTGTAATGATAGAGTGGTACAAGACGAAAACCGTCGAGTTCATAGAACCGGAATTTTTTTTAAAATTTTGAAAACTGCAAAACTTTGTTTTGAAAATAAATAAAATAAATTAATTTATTTTTAATAAATAGAGCATTTAATTTTGATTAATTCAGATCGCATTATAGTCCACGTTTCGTCTGTAACCACTTTCGTCTTATAACGGTCGCACTCCATCACCGTCTCTCATTCATAACACATCATTCCAATCTTGATGAAGACCACTTCATCATAAAGGGGTCGAAACAGATTTCTGTCAGCGAATTTAAAACCATCATGTATTTGTTTGTTTCTAAAAATGATCATTTCATCCATATATATATATATATATAATATATATATAATAATATATAATATTATAATTGAAATAAAATATTCTTTAAAATATAAACAAACAAACGGATTTTACGATCAGGAACAATTGTTAGTGTCAATACTTAAGTATTCGGTTATTTTTTATTTACCATCTTCAAGGAACACTGTTAGGTGAAAGGAACAAAATGAAGAGATGTTAAGTGTATAAGTGGTTTGTGTGAATCGTGTTCCTTGAAGAGGTATAAATACCGAAAAGATACTTAAGTTATTGACACTAAATTGGTTTTCCTGATCATAAACATCCTTGTACATTTGGTGAGATTTTAAAAAAATTATTTTCTTTTCCAAAATATTGTCGGAAATTAAATTTCCTCATCGTATTTCCATATATATATATAATATAATATATATATATATAATAATAGTTAGTATATTATTATATATTATATAAAATATATATAATTATTTATAGTATATTCGACTTCCGGGCATAATTGAGTGATTGGCATTGCCTTACGGTCAAGAAAAACACACGAAAAGTAGCAGACTTTAGAGTCTGATGAATTGAAATGACTAAGCAAGACAGTTCTGGAAAATAGGTGAACCGCTTAGGGATTAATTTATCGTATAAATATTTTACTTGGGGCTTATGTATCAAGGATTATGGAGAATGATTTGTCAGTCTAGTTCTAACTAACAAATACTCACCGAAAATAAAGAGGAACTTCTTTTTTTTAATCGTTCCTTTCTTTCTCTCGCGTCCTTCTCTTAGATATTGGTTTATGTTAGTATATTACGGATAATTGTTCGACTGCCAGTGTGACGTTTGATACCCCATCACCCTAACCAATGACTTAAAATATTTCATCCAATAACCGAAGTTCATTCCTGTCACTTCGAGAGAGTTGCCAATCTGGGGGACCGCGCGGTCCGGCACATTAGCTCAATGGAAGATGCACATATTGATTCCCTTTTGGAATTCAAATCCCCCGTTGCTTCTTTGATTCCTAATTATCGTCACCAACAATTTTGGATTAGTTTGATGTAGGTATATAGCCGCAGGACACACACGTTCAATCAGCCGTTTGAAAACGTTTCGAATTTTAGAGTTTAAAGTATTGGGGAATCTCCCAGCCGAACAGACTAACCTACGGCTCCAGTTTGATGGATCTTTGAGAATAAAGTGTTGCTTAAGCCATTCAAACATCGGAAAGGGAAACCTACTTCCTCCTTGTTCTTTAATTCACAACCTTTGAGCAGACCAACGTGTGAAGTGTGAAACCAGCCGGTTACAAATCAGTAACTGAAAGCCAAATTTCCAGCGAGGATCGAACTCCGCCGATAGAAGCGGGTTTTATTCCTATTAAGTCTGAAAACATAAAGAAAAGAGGCAACCAACTATTGGACTGTAAATGTTTTTATTTATTTTAATTTTTTTTGAATCTACTTAGTGGTTCGTTCTTTCTTTGTTCTTGGATAACCTCTATCGGCGCAGTTCGATTCGGCTGATGCCTCCCAAATACTTTGTAACCGTGGTGTCAAATCCTACTCGTGGCGAATCAGGTTGGAATAGAGAGAGCCCAGTGTGTATGCTTTAGCAAAAACCTAAAGTCTCAAAAAAGATCCCATTTAACTACTGAATGCGAGTTTTTAATCTTCCGCTGGAATTCCAATACTTAAGAAACTTATTATCGAACGTCGTGAACGTGTAGGGTAATAATACCTACATCACTAAACATTGTGGAAAATATAGACAAAAACACGGAAATGAAATCCAAAGATCAAATTTGTTTATTTCTTTATGCTAAATGCTCCGAACGCTATAACGTTGTCAAGTTTTTGCCAACTTTCTTCAGGACATTTGGTGAGATCTTGTGTGTGAGATATTAAAGATCATTGGGTTTAAGGGTGATGGGTATCAAAACGGGTCACACTGGCCATCGAAAATTATCCGTAAATAATAAATTAACATAGAGACCAAATATCTAAGAGAAGGACGCGAAGAAGAAAGAAAGGAAACGATTAAAAAATAGAAGTCCTCTTTATTTGGGTGAGATATTGGGTTTAGTTTCAGAACTAGACTGACAAATCATCTCCATAACCTGCACATAAAGC
>CM042152.1:62388209-62401376 GCA_023376005.1 Doryteuthis pealeii | reverse complement strand
TGGTGTTTGTATGTGTGTATATATATATATATATTATATATATGAGTGTGTGCGCGCGCGGGTGTGTACATGTGTGTGTGTATTTGTGTGTGAGAGGATAACATTTGGCAGACGTCGGCCTGAAAGATTTCATTAACAAAAGGATGTTCTAAACGTGTGCACATTGCACCTGCTCGTCCGCCTCATCTTAAATTCTTTCATTTAAAATAACACGACTTTATATATATATTATATATATATATAATATATATATATATAACCAATGGTAATATTATGGATTTACACTCATAACTTGAAGTTTCATGGTAATCCAATCATCAGATGAGTCCAATGGTTAAGATCTTGAAAACCATTAACTGGTTTTTTAAGATCTTAACCATCTGATGATTGGATTACCATGAAACTTCAAGTTATGAGTGTAAATCCATAATATTACCATTGGTTATAAAATCTGCTCAGCTTTATTAGCATTGAGCACCTTTTCATGCCAATACTTTTTCTCATTTTTTTCATTATCTATTCATATATATATATATATATATATATATATATATATATATATATATATAATTTGCAGAGTTTTCACAGATCAATGTTCATTATAAACAGCTACCCAGGTTTCATGCAAGGGGCAATCATCAGGCTGTTGAGTAAGATCCCATGGTGTTTGTTAAGATCTTTACTCAATGTCACATTCTGGACCGCAATAACGTCGGTTACTTCTGCGGACGCTATTGTAGTTCGGATTTACTAAAAAATAAATTTTTTTCAAAATTTGCGTGATTGAGCACTGTATTTTCTTTTTCATCACAAAAAAATTTGTTTTTATATATACCTACATATATATATATATATATATATTATATATATATATATATATATATATGAAAAGAAAAAAGAAAAACAGATGGACGTGCTCAAGATAATGTCATTGAAAAATGTAATTTCGAAAATAGCGAGAAAATTTATACTTATCTTTTTTGTTCATTTACAATTTTGTTTATTGGTTTTGCAAGAAGACTAAGAAACTTCAAAACTGGTTTTCAATTGTAAGACATATTTGTAATTCCAAAGAAGACAAATTACATTAACCTAATTTTTCGTATAATTTAACTTTTAAATTCTTACTGTTTATTTAAATTGATTTGTAATCTTTTCAGAGGAGGTAAAATTTATGGGATCACTAAAATTTTAATATTCAACTGTATCTCTTTTCCTAATATGGTTCGGTTCTTTATGTCATCTCTACTTAAGTTAATCAATGTAACCGAGTGATAATTTCAAGTGCATTTTCTTTATGTTCGTTTCAACTTTCAAGTCTTTTGTTTCAGTTTTCTATTATTTGAAATTCTCGCGTTAGGGTTTTGTTCTATTTGTATTAGTTCATTAGTGTGGGGGTCTAAAAAGCAATTAGACTGATTATTATTATTATTATTGTTATTATTATTATTATTATTATTAGTTTTTCACACCTGCCGTAGCCGGTTGTTCACTGGAGGCTGAATGACAGCAAGTCTCCTCAGGTCTCCTGAGTATTACAGCCGATCCCAACAATGCTGTAGTCTGGATGGGCTCGATTCTTCCTCTGATTTCCAATTCATCCAGACTCTTTTCCTGGCCCCTGGGAATCATTCAAGGGCCCCAATTACAATTGGTATGACCTTCACCCTCATGTTTCACAGTTTTCTCAGTTCTCTGGCAAGGTCTAAGTATTTGTCGATCTTTTCGCTCTCTTTCATCTTAACTCTGTGATCAGCCAGGACGGCAAAATCCAGAGACGATAAGTCTTCATCTTCTTGTCAATCAAAACTAGGCCTGGTCTCCTGGCCGGGATTAGGTGATCCATCTGTATCTCAAAGTCCCAGAGAATTTTGTGCGTCTCATTCTCCAGGATAGATTCAGGCTTGTGCATATACCATTTAGTTGAATGGTGAAAATTGAATTTCTTGCACAGTTCCCAGTGAATCACCTTTCCCACACAGTCTTATCTAGTCTTGTACTCTCTTTGTGCTAGTGTACTGCATTCGCTTATTATGTGATTGACAGTTTCGTCTTTTTCCCCAACACATTCTACACTTTTTGTCTTTTTTCGTGTGTGTGTCTTACATTTGTTTTGCAAAATGTTGTAGAAAGTTTCAATTTATTACCCCTAGTATTGACTTTTTGTTCAATAAATTAAAATTTATTATGAGGGTAATCCAAAAGGTAAGATCTCCAAAGTATTTAGAAATAACAGAAACGTTTATTGTGGGTCCACGTCGTGTAATGGTAATCGTCGTAGGACTTGGACATGGCGAGACGAGTTCAAATCTTGGACGCAGCTGTTTGCATTTCCCATAGCGCTAATACTCTTGGGAAAAGTATGTATCCAACTATTGTTCCTCGAACTACGGGTAATTTAGTAGAGAAGATTGGGCTCTAGCCTTCGTATGGCATTTTGAGAGCTCCTCCTCTCTCTCCTCGTATTCTATCCTATAAAGAGGAATTGTTTATTATCAATGGTATCTATTTTGGATTATGTTTGGGTTTTCTGAAGATCACAACTTATATTCTGTGTATAAGATGTGCTAATGAACATGACTTATACTTATAAACTGTTCCAAAACAGCTGAATTAGCCAATCGACTGAATCAGCCAATCAAAAATGCCCAAACGTATTTAATTTACTATTTAAAGGCGCTGATAAATTGGCCTACAATTGCTCGCTGGATATACAGACGAACAGACGAAGATTAAACAACCCTCTAAGCACGGACCAACTGATGAGGTATCACTGACAAAAATTGAAACAATGGAGCGCTTAATCAGTAATTATGTAAATAAAATGGTTGGGATTGCCTAATTCCTTAACAAATGTGGCACTATACAGTTCATCAACGAAGCTAAAACTTCCGATGGTGTCACTTGTTAAAGGCAGTCTACGACATATTACCAACACCAGTCAATCAACACGTCTGGGGTTTATCTACGTCCGACCTATGCAGAGCATGTGGGAAAACTGCTAGCTTGAAACATATTCTCGCGGGATGCGAGTATGCACTAAGAAGCTACACGTGGAGGCACAATAAAGTCCTCAAGATTATTGCGGAGGCGTCGAATATATGTTGTGAGACTGCAAATAAAGATGTTAATAATATCAACAAAGCAGTACATTTCGTTAAAGAAGGTAACTTTTTCGCTTAAAAATAGGCACATTCGTCACTGTTTGATGGCTCCACCGATTGGCGCATTGTATGTGACTTGGAACATCAACTCGTTTTTTTTCCAACTGAAATAACGTTAACGACCCAGGGTCCTGATATTGTCATCAGGTCTGTTAATCAAAAAAAAATTCATCGTTGAATTAACAGTTCCTTTTGGGGAAAATCTTGACTGTGCACATCAACTTAAGTTGGAAAAATATGAAGATTTACGAGAACAATGCGTCAGAAACGGATGGATAATGGATATATATCCTATCGAAGTCGGATGCCGGAGATTTATTACCAACTCAACCTTGGCATTTTTGTCTAAACTTGGACTTTCTCCACCAGACAAGAGGAAATGCATAAAAAAGAGCCAGGATAAAGCTCTAACCGCATCAGCGTGGATATGGCAATCCTACAATGTGACCAACAAAGTCTGGTGGTATCGTGATATACTGCTGGGGCACTCTGGGTTAGTGGTAATGATGCTTCGGTCCCGAAACCATACCTGAACCTAGAGTCATCATCTGATGAAGGCTTTGTTGGTTGCAATGTTACTGTGTAAATTGCAGTCATTGTATGAAGGCTTTTTTTCAACTCTAACACGGATCAGCTGACAATGATTAAAACTGATACTACATCTTTTTACTTCAGGAAAGGATCAAACTTTATGGCTCAAGGGATCTCCACTGTAAAACTGCTTTTATCTACAGCCATCAAATTGCCGCACGAATCGTAACAATCTACATCATTGCAAAGGTTGAAAATACATCTATTTTTTACGTAATCTTTATTTAGAACCTAACCTTTTATTCAATCCATTGGGTTAGACTGTTCTCATTCCGTTAACCATGACCGGGTACAAACGTTAAGTTGTTAATTATTCTATGTTACTATTGCCCTTGGTCAGAATTGAACCTGCAGCCCAGAGATGACTGTCAGTTAGAACTGCATTAACTCAATGCCTATATTCATTGTGCCATGTGTCCAATTGTAGATAATTTGTATTTGTTTTCCGTGACACACTTTACCAAACACCTTTGTAAAATCCAAGATTATTCAGCTGATCATAAATTATGAACTGAATGTTTTCAGAGGGACTCAAGGTCAGCATTGATAAACTGATTTTCAATTAAGGTCGCCAACCTGATAAACAAAAGAAGTGTCATTACTTTTTAGACTATGTCATACATAGCTAGAATACCAAGTATGGGTCTAATGCCAAGGAGTGAGTAATAAAATATCATCTAAGTTATTTTTTGTGGTATTAGCATTTGAAATGTCTCCAGCATTAGAGAAGCTTAACTTTGTATAAATGAAAGCACAATCCACAGTGATAAGTAGCTCATCATATAAGCACTTTTATACTTATCTCTTCGTTAATACGTTTGTAGAAAAGAAAGTACATACTCATTCTAAATGTGAAGCGGTGCTACTAGAGAACATGTTACTAACAAACGAACTGAAGATGCAAAACACCATCTTAGATATTCGTTGATGATAACAAGAACAAATACACACACACACATAACGGGAGAAAATTGAATATTTCATGAATAAAAAAAAGGATTCCCAAAAAATGGATTTTGTTTTTTAAAGTTTTTATTAAATCTTAATTCAGCAAAACGTGTTTCGGATCTTCTAGGATCTTATTCAGGCTTCGCTTAAACGCTTTCTGATTACGTATATAAACATATTCATGTTTGTATATATATATATATATATACATATACATATACACACATATATATATATATATACATATATATACACATATATATGCATACAAATATATACATATATACGTATACAAATATATGTACATAATGTATACATATATATACATATATACATATATATGAATATATACATATATATACATATGTACATATATATATATACATATAAATACATATATATGTATATATATACGTATATATATATATATATATATATATATATATATATATATATATATATATACATATATATACGCATACAAAACATCCATCATCTTTTATCTACATAAATCCTTATTTTCTTCTCAATTTTACAGTCCTGAAGAAGGCTTCCATTGTAAACCGAAATGTACGAAAATCGACTATAAATTTCCATCCAATTATAACATCCCTTGTTTTTTTAATAAATTATCTCCGTATACATATATATATATATATATATATATATATATATATATATATATATATATATATATACCACACACACACACACATATATATATATATATATACTCACACACACACACACACACACATATATATATATATATATATACTTATTTCTTCTGCTTCTTGTCCATTCCTCTAATTGATGAGAGATAGTCGAATGTAGACCAAATGTACCCCCGAGCACCTTCCATATATTTACTTGAAGATTTCAACGTAATCTTTTGCTCCTTATAGACAAAGAAGATTCTTGTCGAAAGAGGGTCTCTACTAATTTAAACACTAGCGACTGAAAGCCATGTTGCTGTGAGATGTAACTAATTATACAGAATTTGAATTTCCAAACTTAAAAAGAATGACAATTGATCATCTTATGGAAATAATTATCTAGATTTAATTATAAAGGTAAGTTGGATATGTAAAATAATTATCATTGATATCTTTGATTAGTTAAGACTAACAACCCGGGGAAAACATGACATTAATAGACTTAAAATCAGATTGTATGTCTGTTCAAATACTTATGAGTAATACTTTTTCGGGATAAATTATTTTAAAAGCTACAAAAATAATTGTCATAAAAAATGGAAATTCTGTTTTTTTATTGCTTCAGGCAGTAGGGTTCATTAAAACATTTGAAGAGATATGTGTGTCCAATCTGAGTTACGAAGCTTTGAAATAAAAATGTGAGATCATCAGTATGATAGGGTAGGTCGATTCTTGAACTGTTGCAAAATTACATAAAGAATTACCACACAAAATATTTTTCTTCAAAACTTTGCCTTCGTTTGAGGAAATATATTTCTATCTTTTAAAATGTTATCACTGTTACAGATTAATTATTAGGTAAAAAGCAGCATATTGGAGGTGTCAGTAGTGATGATGGGGGGGGGGGCATATTTTCAATTTGAATTCTTGTTATAATATTTTATTCGTTTCATTTAAAATGACAATTTTTTCTGTTTCAAATAGTGAAATTGTTATATTTTCTAATCAATTTCTTGGCTTAAGTTTGCGAAAACTAGGATTTTTGCTGCATTTTAGTAGACGATCTTTGATGCTATTTCCTCAAACAACGGAGCAAATAAGAGAACTATCAATATCTAGTATACTACCACAAAACTTTCCTGTCCCTGGACAATTTGATATTTTAAACTAAATGAAAAATCAGCCTATCCTACAATTCAATGTCCTTACCCTGGTAGATGAGCATTCTATGACATACCTCACTACAACTTTGGCACTCATTTAGGCTAGACGTGCGGTCGCAGAGCCCTCCTCCAACCAATCGACTGGTTGCGTCAAGCCCTAGCACCTATATGGTTATCCCAAGCCTAATGCCCTTATGGCAAACTCCTCAACCCTTTTTATGATACATGTGCTAGTGTGGCTTAGGGTCTTAATGTCCTGGATATGACGTTAAACTATCTGATATTAAAGTTCCAACTTTGGAGCTCTGGGGAGTGTAAAATATTCATCTCTTCATCACCATTACTCCAAGGTAAGAGTGACAGTACCTGTTAAGGTTCCATTAATGAATTAAAGAGGAAAAATTGTTTAAGAATGTGTTAAAGTTGATTTTTTTTTTTTAAATTGAGTAACCATCAAGAATGAATAAAACAAAAACGTCTTCGGCATGAAATAACCCGAAAGGTGTTGATATGTCGTAAAATTCAACCAACCAATAGAAAATATATTTAATCGATTCTGAAAATGATTTTAGAAGGATCGAAGTCCAATTGTCCAATTTTCTATTTAACCATTTAATTTAAAAACAAATATTTTCCCAGAAATTTAGCATTTAGAACCAAAAAAATAGGATAAAGTGCAGATATGCGGATTTCAAAATTATTCCAGGCTGTAGACATGTCAGTACTGCTGTATGGCTGCATCATTTAACTAAAAATAACAAGACGACAACTACTTCAGTTCCATTGTTCTTCTGAAGAAGAGATTTTATCTCGAGATATTAATATTAAGAATAAATCACAGGTTAACAAACAAACCATTGTTACCTTATTTTTTCTTTACATCTGCATTGTGATAGCCTTCAAATCAACCCTCTCCTCTCTCTCTCTCTCTCTCTCTATATATATATATATATATATAATAATATATATATATATACGAAACCCACCTGTAGTGATTAGACATTTGTATAAGTCTATTGAGAATAGACTGGGCGTTAACTCATCAAATGTCTTAATATTTGATAAACCAAAAAAGAATATGAAAGGGCATTAAAAGAACAGGGGCACAACACAGAACTAAACTATGAAACCAACAAAAACAAAAGAGACAACAAAAACAGACAGAGTTTTAAAAAATATAGATGTGGTCATAAAAATGAACACAAGTTCTACCTAGTGAATTCCGGTATTACAATAGGGGGTGAAGTCAGGTGTGTAACACACCCGTTACATTGAAAATGGGTACAACCCGCCTACATATTCCATAACGATGGCTGACAAAAACTACCTCGAAAATTGGCGATATTGCGAGAAACTCGAGTCAGTATATTTTAAACGATCCGTATTTTAAAACATTCAATTCTAATAGTCTATTTAGCTCTTTATATTGAACACTTTTTAATCGATTTTAGTGAAAAAATCCCAAAATAAATAGGGTTGTATACTTGTTTACTTAGTGGATTTGTATTGTCACTACGGTATATATATATATATATATATATATATATATATATATATATATATAATATTAAACAACCTTACAGGTCTATACACACTGATACGCGCAAATTAACATCCAAACGTTAAAAAATTGACCTTATTATTCCGATTTTCATAAAATATTTTCCTTCTGCAGGAAACCTACAGGGTTGCAGTTAGAAATATCCATGTAATTAGATATTTATATATAGACACAAAATAATATGTATTTATCTATTATTATTATTATTATTATTATTATTATTATTATTATTTATTATTATTATTATATAGTAGCTCTAATACAGATATTTAGCTCTCTCCTAATAATACCGTAGAATATTGGCCCACAACTAAACTCATCAAGTGAGATAGGGATAACCATACAGTATCGAATTATATATATATATATATATATATATATATATATATATAATATATATATATATAGAGAGAGAGAGAGAGAGAGAGAGAGAGAGACTATGGTTATCATTATCTAACTTGGTAAGTTAGTGGTGGGCCAATAGGAAGGAGACAAAAACTTTTGAATTAAAAGAAAAAATAACTCGACTTAGAAACTAAACTTTATATAATCTAATTAAAAGACAGAAAGAGTAATGAAAATAATTACAAACCAGAATAATTCCTATGCGGACAATATATATAAAATGTAGCAACCTAAATTTTTTTAGTTTTCCTGAAGTAGGAGTAACACCGAAACAGTGGTCGAGAGAAAACTTATATATATAATATATATATATATATATATATATATATATATATATATATATATATATATATATGAAAAAAGTGAATGGAAATGAATCCGACAGTATGAAATTAATATTTTAGAAAAAACAAACACATGATGTTAAAATTCGCTGACAGAAATATCTTTTGACCCTTTATTGAAGTGGTCTTCATCAAGAGCGACGTGTGTATGATAGAGTGGTACAGACGAAACGTTCGAGTTCATAGCCGGATTTTTTTTTTTTTTAAATTTTGAAAATGCATATTCTGTTTTGAAAATAAAATAAAATACATTTTATTTTATTTTATTAAATCATAAAGCATTATTTTATTAAATCAGAAGCATTATAGTCCACGTTTCGTCTGTACCACTTTCGTCTTATAACGGTCCACTCATACCGTCTCTCTATCATACACACATCGCTCTTGATGAAGACCACTTCAATAAAGGGTCGAAACAGATTTCTGTCAGCGAATTTTAACATCATGTATTTGTTTTTCTAAATATCAATTTCATATATATAATATATTATATATATATATATATATATATATATATAATATTATATATATGAAAAGAAAATATTCTTAAAAATATACAAACACAGGATGTTACGATCAGGAAACAATTTTAGTGTCAATACTTAAGTATTTCGGTATTTTATACCATCTTCAGGACACTGTTAGGTGAGGAACAAAATGAAAGATGTTAAGTGTATAGTGGTTGTGTGAATCAGTGTCCTGAAGATGGTATAAAATACCGAAATGCTTAAGTATTGACACTAAAATTGTTTCCTGATCGTGACATCCTGTATTTGTGATATTTTAAAATATTTTCTTTTCATATTGTCGGATTAATTTCTCATCGTATTTCCATATATATATATATATATATATATATATATATATATAATATATATATATATATATATTCGTCTTGCGGGCATAATTGAGTGATTGCATTGCCTTACGGTCAAGAAACACTGAAAGTAGCAGACTTGTCTGATGATTGAAATGACTAAGCAAGACAGTTCTGAAAATAGGTGACCGCTTAGGGATATTATGTATAAATAACTTGGGGCTTTATGTCAGGTTATGGAGATGATTTGTCAGTCTAGTTCTAACTAAACAATACTCACCAAATAAAGAGGACTTCTTTTTTTAATCGTTCCTTTCTTTCTCTTCGCGTCCTTCTATTAGATATTTGGTTTATGTTAAGTATATTACGGATAATTTTCGATGCCAGTGTGACCGTTTTGATACCCATCACCCTAAACCAATGACTTTAATATCTCACACACAAGATCTTACCAATGTCCTGAAGAAGGTTGCAAAAACTGAAACGTTATAGCGTCGACATTAGCATCAAGAATAAACATTGATCCTTTGGAAGATTCCGTGTTTTGTCTATATTTTCCGCATATTTTGTTTAGTTTGATGTAGGTATATACCCTACACGTTCACGACGTTCGACATAAGTTCTTAAGTATTGGGATATCCAGCGAAGATAAAACTCGCTATTCAGTAGTAATGGATCTTTGAGACTAGTTTGCTAAGCATTAAACTACGATGGGACACTCTCTTTTTTATCCAACCTGATCGCCACGAGTAGGATGTGACACAAGGTTACAAGTA
Source organism: Doryteuthis pealeii (assembly GCA_023376005.1). Taxonomy (NCBI): domain Eukaryota; kingdom Metazoa; phylum Mollusca; class Cephalopoda; order Myopsida; family Loliginidae; genus Doryteuthis; species Doryteuthis pealeii. The sequence continues at coordinate 62,390,951 of CM042152.1, read as the reverse complement.
TGGAGCATTCAGCGAGGATCGAACTCGCCGATAGAGGTTATTTCCTATAAGTCTAACATAAAGAAAGAGGAACCACTATTGACTGATAAATTATTTATTTATTTATTTATTGATCTACTAGGAAAAAAGAAGACGGGGATAGGGTTAGGTTAGGGTTAGGATTAAGGTTAGGGTTTAGGGTTAGGGTTTAGGGTTAGTTTAATGGGAAAATAAATAAATAATTTATCAGTCAAGAGTGGTTTCCCCTTGTTTATGTTAGACTTATAGAAAATAACCCCCATAGGTAAAAATGGATCTGCTAACCATTACACTATGATGGGAAACCCTGTTTTGGTTTGCTGTATTTGCTGTATTTGTTTAGCGGCATATCAACTCTTTACGGGTTATTCAATGCCGAAATAATTTATTCGCAATAATGATTTCAGTTTTAATAATAATAATATTTTTGGACACAGTTATGTGGTATTGATTGATTGATTTTAACGGGTGATTTTACGCCCTGAGGTTAGGGAATTGCGTTCCTATTTACATTTTTATGTAGTTGTTTCTTAAGAGTACAGATCACCTTGTATTGATTTTTTTTAAAAAGGAGAGAACTTGTCATCTGGTAGATTTTGCTTTTGCTGCAGATCACAGTTTGAGGATGAAGGAAAACGAAGAGATAGACAAATTTATAGACGTTACCAGAAAATTGAAAAAGCTGTGGAATATGAGGATGAAAGTAATACCAATTATAGTTGGTGCACTAGGAACGTGAGAGAACACATGGATTCGTGCTTTTCCTAAAGATGTTCGCCCAAAGGGAAATGCAAACAGACTTGTTCAGGACTTGAACTTGGCTCGCTGATTCCATTACATATGAAGATGACCGTTACACGAGGCGCCACACTGATATATAGTTTCAGATATTACTATCTAATAATTTTCGAAAATACCTGTATGAACCATAGATGGAATCCTAACAGATACTGTCTCTCCTGGTTGGTGTATACTTGGAGTAATGGCAACAAAGAAGTTCTCTACACCCCTTACAGCCCTGTCGGATGAGGCTTTAGAATATACCGACATAACTTATACAGAGGAGTAAGATTCCCCATTGGGCTACATGTTGGCCGTGGGTGGTGACCTGTGATGCTTAGGGATGGAACCTTGGTGGCTGAGCAGTCCATGATATGCAACACTCCACTCTGGCTTTTTACTTAGGCTAGACGGAGGTCGGAGAGCTCCCTCCGATCGCTCGGTGGTCACGTCAAGCCCTAGCACCTATATGATTGTCCCAACTCTATTGTCCTTATGGCAAGTCCCGATCCTTTTTTTCATATACATGCCTGAAGGCGGTTGCTGGGGGTCTTAGTGTCCTGGTTATGACGTTAAACTATCTGATGGTGAAGTTCCAATTCTTGAGCTCTTGGGAGTGTGAGGCAGTTTAGTGTGGAGTACCCCTTCATCACCACTCAGACCCGGAGTGGTAGTACCAGTTAGGGTCTCATCTATAGGTTAAATAGAAAAACATGAGTTTGAAAAAATGGATTTTAAAAATTGAGATTAAAAAGAAAATTGAGTACCCATAAAAAATGTATCAAATAAAACGTCTTAAATAGAAAATAACCCAATAAGGGTTGACATGCCTTAAAATCCAACTACACACTTTATAGATCTAGAACTTGAGATTCAACACTAGTTGCATTTTGTTTCTTACACGGAACAGTCGTTCTTGCCCTCTGCAGGTGATTATGTCAACAAGGGTTAACATGCCGTAAAATCCAACCAACCAACCACACTCCTTTATAGATCAATAACTTGGAAGCGCGTAGTGTAATGCTTAGTCATGGGAAATGGACTCGTCGCTCCGAGTTCAAATCCTGGATGTGGTAATTGCATTTCACTTCGCGCTAATACTCTTGGGAAAGGTATGAATTCTACTCTTCCTCCAGCTACGGATAAATAATAGGGTAGACTGGGCTCTTTAACATTTGTTAGGTAACTGGTGTAGGAGAAGGAAAACTCTGAATTCAAAACCTGTTGAACCCCGCTTAAGAAATTGACCTTGTGTCACTTCCTGCTCGTAGGGCAGACTGGGCTCTTTAAAATTTGTTAGGTAACTGGTGTAGGAGAAGGAAAAACTCTGAATTCAAAACCTGTTGAACTCCGCTTAAGAAATTGACCTTGTGTCACTTCCTGCTCGTAGGGCAGACTGGGCTCTTTAAAATTTGTTAGGTAACTGGTGTAGGAGAAGGAAAACTCTGAATTTAAAACCTGTTGAACCCCGCTTAAGAAATTGACCTTGTGTCACTTCCTGCTCGTAGGGCAGACTGGGCTCTTTAACATTTGTTAGGTAACTGGTGTAGGAGAAGGAAAAACTCTGAATTTAAAACCTGTTGAACCCCGCTTAAGAAAATTGACCTTGTGTCACTTCCTGCTCGTAGGGCAGGACTGGGCTCTTTAACATTTGTTTAGGTAACTGGTGTAGGAGAAGGAAAACTCTGAATTCAAAACCTGTTGAACCCGCTTAAGAAATTGACCTTGTATCATTCCTGCTCGTAGGGAAGGACTGGGCTCTTTAAAATTTGTTAGGTAACTGGTGTAGGAGAAGGAAAACTCTGAATTCAAAACCTGTTGAACCCCGCTTTAAGAAATTGACCTTGTGTCACTTCCTGCTCGTAGGAAGACTGGGCTCTTTAAAAATTGTTAGGTAACTGGTGTAGGAGAAGGAAAACTCAGAATCAAAACCTGTTGAACCCC
>CM042152.1:62300709-62373209 GCA_023376005.1 Doryteuthis pealeii | reverse complement strand
GACACCTCACGTGATGTAGTGGTTAGCGAGCTAAATTAGTAGACCAATGCTAGTCAGTTCGATTCTCACTAGGCGCCACGTATTTATGGCCTTGTGCCACATCTAACCAAAGCTTAGAAAATAACAATATCAACTGACATTTGGACACCTCACGTGATGTAGTGGTTAGCGAGCTAGATTAGCGGACCAATGATAGTGAGTTCGATTCTCACTAGGCGCCACGTATTTATGGCCTTGTGCCACATCTAACCAAAGCTTAGTAAATAACTATACCAACTGACACTCTATTTCTTTGATAACGCAGCTCTCCTTTTTCAGCTCCTCTTATTGTAAACAGAGATGACAAAAAACAAACAACACAAATAAATAAACAACGGGGATGAGACTACCATAATCGTTAGTCAATTCAATTAACGCTGGTGATATGCAGCGAATTGCCATCATCATCATCATCATCATTATTATGAGCAACATCATTAGTAACATCGCTACGACTGCTACTTGTTGCTGTCAAGCCCGCTGTAGCCGCCGTCGCCGTCACGGTGGCTGTCGCAATCAGTGAACAATTTATTAAACCAAAGACTAGAACTTATCAGACCTAACTTTTTTTTTTCCCCTACTTTCAGTGAATACTATCTTTTCAAAGGGAAAAACATTTGGTTGAAAACACACACACACACACACACACACACACACACCACACACACACACACACACAGAAAAATAGTAATAAAAAGAAAATGAAAAAAAAAAGATGTCCTATCAATTATTTTTTTATGATTGGCAATCTATGCGCAATTCTCTGCTTATGAATAGTTTGAATTCCTGATTGTATAAATCACCACACACAAAAACACACACAAAAAACACACACAAACACAAACACACAAATATATAATATATATATATATATATATATATATATATATATATATATATATATGTATATATATATAGTCATTGAATGCGTAATTGTATAAATGGTAAACACAGACATATATATATATATATATATATATATATATATATATATATATATATACAGACACATTCAACCAGATATCATTACTCTCACACATATACATGTAGACACACATGCGTACATATGCACATATACATGTAACACACACACATATATATGCACATATATATGTAAACACATATATGCACATACATATGTAAACACACATACATATATACACATATATATGTAAACACACACACATATATATATATATATATATATATATATATATAAACACAAACACATTTACACATATACATGTAAACACACAGACATACATATGTACATATATATGTGCACATATATATGTGCACACATATATATATATATATATATATATATATATATATATGTTAAAAGAAAGGAAATGAATCCGACAATATGAGTAAGAAAAGGTGGAATGAAAACATCACACAATGCTGTTAAAGAAGATGTTTCCTTGACTTTCCTCTCCGACCCAAACAACTACGGGAGTGAATGAGCTCTGATGATGATTTTTATAAAATCGAAATATTGATCAGTATCAGCTATGATTATATTATAAATTGTTTTCTTCTTTAACAGCATTGTGTGATGTTTTCATTCCACCTTTTCATACTCATATATATATATATATATATATATATATATATATATAAACACAAACACATATATATGCATATATATATTTGCAAACACACACATACACATATGCACATATACATGTAAACACACACATATATGCACTTATATATATAAATACAAACACAAATATATATACACATATATATGTAAACACACACCCACATGCACATAAATATTTAAATACACACACGTATATATGCACATATATATGTAAAAGCACATACACATATATGCATATATACATGTAAATACACATACATATATATGCACACACACATATATATGCACATATATGTAAACAAACACATATATATGCGCCTATATATGTAAACACACACATATATATATGCACATATATATGTGAACACGCATACATATATATGCATATATATATCTAAACACACATGCATATATATGCACATATACACACACATGTGTGTGCATATATATATGTATATATACATGTAAAAATAAATATACATGCATACACACATACATACACCTATCCATAGAAATTGTATATTAATGTGTACATTTTGGGATTATATATAATACATAGAAATACGCATACACACGCATTCACATACACACACATAAACATTATTATACTTACCTGACCTTAGGGCCCTGTGTCCAGTGGCTTTGGCCTCTGGACTGGTAACATTTATAATATTAGCGAGAATCTCAGGGAGCCATCCCCAGAAAACCCCTGCCCCCTCGTCTAAAAGAGGCAGGGATGGGTTTATTGACCGGTACCGGAGATGCCCTAAAAGAGGAAGGCCGAATGGATACACGCAATCTTTACACTGGCCACTATATGACCTGTGGTTTCTACGTGGCTTCTCAAAATAATCGTCTTTTATGTCCGTATTACATGGTGGATTGTCATTAAATAGATGGGCAATTCCATGTCAAATCATCCAGGCCATGTTACCCATCCCCTTCAATTTTTCTGAAATTTTGTACAGGTGTGGATAATGTTAAAGTTAGACATGCCCCAAAATTTGAGCTTCCTATTCCAAGAATTGGCGGAGTTATGACGATAAATGTAAATCTTTGCATGGCTAGTTGACTACTTAATCACTGATACTAAGAGACGTCCATTTGCAATCATGACGAAGAAGCTTACAATACTAAGGAGCACCAAGGAACAACCAAAGGATTGTTTACCACGGATCGCGCCCTGTTTAAAACAAAGGATCTCCGCTGGCCAAGCAGTATTGCGTGAAGCCTAAAGGTTCTCTAAATTTGAGAGGGAGTCGCGAATAATGGCGACTTTTTGTAATCTATTTTTGTCTGTAAAATCAGTTTCCCTAATCTTAAGAATTGGTTCATAAAAGTATTTTTCGACTTTTTTTCATAGCCGTTTTGGATTTCTTGGTAAAATGCTTTTTAAACCAATTTTTAGGAGTAGGGAAGCTCTAGAACTCATTTTACAGACAAAAATAGATTACAAAAAGTCGCCATTTTTCGTGAACCCCACCAATCGACATAACTCCGCAAGATTCAGGAATTGGAAGCTCAAATTTTGATGAATGTCTAACACGGTCCACACCTGTACAAACTTTCAGAAGAATTAAAGTGGGTGGTGACAATTTTCCTTTTTTTCTGGATGATTTGACGCGGAATTGCCCAGATATATATTATTCCTATCTTCTTCTTTTTTCTCCAACGAGTTTTCAGTTTTCAGTGGAGGTTTTTCACTGAACCCTAATCCCCTCGGGTCTCCAACTACTCTGCCAGTTGAGTTTAATATACGTTGACTGTATCCCCTACGGAGCGTTGACCCTCCTAAAAAAAAGAGGTGTCTTTCCCCAGTCTCTTTTCCTGGCCTTTAAGAACCGTTCTAAGAGCAAAAGCTAAAATTGGTATCACCGTCACTTTCATATTCCACAGATTTCAGCTCTCTGGTAAGATCCAAGTATTTTTCTATTATACCCCTTTTAGCATAATTCTGAGTGGATCACCTTTCCTACGCAGTCATGCTTACTATTGTATACCTTTTTGTGTCAGTTGGCTGCAATCACTCATTATTTCATTCCTTGACATTTTTCATGCCATCGATGGCTGGTGGTCATTCACAGAAGTCTAAGTGACAGCAAGTCTCCTCTAATCTTCGGGACTCTTCTGAGTATTCTAATTGATCTCAACAATGCTGTTGTCCAGATGGTCTCGGTTCTTGCTCCAATTTCCAATTCCGCTAGTCTTTTTTCCACACCCATAAAGACTGTTGCAAGGGCACCAACTACAATTGGTATCACCTTTCAACCTCATTTTCCACATTTTTTTCAGTTATCTAGCAAGGTCCAGGTTTTTATTTATTTTCCCTTTCTTTCATTTGTACTCTATGGTCCACCAGAACAGCAAAATCCACCAGATAACAAGGTATTTTGTTTTCTTATTAATTAATACTAGGTCTGGTCTTCTGGCTGGAATCGGGTGATACATTTGTATCTGTTACGATTTTCTGGGCCATCACTTTAGGCTTCAAGCAAGAGCGCTCGTCCAACGGAAATCTTTGCATGGCTAGTTGACTACTTAATCACTGATACTAAGAGACGTCCATTTGCAATCATTGACGAAGAAGCTTACAATACTAAGGAACAACCAAAGGATTGTTTACCACGGATCGCGCCCTGTTTAAAACAAAGGATCTCCGCTGGCCAAGCAGTATTGTGTGAAGCCTAAAGGTTGGCTACTAAAATCGTAACGAAAAAGATAGTCAGGAGGAAAGATTGAGATAGAATGGGAGATAGAGTAATATATAATATAGCGGAATGGGAACAGTCAAAAGATTGAGTGAGGAAGGAGAGAGAGAGAGAGAGAGAGAGAGAGAGAGAAAGAGAGAGAGAGAGAGAGTTAAATCAAAATTATACATTTTACATTTGAGCTATTTATTTTACAATAGCTCTTAAGTATGCATAACACACGTTGTTAAATTATAATACCCTGTTATATCAACGGATCCCCCTAGTTATTATGATGAGTTCTTCACACCAGCATTAGCTGATGGTCTTGGACTTGAGTGAGGGACAACAAGTCTCCTCAGGCGCCCAGGACTCTTCTGAGTATTCTAGCCGATCTCACCAATGCTATTGTATGGATGGTCTCAATTCCTCCTTGTTGGTATTTTGGATATAAGGTGTGCTCCAATTCCCACCCTTAATTTATAGACTATGCGAGGTCACGTGGTCTATTCCTTAGCCAATCACTGGCCATACTGCGTGGCTGATACATTACTTAAATACTGATACTTGCCACAGTTCACTTGCAATAATTGAGGAGGAACTTACGACAATTGACGAAGGAACTGAGGACTCTTTACCAGAAGAACCAAAGGATTCATTATCGGAGGACTCTTTACCAAGGATCCAATTCCATTGGACAAGCGCTCTTGCTTGAAGGACAAAGGATGGCTCATGAAAACATAACAGTCATCATTTCCAATTCCTCTAGTCTTTTTTCAAAACTTTTGGGGACCGTGCACCAACTACAATTAGTATCACTTTCACACACACACAGATTTTCAATTTTCTTGTGATGTCTAGGTATTTGTGTATCTTTTCGTTTTCTTTCTTTTGCAAATCTGGGAGACATATTCTCTTTCTTTTTTTTTTTTATCAATTAGATCAAGTCTTCTGGCTGGATGAGGTATGTCTCTATCTCAAAGTCCCAAAGAATTTTTATACGTTTCATTCTCAAGAACAGATTCTGGTTTATGCATAAACCATTTTGTTGAATGGTCAAAATGTAGTTTTTTTGTATAATTTCCAGTGAATCACCTTCCAATCCAGTCGTGACTTGCTTTGTATTCTCGTTGTGCTAGTTTGCTGCATTCGGTTAATACATGGTCAATGGTCTCATCTTTGTCACTACACACTACACACTACACATTTGCTGTTTTGTTGTGTCTTTCAATTTTTCTTTGAAATATTTTTTTCTTGTGGCATTGTTTTGTGCAGAAACTATTAGCGATTCAGTTTCTCTCTTGAGTTTTATTAACCATATCCAAGTTTTTTCATGTGAGCCTCTCCAATTTGTCGCTTGAAGTATCCATATAATTGTTTTTCTTCCCATTTCTGTTTTCTTGTTTTTCTGTTTGTCCATATGTTATTGGCTAAGTAATCTGTCTTTGCTCTTTTTTGCTCTTGGATTGTAACATCTACGCAATCCTCTGTGCTGACAAGACCTCTTCCACCTTCCTTTTTTTAATACATAGTTTATTATTATTATTATTATTATTATTATTATTATTATTATTATGAATTTTTCCCTACCTCTAATTGGTGGTTTTTTCATAGAAATCTAAATAACAGCAAATCGCCTTAGATCGACAGGATACTTCTGATCTCCACTTCAATGAATATTTTCCAGGGAACGCAAATACAATTGGTATCATTGTCACCTTCATGTTTTATAACTTTTTCAGTTCTCTGGCAAGGTCCAGGTATTTATCAAGTTTTTCTTTTATTTACACTCTATGGTCTGCTCTAACGACAAAATCAAGTAGACCCTTTCCTTATCTCAATGTCCTGGCGAATATATACATTTCATTTTCTAGGAAAGATTCTAGTTTCTGCATATATCATTTGTAAATATGGTCAAACTTTATCATTTTTGCACAACATTATCTTCTAATTTCTGTACATATGTCAGTATGACCAAACACCAGCCGCTTGCATAATGCCCAGTAGATATCATTTCCCTCTAAGTCTGCAAGAAAGAATGTCACTTTTCAAAATCTTTTTGATAATTTATCTTTAGAAGCAGTATTAAGTGAAATGTCTTGAGGGTTACAGACTTAAAAAAAAAGAAAGAAAAAAGGAAATCTTTGCAAAGTTTTTCTAAAATAAAAACCTGTAAAAAAAATTACAAATATTGCGGGAAAAGTTCTGGAAATAAAACTATCAATCAAGACCGAAAAAGGATATAAAAAATTTATTACATTTTTTACATCATTTTTTAGTCTTGATTTGATTTTTAAAAAAGTGAAAGACAAGCGAGATAATTTCCAAATTGTGATACCATAAAAATACCCATAACTCTGCTATCGGTTGCTGAATCTACTCGAAACTAATTTTACTTTAATCGCTGAGTTGATCTAGGTCCAACTCATCATTTAAAAGTTTATTATTATATACGGGGGGTGTCTGTAAATATATAAATATACGAAAAACAAGGTCTTCCGGGGATGTTTTTTTAGGTAGAAATTATATAATATATATATATATTATATATATATATATATATTATAGAGAGAGAGAGAGAGAGAGAGAGACAGAGAGAGAGAGAATTATCCTCTGAAGAACTTTTCATATTTTATATATTTACATACCGTCGGGGTATTTCTGTTTTCTCTGATTATATATATATATATATATATATATATATATTATATTATATATGTGGTGTGTGTGTGTGTGTGTGTGTGTGTGTGTGTGTGTGTGTGTAAAACAAAAAGAAATAAAAAAAAAATTCTGAGAACAAAATGCATTTTGCGGACCTTCTTTTTTTTATAAAATATTGAATTTTCTCCCGTTGGAACCAGAACAACATTTATATATATATATATATTATATATATATATATATATATATATATATATATATATATAAAGATACATAGAGAGAATTTGATATAATTATATAATCACGGCAAGCAAACTCAGTGAATACCGCGTGCGCCGTTCGGAACACTGGACAGCTGTTTCGACCTAATTAGTTCTCATCTGCAATGTATAACGTGATTTTCCCCTGACAGAGATCGAACCAGAACTCAGAGCCAGAGACTCTATCTCTAGGCTACAGGCCCACGCCACATGAAACTAGGCAAATCAACTTGTCAATGATAAATACGCCTCCGCAATTACCTAGTGTGTCGTGTAGCTGCATCCACAACATAACAAAGGACACGGTTACCTACCGGAGTCACGACTTCCCAGTATGCCAGCATCGCAATAACCTAGAGGTAGAGTCTCAAGCTCTGCCTTCTGGGGTCCCCCGTTCGATCTCTGTCGGGGGTAGATCGCGGTATATACTGCTCATGAGACATAATTAGGTCAAAACAGCTGCCCAATGTTCCGCACGTCGCACGCGGTATTCGCTGAGTTTGCTTATCGTGATTATCTAATCATATCAAATTCTCTCTATGTATCTATCCACATTTCTGTACTCAACATGGATATGTGCACGTGGATACGTGCCGCTATGCATGGAAGTCCTGACTCCGGGAGGTAACCGAGTCATTTGTTATATTGTGGATGCAGCTACACGACACACTAGGTCGAAACAGGTGTCCAGTGTTTCGTACACAGTATTCACCGAATGTGCTTGTCGTGATTATTTAATTATATATATATATATATGTGTGTGTGTGTGTGTGTGTGTGTGTGTGTGTGTGTGTGTGTAAAGTTAATTTAGCAATGATATAAAGGCAGGGTCTATACAATTTTGAAACCAAACTTGGATTGAAAATCGTATAGGAGAGCAACTGACAGTTATCTAGCACCATTGACTTTAGGTTTTCACTTATCGTGTTTGTATATTCGTGTGTGCACTTACATGTAATGTATACAGCAACCTTCTTCCCATCTGCAGTTAGTTTATCAGGAAATCTTTCTCTTTTTTCCTATGTTTTAAGGTCTATTTTTCAGTCCGGTTCTTATCAAATTGATCTTACACAAGAGAGGGCGCTTGTATAGATTAGACCAAAAATAAAATGTATATACTAATGTACAGGGTGCATCAAAAAGTTAAAACATTTAAAACTGCCTCCAGTGGGGTGCAAATGAACAATTAAGTGGTAATAGTAGCTTCAGCTACCTAATTCCTTAGATTTTTTTTATTTGGTTTGTTTTGTTTGTTTACGGCATATCAACCTCAGTGGATCATTTAATGCCGATAAAGTTTTGAAATAAATCAATTCTTAATGGATAATTCAATTTTTTTATAAATACATTTTTCTATTTAACCCATAGATGGGACCCTAACAGGTACTACCACTCCGGGTCAGAGTGGACCTGGGAGCAATGGTGATGAAGGGGTGCTCCACATTCCCCAAACCTCCAAAACTGGAACCTCACCATCAGATAGAGTTTAACGTCATTCCCAGGACATGTCGACCCTCAGCCACCGCCTTCTAGCACTCATATGATAAAAAGGGGTTGGGGCTTGCCATAAGGGCAATAGGGTTGGGAAAGTCATATAGATGCTAGGGCTTGACGTAACCAGCCGATTGATCGGGGGGGGGTTATTTGATAGCATCAGTTAAAATCATGAGTTGGACCGGTGCATACCGTACGCTTGCTGGTTTTTTTTTTTGTTTTTTGGGGGATTTTTTCTTTAAGACTGGGAAATCTGTAATCTACATAGCCTTTTGTGTCCATTCCATGTTATGTCAGAATGATGCTGTTACGAATAGCAAATCTATACTACTATGGGTTGAACATTTCTGTCGCACCTTGTGCAAAGAAAGTGAAATAAAAATGTAATACATTTTGAAATGAAAGCGTAAGACTAGCACAGGGATCTTTGTGGAAAAGTTAGAAGCTGATGGTAAGTGTGGTGCTCCACCTCAGACGCTGAAGTAACCTCCTTGGTCTAGCGTTAGTAAAAATGAGATAGACTCCATCGCTGTCTGGCTGATAGCGATATTAGGCCGGCCCACCGACTTTACATCTAAAATGTAATACTTACATTAAATGTAAGTAAAGTCGTCGGGGCGCCTAATGTCAGTATGAGCCAATCAGCGATGGAGTTTATCCCCTTTTCACTAGTCCAGGGAGATTGTTTTTTGCGTCTGAGGTGGAGTGCCACACTTACCATCAGTTCCTTATTTTACCGCACAGATCCCTGTGCTATTCATACGCTGAGTTGGTGAGGGCGGGTATCGAACTAGGAACCTTGTGGTTTCTAGCCGAACGCTCTACCGACTGAGTTATGTAATACGTCTACAAATCTGGTTTCTTTCATAAAATTGAAAATATCAGGTGATATCTTAAATTTGATCATCCTGCATTAAAGTACAAGATTTAAGGGATAACTTATGCCTAGAGGTCAGGGAATGACGTTCATATTTAAATGTTTGAGTCGTTTTTTTTTCTTTTGAATACGAATCATTTTTAAACATGTCTATTTTCCCAAAGATGAAATCCTAACAGGTACTACAATTCCGGATCAGAGTGGGCCTGAGAGTAATGACAATGGACAGGTGACTCTACACTCTACAAAGCCCCAGAACTGGATAAAAGGAGAAAAAAAAGTCGTCGGGATGGCCTAATGTCGGTATCAGCCAGACAGCGAAGGAGTCTATCCCCTTTTCACTAGCGCTAGACCAAGGAGATTATTTTAGCGTCTGAGGTGGTGTGCCTAACCTACCATCAGGTCCCTATGCTACTTATACGCTGAGTTGGCAAGGGCCGGTATCGAACGAGAAAACTTGTGATTCCTAGCCGAACGTTCTACCGACTGAGCTCTCGCCATTAAATGCAGTTTAGTGACATACACAATACACCCCTTTTTAAGTGGTAGGGTCTTTCCCAGTCTGCAGGGAATACGGTGAGTGTATGCTAAGCCTCGCCGACAGAACTAATTAGAAAACAATTAATCAATCGGTGACAAAAGAATGGAGGGTTTCAATTCAATTGTTATATCAAGACCAAATACACAAAAGAGACAGATGAGTCACTGTACATCAGTCTCCTAAAACGCCGTGTAGAGAGTCTCCGTGGTGTAATAAGAAACACTACAGGACTGCGACATCGTAGTAAGCCAATTCGAACTCCATTCCACTATAATGTTCACTTTGGGAAGCTATGAATTTTATCATCCTCTCAGCTATGGGTTAAATAGTACCACTACTGTTTCTTTCTACAGGATAGCTTTCGTATTAAATAACCCATATGGTTGATATGCATTAAACAAAGAAACCAAATCAAACTAAAACGTCATGTGGAAATTTCAAAGAAAAATATCTTAGAAAAAGAAGCAAGACAACTTATTCCATTTGCATACACGGACTATATGTACTCGGACTTTCTTGATGATCTTGTGTCACATCCTACCTGTTGCGATTGGGTTGGGTAAATACTTACTCGAAGTTCCCTGATTTATATAAGTAGACACAGATACAAACACATGAACTAACAGAAGTGTAAGAAATGACAATCAACTATTTTTATCACCTTGGTATTCTTTTAAAAAATTAATAAAAAATAAACTTGCGGTCTGATTTAGTCGTTGAATAGCTATATCAAACTTTGTGGTTATTTAATGCCAAAGGCATTCTTGTAGACATCAATTATGCTTTATATTATTTAGATTATTCGGACTCTTGTTCTCACTTTTATTGTAATCTACACAACGTTTCGGTCTATATGCCCTCCGGCCTTCTTCGGATATTCTTGTTGGAATAAGGAATCTTCTCCTCAAACTTGGGAACCTTCTTGTCGAACTCAGGAGCCTTCATGTCGTAATCGGACCTTCACAGAATTTTGAACCGAATCCTTTATTATTAATAAAAATTATCAAGCCTCATCTCAAAAAATTCAGAGAATATAAATTATGCTATTTAACATATACTGAGGGATGAGGAAGTTCATACCAAGTGTATTAGTCCGAAAGTGTACGTAATAGCACGACTGGAATTCGAACTCACTTACTTCGATTTCGTAGTCCAGCACCTTAGCCACTACGCTACGAAAACTATCCCCNGACGAAAAAGGATATAAAAAATTTATTACATTTTTTTACATCAATTTTTAGTCTTGATTTGATTTTTAAAAAAGTGAAAGACAAGCGAGATAATTTCCAAATTGTGATACCATAAAAAATACCCATAACCCTGCTATCGGTTGCTGAATCTACTCGAAACTAATTTTACTTTAATCGCTGAGTTGATCTAGGTCCAACTCATCATTTAAAAGTTTATTTTTATATATACGGGGGTGTCTGTAAATATATAAATATACGAAAAACAAGGTCTTCCGGGGATGTTTTTTTAGGTAGAAATTACATATATATATATATATATATATAAGAGAGGAGAGAGAGAGAGAGAAAGAGAGAGAGGAGAGAGAGAGAGAGGGGGAGGGAGAGAGAGTGTGTGTGTGTGTATGTGAGAGAGAGAGAGAGAGAGAGAGAGAGAGGAGAGAGAGAGAGAATTATCCTCTGAATAACTTGTTTTTTCATATTTTATATATTTTACATACTGTCGGGGTTATTTTCTGTTTTCTCTGAATTTATACTTATATATATATATATATATATATAATATATATATAATATATATATATATATATATATAGATATATATATATAATATATATATATATATATATATATATTATAATATTATATATATATATAGAGAGAGAGAGAGAGAGAGAGAGAGAATTTGAATATAATTATATAATCATGGTAAGCAAACTCAGTGAAAACCGCGTGCGCCGTTCGGAACACTGGACAGCTGTGTTCGACCTAATTAGTTCATCTGCAAGTGGTATAACGCGATTTTCCCCTGACAGAGATCGAATCAGAACTCAGAGCCAGAGACTCTAGCTCTAGGCCACCGGCCCACGCCACATGAAACTAGGCAAATCATCTTGTCAATGATAAATACGCCACTGCAATTACCAAGTGTGTCGTGTAGCTGCATCCACAACATAACAAAGGACACGGTTACCTACGGGAGATCGCGGTATATACTGCCCATGAGACATAATTAGGTCGAAACACCAGTCCAGTGTTCCGCACGTCGAACCCTGTATTCACCGAGTTTGCTTATAATGATTATCTAATCATCAAATTCTCTCTATGTATCTATCCACATTTCTGTACTCAACATGGATATGTGCACGTGGATACGTGCCGCTATGCTTGGAAGTCCTGACTCCGGGAGGTAACCGAGTCATTTTTTATGTTGTGGATGCAGCTACACGACACACTAGGTCGAAACAGGTGTCCAGTGTTTCGCACACAGTATTCACCGAATGTGCTTGTCGTGATTATTTAATTATATATATATATATATATATATATATATATATAATATATGTGTGTGTGTGTGTGTGTGTGTGTGTGTAAAGTTAAGTTAGCAATGATATAAAGGCAGGGTCTATACAATTTTGAAACCAAACTTGGATTGAAAATCGTATAGGAGAGCAACTGACAGTTATCTAGCACCATTGACTTTAGGTTTTCAGTTATCGTGTTTGTATATTCGTGTGTGCACTTACATGTAATGTATACAACAACCTTCTTCCCATCTGCAGTTAGTTTATCGGGAAATCTTTCTCTTTTTTCCTATGTTTTAAGGTCTATTT
Source organism: Doryteuthis pealeii (assembly GCA_023376005.1). Taxonomy (NCBI): domain Eukaryota; kingdom Metazoa; phylum Mollusca; class Cephalopoda; order Myopsida; family Loliginidae; genus Doryteuthis; species Doryteuthis pealeii. Next base: position 62,360,241 of record CM042152.1, on the reverse strand, counting down.
TTCAGTCCGGTTCTTATCAATTGATCTTACACAAGAGAGGGCGCTTGTATAGATTAGACCAAAAATAAAATGTATATACTAATGTACAGGGGTGCATCAAAAAAGTTTAAAACATTTTAAAACTGTCTCCAGGGGGTGCAAATGAACAATTAAGTGGTAATAGTAGCTTCAGCTACCTAATTTCCTTAGATTTTTTTATTTGGTTTGGTTTTGTTTTGTTTTACGGCATATCAACCTCAGTGGGTCATTTAATGCGATAAAGTTTTGAAATAAATCAATTCTTAATGGATAATTCAAATTTTTTATAATATCATTTTTCTATTTAACCATAGATGGGACCCTAACAGGTACTACCACTCCGGGTCAGAGTGGACCAGGGAGCAAATGGTGATGAAGGGGTGCTCCACATTCCCCAAACCTCCAAAACTGGAACCTCACCATCAGATAGAGTTTAACGTCATTCCCAGGACATGTAGACCCTTAGCCACCGCCTTCTAGCACTCATATGATAAAAAGGGGTTGGGGCTTGCCATAAGGGCAATAGGGTTGGGAAAGTCATATAGGTGCTAGGGCTTGACGTGACCAGTCGATTGATCGGAGGGGGCCTTTTTTTTATTTGATAGCATCAGTTAAAATCATGAGTTGGACCGGTGCATACCGTGCGCTTGCTGTTGAAAAGTTTCTTTGTTTTTTTGGGGTTTTTTTCTTTAAGACTGGGGAATCTGTAATCTACACAGCCTTTCGTGCCCATTCCACGTTATGTCAGAATGATGCTGTTACGGATAGCAAATCAATACTACTATGAGTTGAACATTTCTGTCGCACCTTGTGCAAAGAAAGTGAAGTAAAAATGTAATATATTTTGAAATGAAAGCGTAAGACTAGCACAGCGATCTTTGTGGCAAAGTTAGAGCTGATGGTAAGTGTGGTGCTCCACCTCAGACGCTGAAGTAACCTCCTTGGTCTAGCGTTAGTGAAAAGGAGATAGACTCCCTCGCTGTCTGGCTGATAGCGATATTAGGCCGGCCCGCCGACTTTACATCTAAAATGTAATACTTACATTAAATGTAAGTAAGTAAAGTCGTTGGGGCGGCCTAATGTCAGTATGAGCCATGTAGAGAGGGAGTCTATCCCCTTTTCACTAGCGCTAGACCAAAGAGATTGTTTTTTGCGTCTGGAGTGGAGCGCCACACCTACCATCAGCTCCTTACTTTACCGCACAGATCCTTGTGCTACTCATACACTGATTTGGAGAGTGCCGGTATCGAACTAGAAACCTTATGGTTTCTAGCAGAACGCTCTACCGACTGAGCTATGTAATACATCTACAAATCTGGTTTCTTTCATCAAATTGAAAATATCAGGTGATATCTTAAATTTGATCATCCTGCATTAAATTACAAGATTTAAGGAATAACTTATGCCTAGAGGTCAGGGAATGATGTTCATATTAAAATGTTTGGTGTAGTTGTTTGAGTCGATTTTTTTCCTATTGAATACGAATCATTTTTAAACATGTCTACTTGCCCAAAGATTGAATCCTAACAGGTACTACAATTCCGGATCAGAGTGGGCCTAAGAGTAATGGCAATGGACAGGTGACTCTATACTCTACAAAGCTTTAGAACTGGATAAAAGGAAAAAAAGTCATCGGGGTGGCCTAATTTCGGTATCAGCCAGACAGCGAAGGAGTCTATTCCCTTTTCACTAGCGCTAGACCAAGGAGATTATTTTAGCGTCTGAGGTGGTGAGCCAAACCTACCATCAGGTCCCTGTGCTACTCATACACTGAGTTGGCGTGGGCCGGTATCGAACGAGAAACCTTGTGATTTCTAGCCGAACGTTCTACCGACTGAGCTCTCGCCATTAAATGCGGTTTAGTGACATACACAATACACACCTTTTAAGGGGTAGGGTCTTTCCCAGTCTGCAGGGAATACGGTGAGTGTATGCTAAGCCTCGCCGGCAGAACTAATTAGAAAACAATTAATCAATCGGTGACAAAAGAATGGAGAGTTTCAATTCAATAGTCTTCGTAGCGTAGTGGCTAAGGTGCTGGACTACGCAATCGAAGTACGTGAGTTCGAATTGCAGTCGTGCTATTACGTTCACTTTCGGACTAATACACTTGGTACGAACTTCCTCATCCCCCAGTATATGTTATATAGCATAATTGATATTTCTCTGAATTTTTTAGATGAGGCTTGATAATTTTTATTAATAATTAAAGGTTCGGTTCAAAATTCTGTGAAAGTTCCCGATTACGACATGAAGGCTCCTGAGTTCGACAAGAAGGTTCCCAAGTTTGAGGAGAAGATTCCTGATTCCAACAAGAAAAATCCGAAGAAGGTAGGAGGACATATAGACCGAAACGTTGTGTAGATAACAATAAAAGTGAGAACAAGAGTCCGAATAATCTAAATAATATAAAGCATAATTGATGTTCTACAAGAATGCCTTTGGCATTAAATAACCCACAAAGTTTGATATGCTATTAAACGACTAAATCAGACCGCAAGTTTATTTTTTATTAATTTTTTAAAAGAATACCAAGGTGATAAAAATAGTTGATTGTCATTTCTTACACTTCTGTTAGTTCATGTGTTTGTATCTGTGTCTACTTATAAAATCAGGGAACCCCGAGTAAGTATTTACCCAATCCAATCGCAACAGGTAGGATGTGACACAAGATCCCCAAGAAAGTCCGAGTACATATAGTCCGTGTATGCAAATTTAAATAAGTGTTCTTGCCTCTCATTCTAATATATTTTTTCTTTAAAATTTCCACATGACGTTTTAGTTTGATTTGGTTTCTTTGTTTAATGGCATATCAACCATAATGGGTTATTTAATACCAAAGCTATCCTTGTAGAAGAAACAGTAGTGGTACTATTTAACCCATAGCTGGGAGGATGATAAAATTCATAGCTTTCCCAAAAGTGAACATTATAGTGGAAATGGAATTCGAATTGGCTTACTACGATGTCGCAGTCCTGTATGTTTCTTATTACACCACGGAGACTCTCTACACGGCGTTTTAGGAGACTGGTGTACAGTGACTCATCTGTCTCTTTTTGTGTATTGGGATTCAATTATTGACAGTCACGATTTTTTTTTTTTTAAGTATTTTACTATCCATTTCAGAAACCGGCTTTTTTCATAAGGTCACACAGATTCTATTCTTCTCTTTATATCCAACATGAAAGCAAAGTATCCCCCCCCCCAATTAAAATACTCTACCGAAATATTTGATATTCACTTTTAGAGAAGTGATCGATAAATATAAAACGATCATGATGGAAATATATAATAACTTTGTGAAAAATAAATCGGTACCGAGAAGTCCCCGTAGTGTAGTGGCTAACGTGCTGAACTGAGACATTATAGTAAACGTGTTCAAAATCCAGTTACGGCCTTAACCCGATGATACTTATCGGTGAAACCAGGGTAGTTTGTTTATATATATATATATATATATATATATATATATATATATATATTGCTATGTCAGGAGGATGAACAAAGGCCGCATCCTCAAAGAGCTACTGTATGGTGAACTAGTGGAGGGACCCGACCGGCAGGGAGACCACGCCTACGCTTCAAAGATTCTGCAAGGGAGACCTGAAGACATGCCGCATCGACATAGACACGTGGGAGGCTTGTGCAGAAGACCGTGCAACCTGGCGCCTCCTCGTCAAACAAGGAACAAAAAGAAGTGAAGAAGAGTGGGAAAAAGATGCCACAGAAAAAAGAGCTGAAAGAAAGGAGAAACAGCAGCACCCCCAACACCTACAGAAGGCATCACCTTTTGTTTGCAGCCATTGCACCAGAGACTGCCTTTCGAGGATCGGTCTGTTCAGCCACTCACGTTGCTGTAAGTGAGAGAGAAAAAAAAACAACAAAAACAATAATAAAAAAAAATACAAAAAAATACGCCATCGTCTAAAATAGACGGAAGGTTGCCAACTATATATATATATATATATATATATATATATATATATATATAGTGTGTGTGTGTGTGTGTGTGTGTGTGTGTGTGTTTAGTTAGGCAGCATTTCTTCTTTAAGGCATATTTTGTTGAATTTCGCAGCCATTTTCTGTCTGCAAATTTTGTTCCATGTCCTTTCAAGTTGCCAGATTGATGTGATTATATCTGGCGAAAATTGGCTGATGTATTTGCCATAACTTATTTACCGAGTACTTTCCGCCCTATCGTGGGCAATTTTCAGGGGTAGTGCATGAACAATACAACAATGGGTTGTTCCATTACGCTTTTTATTCTATCTATATAGGGTTGTGTTTATTTTATTTTATTCTAATTATTGTTGTTATTATTATTATTAGTGTTATTATCATTGTTATTGTCATTGTTTGCACTATTATTATTGTTAATATTATTATTATTGTATAAATTATTAATGTAGTTACAGGCATTGTAGTACTATTATAGAAGTTTATTTTATTTAGTTTAGGATTTTTATATCTAATATGTAGGGCTTCTAAAATCTTTAGTCTTTGTTTACAGATTTGTTTTTTTAAATGGTAGAGTTGTCATTGAGTATTTTACGGAGGTTAGTAGTAGAACAAGAATGTGTTATATATATATATATATATATATATATATATATATATATGACTGAAGACGTCTGTGAACACGGACGAAACTGTTTCACCCTGTGACTTATTTTGAGTTGTTCATTTCTTGACCACTTTCCTTCTATCTACAGCATATATATATATATATATATATATATATATATATATATATGATGACCCGATATATGCTCCCCATCCCCTAGGGTTGAGCACTCCGGGGGGGATCTCGCTGACAGCCGCCAACTCAAGCGTAAACGCAACGCTCTTTTATATAAAGAATGGGGCACTCTGTGACAGCCTTTACACACAAAACGAGGTGTGTATTAAAACAGTTAAAATCCCCTCCCCATTCTGTAAGTGAAGGTTAAGGTGCCGGACTGACACTCAACCGATCGGATTTCAATTCCGGCTGTAGGCAGCTTACATAATGTCTAGCCACACTGAAGAGACTTGATAAGTCGAAAATCGTGTCTGTGGATGACCCTATATATACTCCCCATCCCCTAGGGTTGCGCACTCTGGGGGGGGGGGATCTCGATGACGGCCGCCAGCTCAAGCGTAAACGCAACGCTCTTCTATATAAGGAATAGAGCACTCTGTGAGCGATGTGTGTATTAAAACAGTTAAAATCCCCTTTCCATTCTGTAAGTGAAGACAGCATAATGGTTATGGTGCAGAACTGACACCCAACCAATCGGATTTCCATTCCGGTTGTATGTAGCTTACAAAATGTCTAGCCACACTGAAGAGATTTGATAAGTCGAAACACGTGTCTGTGGATGACCCTATATATATATATATATATATATATATATATATATATTATATATATATATAGTGCTGTTGCACCTCTTATCCGTGGTTTTAATTACCCGTGATCAGCCTCAAAAATAAGAAATTCATAATTCTTACATAAGAATAGAGACAAGCGTCCAGAACACTCATGCTTCCTTTAAAGGACATTGTGTGTACAGCATACGATACTTAATACTTATTAGAGTCTTCATAACGCTTGTTATTTTACTCATACACACATAGATCCGTGCGTGCGTGCAAGATTTTTTTTAACTGCTCGTGTGTAAGCTAGACGATTCAGTGCAATCTTTAAAAGATTGACTTTACTAAAAATCATAAGACGCAAATAGAATATCTCTTTTGATTTCCGCTCAGAAGAGCCTCGTTTTGGTTCAACGTAAATCTCCCTCATCATAAGAAGAAATCTTTTTAACTCAAAACCAAAAGAAACAGCAAGGAAATAAAGAGAGAGAGAAAAAAAACATGAAAATACATACTTGACTGCAGCTGAAAAAGTTCGTTACATTAAAAGGCAAAGCAAATTGTGATTTCAGACATGTAATTTTGTTTGAAGTAAAAAGAGGATTCATTTTCTTACGTTCACAAAAGACGTCTCAAACAAAACAAAAAAAAAACATGCTTAAGACTCAAAGAGACGCAAAGAGAGGTAAGATAAAGTAAATCGCACTGAAATTTGATAAACGTGTCACTTAAAACAGCGCCTACGATCATAGCGAGCCTATTTAGGACAATTTATTCCAAGCTGAGAAGATAAAAAAAAGCGTTAGAAAAAATAATGAAAAATCAAATAGAGAAAGAATGAAGGAATACGCATGCGCGTACGCATGTGCACTTGTGTAAATTTTGTATGTTTGGATTTTTTTTTTTTATTGTTTTACCTAATTAATTTATGGTTTCTGTTTTCTTTGGGCAAGAGAGATAAATAACCTTCGATATCTTTTTCGGAAGTTTATTTTAGTGGAAGTACGATTCAAATAAAAGATAATAACTAAGATTAAAACTTGTAGAAGAACTTTGTGGCTTAAGGTAAATAAAAATAAACACAAAGCAACGATACAGATTAGAAATGTCTGACTTGAATAACCAACTATATAAAGACTAAGGGGACCAGTTTAAATATACCATAGTATGATAATTTGATTATTGCAACGTTTGATATCTTTACTTTTACCAATTGCAAAATACTTCAATAAGTAAAAAGTATAATAATCTTGATTAATCTGAAGAAGGCCGGAGGGCATATCGGCCGAAACGTTGTACAATAACAATAAAGATGGCGACAATAGTCCGAATAACGCAGATAATACTAATCATCAAGTCTCATCTCAAACATTCAGAGAAATAATCTTGATTTAATTCACACTCTTTTTTTCTTTCCTCCTTTTCATATTTTCATTATGTTCGATAAAAACAGATTAGTGTTATCGCTTTCGCGCGTTCACCCCTCTCTCTATCTTTCCCCAACTCTTTCTTATTATATTTTTTCTGTACCCCGTGTCCTTTTTCTTGCTTCTCCTTCTTTATAATAAAAACAGAATGGTCCCTTATTTAGCTGAGATGACGGCTCATAAGAAATAAGAAATAAGAATTCGGAGTATAAGCTACCACAAATAATCAGGATTTATATTTTTGCATTCAATCTTGGACTATTTGGACAGTCTCCTTTTTTTTTACCAGAGGGCGTTGCAAGATAACAGTCGGAAGATTAGGGAACAAGAGTATTAATATATAGATATATCAAGAAATTGGAAATAATGTAATTTTCTTTGAATTCGCTACGCTTATCCAAAGTCGTTCCCCCTTTTTTTGTCATTCTAAGAAATCCAAGAAAATCACACAGTCGGATTCCATATCAAAACCAAAAGAGATTCTAATATGCTGAATCCCAAGCCAATTTGAAATAAAAGGGGAAACGAAAAAGCTAACTCGACGGCCAAGTCAGCTTTTGATATGGCCCCCTACAAGTCAAAATTCCATACACAGAATTGAAAACCCCAAATCAATAGATTCTTCCATAGAAGATGGCAACAAAGCCGGAATAACATCATAGACAAACGCTTCCTGATAAAACCCACGCTTAGAGAATGTAAACCAACTTTCAGAGTGGCCAGAAGAGAACAAGTTACCGTATCCCAATTGCGCATGTACACGCAATACTTACACAATCCTTTAAACTCAAACAAGAAGGCAGTTCCCCACGGGTATCAAATGGAATTGGTGTCCTGGGTTCACATTCTGGACGAGTCAGTTTGTGTTTCATTTCGCGCTAATGCCCTTGATAAAAGCAGTATAATAAAAACGGGGTCTCATAATATAATTAGGGTTTCAAAACAATTTTAGTAAATGAAACTTATGAGAGAAAAGCATAGAAAGAAAAATATTTTTGGAAAAATATTTTGTAAAGAAAAATCTGGTTGGAATGTATTTTTATTGTTATGAATTGTAATCAACAACATTTTTATGTATGAGAGATAGTTGGGAAATAAACAATAAGCAGAAATAATTCGGTTAATTACGTCACAAAAGAATCAGGTGACGTGTTGAGGATTAATGATAATTATAAAATAGGAGACCCGGTGTTCAAGGGAGTCGCGGCTGTAGTATGTCGGTCAGAGAGTCAGGAAGTCGCCAAAGCAGGCACGATGCAATTGTTGGGTTTATACGAAAATGACAGAGAATTTACAGTCGCCTAAAAAATCCATCTCCCCACTGGATTGGTAAAACAGTCTCTCTCTCTCTCTCTCTCTCTCTCTCTCTCTCTCTCTCTCTCTCTCTCTCTCTCTCTCTCTCTGTGTTGCAGTTTCTGCTAGAAACCATGTGTCGGCGAAATAAATATTTTGTTTACAAAGCAAAACGAACTGACTTTGCACTTGATTTTAAAAATCAAATCAGGGTTACCAGAATCTTAATAAGGGACGTTGCCACGCAGAGAAGCAACTCCACATATCCTCAGTTAGGTCCAGCAGGAATCTATCTCCTCTTCCCTCCCCTCCCCTCATCACCTCTCCAGCTATGGGTAAATTATAGGGCAGACCCTGCTCTTTATCCTTGGTAAGATCTCCAGCCTAAAAGAAGAAAACTTCTGAATTCAAACCAGCTGTATTCCGCTTTAATATTAAACGTTATATCCTGCCCGTATTGGAGACGTTGCCTAAATACATACTCACACAAGAAGAAGAAAACAGTCTATAGCATTTTAAACACTAGGAATAATCGTACTAACCACAAACCAATCCATCAACTAACGAGAAAGCCTACTTTGTGAGATCATATTTTCTATCAATACTACATTATGAAAATTGACATGTAGTTGAATGGGGGCTCATATGTTTTTTAGTAATACTACATTATGAAAATTCACATGTAGTACAGTGGCTGATGCCATTTTTAAAAAGGGTGTGTCTGTCATAGACTATGGGAGTATCATAGATTCGGAGTGGGTATGAGACCCAAGCATCGGCCCAGTCAAACACCTACACGGTTAAACATTTAGCTCTTATTAGACAATGTATTTTTTCAACGCAAATAACATGTAGGACTTATTTGAAAATTTCAACACAGGTGAAATGATGAACTTGTGAGACTTACTTAAGATTATAAAAGTAAACATGATCAAATCTGTTGTGAGGTTTTAAGAGATCAAATAAGAACAAAAACAACGGGTAACGAAAAGTAGAAAAATGTATTAACAGAAAGTAGACAATACAATAGAGAGATGTGGAAATTACGTCCAACGAACAGAGTTATTGGCACTCGCATTGGCTTACTCCTAAGCCACAATTATCCCTGTTTATTTATAGTAAACTGTCGGCGCATTCCATTGGTCAATAGGGTGTATCACCTATAACAAAAACAATATAAAGTCTGTTTGTTTTTGTTTTATGGCATGTCAACATAGATGGGTCATTTAATGCCGACAAAGTTTTGAAATAAATTCATTCTTAATTGATACTCATTTTTTTATGAACACATTTTTTCTATTTAACCCATAGATGAGACCCTAACAGGTCAGAGTGGACCAGGGAGCAATGGTGATGAAAGGGTGCTCCTCATTCCCCCGACCTCAAGAACTGGAACCTCACCATCAGATATAGTTTAAGGTCATTCCCAGGACAATAAAACTTTCAGCCACTGCCTTCTAGCACATATATAATAAAAAGGGCTGGGGCTTGCCATCAGGTCAATAGGGTTGGGACAATCAACTAAGGCTTGATGTGACCAGCCGATTTATCGGAGGGAGTCTCGACCGCCCGTCTAGCCTAAGTAAGGACCTAAGCGGAGTGTTGCATGTCATGGACAGCTCATCCACCAGGATTCCGTCCTAAAGCATCAATGGTCGCCACCCACAGCTAACAGTGGAGGGTTGCCCCTCTGCAGACGTGCAGTCGGTGTATTCTATAACCCCAGCCGACAGGGTTGACAATATAAAGTAATAACTAGAAAACAATCCCGGAGGAATTTGACATAACGTTAAACTCTAAAGAAACAATTATACAAAAAGTGATATAAATTCACAATTTACGTGAATTCCTAATTCGAATTGACATCTCGTTAAAAATCAATCAATCAATTAATTCATCCTAGAAAATTACGTTTGACTTTATGAAAACTATACACATATAATTACACCAATTAATCAATTACTGAATCAATACTCTAGCGTCATCTGGCGTCTGGAGCGGTCAATAATCTCCATTTTTGATCTATGTGGTCACCAACCTCTCGTTATTCAGACTAGTTCATCAGATGAAAGCCATTGTTTACGGTGATGAAGAGGTGCTCCACATTTCCCACACCTCCAGAACTGGAACCTCACCATCAAATTAATCTTAACGTCATACCCAGAACTGGAAGACCCTCAGTCACCGGCTTCTAGCACACATATGATAAAAAAGGGTTGGGGATTGCGATACTGGCAATATGGTTGGGGCAATCATATAAGTGATTGACGTGATCAGCAGATCGATCGGATGAGGCCTCTCCAGACGCCCGTATAGCCTAAGTAAGGGTTTAAGTCGAGTGTTGCATGTCATGGACTGCTCATCCACCAGGATTCCGTCCTTAAGCATCACGGGTTGCCACCTACGACCAACAGGTGGCCCCATTGGGGGAGTCTGCAGAGGTGCAGTCGGTGTATTCTAACGCCCCAACCGACAGGACAGGAAATTATTTATCTTACGTCTTAATTTCATCATCACTTACAATGTCGTTGCACCGGATCTGTAGAAATTCTCTCAGAAATTTCATATTAAAAATTCATGTTAGTCTAAAATTGAATTTAATAGCACAACTAAATTTTGAACTCGTTTACTGGACAAGACTATTTTCATTTTACATAGTGCTAATATCCTTGGGAAAGGTAGAATCAACGTATTCTCCCTCCAGCTATGGGTTAATAACCGGGTAGACTAGGCTCTTAGTATCAGACCCAGTCTAGGTGAAAAACTTATATTTCTTGATCTCCGCCTTAAAAATGACCTAGAGTCACATCCTGCTCTTGTAAATACATATAAATCGTGCTTTATTGTATAATTTTCTCAGGTGAGGTCTCTTCTCTATGTATCTTAAGTGTCAGGAGAGAAACTTGATAATTGACGACTATGCGTAAGGTCTTACACCCAAGGGTTGGTTATAACCCCTCCGCACGAGCAGGATGCGACACAAAGTCAATGTCTTAAGCGGAGTTTAACAGGTTTAAATTCAGAGTTTTCCTTCTCCTAGACTGGTTAGCTAGCCATGTTTAAAGAGTCCAGTCTGCCCTGCTATTTACCCATAACTGGAGTGAGAATTGGATTCATACCTTTCCCAATGGTATTAGCGCAATTGTGAAATTCCAACAACTTCGTCCAGGAATTGAACTCGCGTTGACGAGTCCATTTCCTACGACTCTAACCATTAGACCACGCGCCAAGGGTTGGTTATATGTTACAAGAAGAAGACGGAAGTTGCCATGCCAACTCAGGGGATTGAATGATATGCAAATAAGAGCATAGAAAGATTAATTACAGAAAGATTGATTAATCATTAGGTTCTGTCGAGAGGGCTTAGAAAACACTGACTGCATCTACTGCACAGAAGAGTAAGACATCCATCGAAAAGAAGTGTTTCAAAATTAGGTGTTTTATTCATACACTACATTTGAGATAAAAGAAATATTGTTGTATACCCTTTTCTTACTCACTTCTTTTCTTCTAGGGTCTTTGATATCTTAAGTTCTTCTAACATCTTGGGGACTTCGTCTTGGTGGTCGGTCGCACTTAACTCAGTTCTTCTTCTAGATCAGTCTTGTTACCAAGACATTCACCAACCACAAAACTGTGTTATTTTCTTAAGCTTTTATTTCCTTAACTAAACATTTCATGTAACTAAACATCTGACGAACATATCGCGCGTATGCAGTGAGTTCCAGTTAAGGCAGCACATCTTCTCTGCCCGACGTCAAACTGAAAACTGAGGACCCAACCAGGTCCCACGTGACTTCACGTATTTCGCGGGCTTTCTGTACTATTCCATGGAAAGTCCCGCTCGTGATATGAAAAGGGTCATCCCTTTAGAAATACAGGGGATTGACAATAATCTTATGCAACCGCATAGATTATGTAACAATATGTCGACATAATAGGGGGAGCCATAAGACGTATAAATTAGCACGGAAAAGTTTTAGCAAGAATTACGTGTTAGGTAAGAATAGAAAAGATTACAGATGAATTCTCATTAAAAGTAAGTAAAGTCGACTTGGTAGCCTAAAGTCGGTATCAGCCAGACAGTGAGGGAGCGCCACACCTAACATCAGCTCCTTACTTTACCGCACATATCCCTGTGCTACTCATACGCTGAGTTGGCGGGGGCCAGTATCGAACCCGGAAACTTGTGGTTCCTAGGCTGATGCTATATCAACTTAGCTTGTGTATAATTATTAATTTTAGATTATTAATACTCAATACCATATAATAGTGTATATAATTATTAGTACTTGCAGGACCTGAAGGCACTGTTGCTTATCTGATACACAAATGCAAAATATACCATATCCCCAACCTCAATTCTTTTTCCGGAACACCGATAGTGGTAAGATTTGGGTACTTACTACTCGCATAAATCCCCAAATGGGTCTGAATGGGCTCTTTAGCCTTGGTCGGCAACCCATCAACTCAAGAAGTCTGACACAGAACCTCTGTTGCCTTCAAGAAAAGAAAAAAATAAATCAGGAGCTGGAGTCCCTAAAGGTGGTGTGATGCATTTTTGCATTTTGTTTTGGATGGTGTCATTTTTAACCAGAGGGTGTAGCAAGATGATAATGGTCAGACAATTAAGGAACACTAGTATTAATATATAGATTAGATTAGTAATACATGATAACATATAGCAGTTGGTATAAGATAGGAATGTGTGATGTCATAGAGAATTGCGTACACTAGTATTTGAGAGGAATGCTTGATACCATATAATGGAGTGTAAACAAATGATTATTATAACAGCAAATAAAAAGATGTCATTGGTAATGGTAACCGGTCTAGGAGAAGGTAAACTATGAATTCAAACCTGCTGAACTGCGCCTAAATATTGATCTTGTGTCGCGTCTTGCTTGTGCAGAGGGGTTGGGTAGATATAAATATAGTTCAGTGTCAGTCATTTGTACAATATCTAGTCGATCTGTTTCTCTATGACACGCAACACTCTACTTTGGCCCTTACTTAGTCTAGACGAGTGGTCGGAGAGGCCCCATCTGATCAATCGGTTGGTCATATCAAGCCCTAGCACCAATATGGTTGTCCAAATCTCCAGTCTTTTTTTATCATATATGTACTAGAAGGCGGTGACTGAGGGTCTAAGTATCCTCGGTATGACGTTAAAACTCTAAGGTTCCAGTTCTTGATGCCTGGGGAGTGTGGAGTACCCCTTCATTGCAATTACACCCAGGTAAACTGACTGGGAGTGTTAGTACATTTTAGGGTTCCTGTTGACTTTTTTTCTGATATAAGGTGTGTGCTGGACGCCCGCTCCTACTTATAGAATCGGCGATAATCATGTGACCAACTTCTTGGCCAATCACTGGCAGTACTCTGCTGCTGTTATAATATTTATACAGGCTGTTCGGATCTTAACTACACTCAATTGCTTTGAACCTTCGTGGACGACGAAACATAGGATTATATCACTGGACCGTTGACAATACGTAGGATTCCATAAACTCAGGACTTATTCACTTACCAAAGGATTCTATACCGCAGGACTGACTGACTGACTTACTTACTTACTTACTGTTATAGGTGATACACCCTATAAGACTAATGGAAGGCACCGACGGGTTACTATAAGTAACAGGGACAATTGTGGCTTGAAAGTAAGCCAATGCGAGTCAGCTCACAATTCTATTTGTCGGACGTAATTCCCACTTCTCTGTATTGTATTTGTCTACTTTGTGTTAATACATTTTCCTATATTTGTTACCCGTCGTTTTGTCCTTATTTGAACCCTTAAAACCTCATAACACTTACTTACTTACTTTAAGTTCTTTACAACTGGCCAAGCATGGCGGTAGGAAACTTAACAGTTCCATCTATGGGTTAAATAGAAAAAATATGCTTAAAAACCCATCAAGCATGAATATAGGTAAACGTATTGTTTTTTTGGGTTTTTTTTAGATTAACCCAACAAGGGTTGACATGCCGTAAAACCCAACCAACTAGCTAACCAACCATCTCGGTTTCTGCGCAATCATGTGTCTGCGCCAATTTTCTGCTTTCATTTGTAATATGATTAATGATCTCATTTTCGTCTCCATGTTTACTGTTCTATCAAATCCCACGTTTACAACTACTACTACTACTACTACTACTACTACTACTACTACTGTTGCTGCTGCTTTGGTGACTGTTATGTAATGATTGCATAAATTTCACAGTCTTCAGCAATAACCAAAATATTTTTTTCCAAATATTCCACTGTTCATAGGACATTGATATTGTATAGATCAAATACCGAGATATTTAGCCAACAAGATTCGCATTGTTATCTTTTAAGAGTTTCATAGGAAATAAAAATGAAAAGAAAATCCAATATTTAGAAACTGATCAGACCGATTGGAAAAGGTGGCGTTATGCATTTCTAAAGGGAATTTGAACTTTTTTAAAGCATAAACATGATAAACAAGTAACAAGTCAAGAAAGCCCATTACACACACACACACACACACACACTCACACACACACACACACACACACATATATATATATATATAATGTTGATATTGGGTCCACGTATGCTTCCTTGTCGGTATATTAGATAAGTATATATATTTATCTATTATATATATATATGATATAATATATATATAATATATATAATATACACATATATATATACATTAGGGAAACATTTTTGTGTTGTTTCTGATCTTTTTTCTTTTCTTTTTTTTTTCATGTTTCTAAAACAACCAACAATTTCTCCCTAACATATATCTATACATTTATTCAGTAATGGGATTTTATTGTGTTTTTAAAGATTTTTAATATATTGGTGCCGGTGTTAAATGCTATTTTATCTATTTTATCTTCATTTTTTATACAAAATGTTTCAGCAATTCTATATAAGACAAACATCGCACGAAGGCTTGAACGAAGTAATTGGAGATCATCAAGAATATATATCCCCTGTTTTTCAACAAAACCTTTTCAAATAAAAACTTGCTACCAAAATATACACACACTTATATATATATATGGGTTAAATAGTAGGGCAGACTGGGCCCTGCAGCCTTGGGTAGGTAACCAGTCTAGGAAAGGGATAACTCTGAATTCAAAATTCCCTCCAGCTATGGGTTAAATAGTAGGGCAGACTGGGCCCTTCAACCTTGGGTAGGTAACCAGTCTCGGAGAGGGATAACATTGAATTCAAAATTCCTGAGGTCGGTCGTTGATTGGGTTTGTGGCAACCCTTGATGCACCAATTCTTTCCTGTGGAGGGTCCGACACAAGCCTTCACCACTATAAAAAATTCACTGTGTGGGTGTTCATTGTGTGTGTGAACCCTCATGCGTCAAAAATCGACGAGAGAGTCCATAATATATATATATATATATATATATATATATATATATATATATATATATATATATATATTAGTTTCCAAGAATTTTCGGGAAAAATTATATCACGTACTTTTAGAATTAAGATGCCGAAATTATTCAGCATTTTTAAGTGTCTTTTTCCCTCTCATATTTGAAGATCAAGAAAAGCAGCCACACACCAAAAGCAGAAGCTCACAGACTTTTATTTTCATTAATAATTGATTTTTCATTAAATCAACGAAAGCCCTGATGAAGGTTTGTTAAACAGACCGAAATACTGCAGTGTTGGCTTATTAAACATCATTCGTTAATGAAACCTGAATTTTTTCAATTTTTACTGTATTACACACACACACACACACACACACACACACACACACACAACACACACACACACACACACACATATTTTAATTTTTTTAATTTTAAATTTTAATTTTTTTTAATTTTTTATTATTTTCTTTTTTTTTCTTTTTTTTCTATTTTTTTCTTTTATTTAATGTTTTTATTTCTTTATTTTTTTTTATTTTTATATTTTTTCTTTATTATTTTGTTATTTTTCTTTTTCTTTTATTGTTTTTCTCCTTATTTCTAGTCTTTTAATTCTGCTCATTTTGTATACACTTTTACAACTATTTCCCCAAGGAATCGGTCCCCCATCTAAGCCACGCCTCATCCAAAGCATAGACCTCCCCGCCTCATTCAAAGAAACTAATTCTGCCCATTTCAAACTGAGACACCAACCCTCCCTCCCCAAAATTGATAGATTTAAAAGAGATGTTACTTTGGGAAATTCTCAGTAAGAGTTATGTTCTTGTGATTACCTGAAGATGCTGTATTAATACGGTTGAAATAAATTATTGTAATGAAGCAAGTTTAGAGTTTTTTCTTCATTTACTAAATATCTTGCTCTGTTCTTCTACTCACTGATATTAGGCACATTGGGCTCTCCTTATGGTCTACCTGCATCAGCTTGGTTAAACCACACGTGAAAAGATCCTAACCACGGAAAAAAACTATATATATATATATATATATATATATATATATATGAAATAAATATTGTCGGATTCACTTCCATTCACTTTTTCATATATATATATATATATGCAAATGTGAGATTTGCTACATTGGCCGTACTACCTTGAGACTGGAATCTCGAATCAAGCAGCACATACCCTACAACATCCGTTCTGGCAATGTGGACTGTCCCACAGCAGCAGACATAAATTCTTCGTCCACCATTGGACAACATTTATTAAGAAACTCCACTTGCGCTCGGTCCTACCACCCAGCCATATTTTCAGTCCTCTGCAGTTCAAACAGCGAGCTACAACTGCAGATTCTTGAGTCCCTGTTTATCTCCCGCACTCAACCTTTCCTGTGCGTTCAGAAGCAGTCCCATCAGTTACTCCTATTTGGCACGTCAAGCCTAAACTTATCCAACGGAGGGACTCGTAATTTTCGAAACCCCCCCCCCTTATGATTCGTAAGTTTCTTAGTTTTACGAATTATTTGTCCTATTGAGAAAAAAAAATCCTTTTCTCGTTTTCTCTCTGACTATTCCATCGTCTACAACAATAAAAAAAAAAACTAAAACAAAACAAAACCACAATAACACCATCTATCAATGTATTTTTTCTCTGAAGAGCATTGAACGAAAAAAAAAGATCAATTCATTTTAGATTTTAAATCTAACTAGGGTACCCTTACTTTTCTTTTTAAGAAAAAAAAATTATTTTACAACATGCATATGCTTTTACGCGTCCCTTTTCTAAATTCAGTACTGCCAATAAACTATTCATATATATATATATATATATATATATATATATATATATACGTGTGTATGTGTGTGTGTATGTGTGTGTGCGTAAACATATATAAAGGAGTATCAATAGAACTTGTAAACCTTTCCCGAACTATTACGGGAGGAATTTTCTTTTCAAGTCCTTTGACTTATCGTCTTCCGCGAGCAGATTCAGTGACGTTTTATGTCACAAAATCACCGGAAGCTGAATTCATGTCGACATCATTATAACATCTCAAATAAAAGGAACAGATGAATACTACTGATCAGGATATCATTATTACTTTTATTATTATTATTATTTAGAGAATTTATAGATGGTCATTTGATGCTCACATAAAAGAAACTTTGGAGTGAAAATCTACAAAAATCGACAAAATATATATATATATATATATATATATATATATATATATATATATATATAACTTTCCAAGAAAGAAAAAACTTAACAAACCATCATTCCGTAATAAATCTATTTCGACCAAAAGCTCATAAGGCTTTCAAAAGTTTTTACGAAATTTTTAAAAATCCTTAAAAGTCTGGCCTCTTCAGAGGAAATCACAAAATAAAGGAATTAGCCTTTTGAGCTTTTGGTCGAAATAAATTTATTACGGAATGACGGTTGGTTAAGTTTTTTCCTTCTTTGAAAGTTAAATATTGCGCTGTATTTAATCTAATTTATTGATTATTATACATTGAGCTCTCTTTAGGGATTTATAAAAATCCTTGTATGAATATTTGTTTCTCCGACAGGAGCATACAGTATGGTTATACAGTGATATTTTGAGAATCAAAGGTGGAAACATCCCTTACTAACAGTCATTTGGATACCTTATATATATATATATATATATATATATATATATATATATATATATATATAAGGTATATTATTTTGATATAGACAGCACAATTTTTTTTTTATTAATTCCAACGTTTGACAAGCAGCGTTCTGTTTTTACTAACGGTCATTTTTCCCGTGTTATTTTTGTTGATGACCGACCCACGTGCGGTCGATACATTATAATGCGAAAGGGTCCTCATATTAGTTGAGGATTGGGCCGGTGTTGCTTTTTAAAACCGTCGAGAGATTTGGCCCCGAAACGGTTTGCACACTTCTGTCCTGATGAGAATATATATGAAATATAACATTTTGTAAACAGTCTTTTTAACGGATATTTTCTTCTCGTCTATGTCGATCTTTGATGAAGACCAACTTATCGTTTTGGTCGAAACAAGCTTGTCAGCAATCACATAACAAACATCATATGTTTTTTCAAAATGTTATATTTCATACTGTCGGATTAATTTCCATATATTTTTCATATATATATATATATATATATATATATATATATATATATATATATATGAGATAGAGAGTGAGAGACAGACAGGCAGGGGGCGGGATATAGAAATTGATAAATCGTTAATGGGAATGTGTATATAGAATACAGTCTCACGTTTCTAAGTGAAGTGTTTCTCAAATTCGACATATATTTTTAAGCACTGACACGAAATAATAAGGTAGTGGTGTTAATAGTCAGAGCCAATGCTTACAAAATAACATCACAATTCTAAAAATCTACATCAAAATGCACATGCTCTTTTTAATATACCTAAGTATAATACAGGAATTGATATATATATATATACTCACATATATATTTATATATAGATACATCCACACACACACACACACACACACACACACACTTTGATTTTTTAACAGTCTCTGTCCATGCAAATGCACTTAATTCTGTGTTGAATGTTATATCGATAACTTTTTACTGAATAATATCCTAATATCAAAGTTATGTATATAATTATGTCAAGACTTCGAAATTTATATATATATATATATATATATATATATATATTATATATATATATATATAAATTTCGAAGTCTTGACATAATTATATAATATAGAATACAGTTAAAAAAAACGCACACATTTGACCATTTACACAATTTCTGTCATTTTTAAAGGAACTTTTCGTATTACCCGATGAATGCTCTAAGCAAGAAACCGCTGGTTCTAATACCGTTCCCGCAATTAAATAAATAAAAGCAAAAACTTTTATTTGTTTTGATTTCTCATTGAACTATATATATATATATATATGTGTGTGTGTGTGTGTGCGTGTGTGTGTGTGTGTGTGTGTGTGTTGGCATCCTTCCGTCTACTAAAGATGATGGCGTAGTGTCAACATTTTTAATTTTTTATTTACAACTGCGTGAGTGGCTGAAAAGACCAATTTTTGAATGGCAATCTCTGGTGCAGTGACTGCAAACAAATGCTGATGTTGGAGATGCTGTTGTCTCTCCTTCCTTTAGGTTCTCTTTTCTGCGCCGGTCTCTTTCCTCTCTTTTTCACTCCGTTTCGTTCCTTGTTTGACGAGAAGGCGCCAGGTCGCGTGGTCAACTGAACAAGCCTCCCATGTGTTGGTGTTGATGTGGCATGTCTTCATATCCCTCTTGCAGGCATCTTTAAAGTGCAGGCGTGGTCTCCCTACCGGTCGGATGCCCTCTACTAATTCACCATACAGTAGGTATTTGGGAATGCGGCCTTTGTCCATCCTCCTGACTTGACCAAGCCAACGTAGGCGTCACTCGCAGATGATATATATATATATATATATATATATATATATATATATATATATATATATATATGTGAAGAGAGGAAGTAAATCCGACGGTATGTAATATATCAAGAAAAATGAAAAAAAATTTTCAAACTTCAGAAATTTTTTAAACAGACTGAATGACAAGGATTACCACTCACTTTTCTCATTATTCTGTGATAAATAATTTCTTATCTTATGCCCTGAAGATGATCTAATTAATAGATCGAAACACTGCAGCGTCGGCCAATAAACTCACCACTTAACCCATTTAAACCTGTGTTTTTTCATTTTTCTTGATATATTACACACACACACACATATATATATATATATATATATATATATATATATATATATATATATCACATTTATGTATACATATTGTTTAATAAATTCTCTTATCTTTCTATTGTTTAATAAATACGCCTACATTGACATATACACACAGACATAGATCTAAGCATATATACAGATGCACAAATATAATTAGAGAGACATACATACATATATGTATACATACGTGTACACATACACACACATACATATGGAGGCGTGTCGTCTAATGGTTAGAGTAGTAGGTAATGGACTCGTCAACCCAAGTTCAATTCCTGGATGAAGCTGTTGGAATTTCACATGGTGCTAATACCCTTGGGACAGTTATGAATCTAATTTCCCTCCAGCTATGGATAAATAGCAGGACAGACTGAGCTCTGTAACCATGGCTAGGTAACCAGTCTAGGAGAAGGAAAAACTCTGAATTCAAACCTGTTAAACCCCGCTAAAGAAATTGACCTTGTGTCGCATCCTGCTCGTGTGGAGAAGTTAGTAAATATATATATATATATACATACACACATATATACATATACATACACACATGTACACTTACATATATACACATATGTACATGCATATATGTATAACTTCGGAGTCTTCTGCAAGACTTGATCCCATGATCTCCTTGTTTAATTCTTTTCCTACCAAATTGCTTCCACGGCTGTACCAAATTTTTTCTTGGAGTCTTTTACTTGTATGATGGTATACTTCGAAGTTCAGTATTTATTCACCCCAGAACTCATTCTATTCAAATAAAGTCCTATTCTCATTGTAATCTGAATCCTTCTGCAGAATCATAATAAAATAACCATCAGTTTTGTACTTTGCTTGGGTGTGGTATGCGCAGTGGTGGGGCGCGGCTGCAAGCAGTTTAAAGTAGGTATAGAGTTAAGTTATAAATGCTACTGTAATCCTTGCCTTCAGGTAATCTTTGGGGTAGCATGGAGTTTTGTTGGTCTCTCACTCAACCGCGCCTCCACACATAATAATCAAGGGGATTGCAATAGGGGAAGATAGGGGTGATGTGGTCGCAGAAAATCCCATAGCGAATACTGGGTTCTTCTGCTTGTGTGGCATGGCACAGAGTCCTATTGACAGAAGTAGGGTCATCCAACAGCCACGATCTCGAGCCAGGTTTGCACTACCTCAACCAGGCACTTGATATAGACTTCTGTGTTGAGTTTTTCCTCTAGCCAGGCATACGAGTCTTTTTGCAAACACAGAGTTTAAATTTTCCTCGCACTAAACTGTGATCCGTGTCGCACTCTGCACTACGCATAACACGTATATTACAGGCATCCCTAATATCACGACAGCGGGTTATAATGAAGTGTATCATATGAACATGTTTTGATCTTGGGTGGGTCCAAGTAATTTTGTGTTTAAGTTTTTGCCGGAAAAGTATTGGTGCCAGATGTTGAGTCATCCAACAGCCACGATCTCGATCCAGAGTAGAACTACCTCCTGTAAGCAATTGATGTAGACTTCCGTGTCGAATCTGATTCTATGAGGAAAGATGAATGGAGACATAACGTCACCATCGCTAGTGATCACCCTAAATACCATGACATGGATTGGGTATTTGCTTTCCATTTATCTATCTCAATCTGGTTATATCTATCTATCTATCTCAATCTGATCATATCTATCTATCTATCTATCTCAATCTGATCATATCTATCTATCTATCTATCTATCTCAATCTGGTTATATCTATCTATCTATCTCAATCTGATCATATCTATCTATCTATCTATATATCTATCTCAATCTGGTTATATCTATCTATCTATCTCAATCTGATCCTATCTATCTATCTATCTATCTATCTCAATCTGGTTATATCTATCTATCTATCTATCTATCTATCTCAATCTGATTATATCTATCTATCTATCTATGTATCTATCTATCTCAATCTGGTCGTATCTATCTATCTATATATCTCAATGTGGTTATATCTATCTATCTCAAGCTGATCATATCTATCTATCTATCTCAATCTGGTTATATCTATCTATCTATCTATCTCAATCTGATCATATCTATCTATCTATCTATCTATCTATCTCAATCTGGTTATATCTATCTATCTCAATCTGATCATATCTATCTATCTATCTATCTCAATCTGGTTATATCTATCTATCTATCTATCTCAATCTGATCATATCTATCTATCTATCTATCTATCTATCCCAATCTGGTCGTATCTATCTATCTATCTCAATCTGGTTATATCTATCTATCTATCTATCTATCTCAATCTGATCATATCTATCTATCTATCTATCTATCTCAATCTGGTTATATCTATCTATCTATTTATCTCAATCTGATCATTATCTATCTATCTATATATCTCAATCTGGTTATATCTATCTATCTATTTATCTCAATCTGATCATATCTATCTATCTATCTATATATCTCAATCTGGTTATATCTATCTATCTATCTATCTCAATCTGATCATATCTATCTATCTATCTATCTATCTGTAGGTGTCCCTGTGGTGTAGTGGCTCACCTACTGGATTGCGATATCTTAGTAAGCGAGTTCGAACTCCAGTTGTGCTATTACCTTCACTTTCGAATAAATCATATGGGGAAATCTGTAATCTTGCGGGGAGAAAGCAAGCCAACAGTTGTTCTGTGAGCTCACCATCGGATCCTGGCAGAATTTTTCTCAACTAAGAAAACGCAATTCCTGTGGGTATTGTGACGTAAGCAATGATGTAGTTTCGGTTACAGACACCGATGCCGGTTTTGCTCAGTCGGTAGAGCACTTGCCTATGTATCGCAAGGTTCCTGGTTCGATACTGGCTCTCACCAACTCAGAGCATGAGTAGCACAGGGATCTGCGCGGTAAAGTGAGGAGCTTAGGGTATGTGTGGCGCTCCACTTCAGATGCAAAAAAATATCCTTGGTCTAGCGCTAGTGAAAAGGGGATGAAATGTATCAGCTGTGGTTGTAAAAAAAAAGTCGTCGGGGCGGCCTAATGTCGGTATCAACCAGACAGCGAGGGAGTCTATCCCCTTTTCAATAGCGCGAGACCAAGGAGATTATTTTAGCATCTGAGGTGGAGCGCCACATCTACCATCAGCTCCTCACTTTACCGCACAGATCCCTGTGCTACTCATACGTTGAGTTGGCGAGGGCCAGTATCGAACTAGGAACCTTGTGGTTTCTAGCCGAACGCTCTACCGACTGAGCTAACAACTGTCCAACGTATCTGTGTAGTTCGAGTATGGGTACTTTCTACCATATTCGATCAATTTCAAGGATTTAGGTGCTTCTCTATTGCGTTGTGATGAGTTGATTCTGTGTTCAAGGAATTCACAAGTGGACGGGACGTGATGCATGAACGCGCTGGTTATTGGTGCTGGTTTGTAGTGTAGAAATCACAGCTAAGGATCACTTGATAGGATCTACTAAGACATGGCAGTTGTACTTATATAAAATGCATTTCCAGACTTCAAACCCCTAAAAGAGATTTGGATTTTTGTAGACTGTCTATTCTTTAGACTGTCTATTCTTTAGAAGTATCGATTCTAAATGTATAATAAAATTTTTTTTTTTTTTTAATTATTTTGAGGCTATTAAAAATGGTTGCAAATCAGACTGCCCCTGGCTTGAAGAGAGGTCTGTCAAAAATACAGCCCATGGAATGGAAACACACTGACTCTCTGGTAAAGAAAAGTTCTGGGAGTAGCGGTCAGTAAGGAAGTTCATGCTCACAGTTATCTAGGACATGAAGGGAACTATCATGATTGATTTGCTTGAAAAGGGTGCAACTGTAAACAGTGCCTCATATCACCAACTCCCTAGGCAAAATTAATCTTCTTTATTGGATGACTACCTCGCTGGTTGGCTGATACCGACATTAGACTTTAATTTTACTTACTTATATCATTTGAGTGGAGTTTTTTGTGTTTTATCCGTATTTCCTCAATTTTTAATCAATATATATATATATATATATATATATATATAGTCATCCACAGACACCGTGTTTCGACTTATCAAGTCTCTTTAGTGTGGCTAGACATCTGTAAGCTACCTGCAGCCGGTATAGAAACCCGATCGATTCATCATCAGACAGCTTAACCGCTCGGCTATCGTCACCTACAGAATGCGAATGGGTTTTTAACTGTTTTAATACATACACCCGTATGTATGTTAAGGCCGCCATAGAGTGCTCCGTGCCTTTTATAGGAGAGCGTTGCGTTTACGTTTTAGTTGGCGGTCGTCAGCAAAATCCCTTCCAGAGTGCTCAACCCCGGGGGTGATGAGGAACACACACACATATATATATATATATATATACATTGAGAGAGAGAGAGAGAGGGGGAGAGTAAAATGAAATGGTATAGTTTGGCATTGTTTGAAATTTATTTGAATCGACAGAGTAATGAATGCTGAAGTCTACGTCAAAACATTGAAATCAAACAAGTAACCGTTCAGTTTCGAATTGCCATTTTCTTGGCCGATCAAATTTCTAGAATGTTCACGTTATCGAACGATACATCAACTACTTAATCGAATCCAAAACCGGAATCACTGGGGGTTAAATTTAGCCGAAATGTGACGTAAGGTAATAGAACACGATTCCTTCAATAATTATTGTTTAATGACTGAATAATGACACCCCCCTCAACCGCTGCCAACGGGGCTTATAATGAGCTGGCTGTATCCCCTGCAGAGAGGTAAGACCATTCCCCAAGACGGGGTGTACTAAGTATGACACGAAACTGCATCAGATTGTAAGACCCGAGTTATGGACCTCTGAGAAATACACTGTACCCTTTTATTTCCATTATTAACTGATTCACTTTGAATCGGTGTGGTAGTACCTGTTGGAGTACAATCTATAATTCAAATAGACATTTCTCTGAATGTTTGAGATGAGGCTTGAATAACACAGACTAATCAAATGTTTGAAAATTATTAGGATTCGACATGCGTACGTGAAACCAAAAGTCTGTACAAACAAATGATTATAGGAAAGTAAAAAAAATGCAATTAATAGAAAATACAGTTATGATTGTAATTAAGCTTTTATAAATGAATCCAATTTCGGCATTAAATAACCCACAAGGAGTTGATATGCCATTAAAAATAGTCTAAGCCTAACCAAATAATGATTTCTAAACTAAATTGGAATAAATAATTTGTTGAATTTATTAATATATATATATATATATATATATATATATATATATATATATATATATGTGTGTGTGTGTGTGTGTGTGTGTGTGTGTGTGTGTGTGTGTGTTAAGAGTAAGGAAATGAATCCGACGGTATATGTAAAGATAAAAAGGTATGAAAACACACAATATTGTTAAAATGAAAATATTTTATATAATTTCCATAGCTAATATTGAACAATGTTTAGATTTATAAAAAATCATAATCAGAGCATTTTTTAATCCAGACTTATCGAGAGAGAAGCAGAAAATAATTTAAATTCAAAGCGGAAGCATTGTTGTTTAGCGACACTCTGACTAGAAATTATAAAATCATAAAACCCCCTTCGCATAACCATTTTAGACATATACTTCCTAACAAATTTAAATTTCACATTATCCCAGTAAACCCTTACACCATTCATATTTTACATAAAAGTTGTTTTTTTTTTTTAATAATTAAATAAACATTTCTTTTCTGAAAAAAAATCCGTTACTAACTTTGAAAAAGAACATTTTTTCTATTTTTGAATTTGAATTATGTCTTTTTTCTTTCAAAAGCTGTTACACTGAAGAATTACAATGTAGCAACATGTTCATGACGTTAGCGGAAAAACACGCAGCGGATGTATAAATGACGAAGCGATCGCATAGCTTACACGCTTTTTGGAACAACAATTCTTCCGGTTTGAATTCAAATTATTTTCTGCTTCTCTCTTGATGATTAAAAACAAGCTCTGATGATGATTTTTTATAAATCGAAATATTGTTCAATATTAGCTATGAAAATGATATACAATATTTTAATTTTAACAATATTGTGTGTTTTCATACCCTTTTATCTATGCACACACACACACACACACACACAGATATATATATATATATATGAAAGCATATATATATATATATATATATGCTTTCATTCTTAATGAAGGTATGATTCCCCACAAAAATAATTGTGGCTTTTTATAATACTAAAAATCTGTTTGCGCATATATATATATATATATATATATATATATATATATATATATATGCGCAAACAGATTTTTAGTATAATGAAAAGCCACAATTATTTTTGTGGGGAGTCATACCTTCATTAAAAATGAAAGCACACACACACGCCTGCAAGAAACTGTATAACCCCTACGACCGGATCGTTATAAAAGAATCCGGTAAATTAAGTCACAAGATGTTACTAAAAACAGGGGAAAATCATTGGAGAACAGAAGGGGGGGTAAAACAATAAATATAACGAGTTTGCCGATTAATGTAATGTTTTTCCAAAACTGGAAAGTTAGCGTTTGAGAATGTCTACACAATCTAGGGCGGTATGCAGAAATTGCAACCGCTTCCCAGATGGATAGATGTTGCTTTGACCAAGCCTTGTGTAAGACAGAGGAACACTCATCCGAGTAAATGGCCCGGCAATTATAAAAGTCACACAGATGCTCTCCAATGGCCGAGTCATGCGCCTGTGAAAGATTAGATGTTGTATTATTTTGTACATAAGGTGTGCTACAATGCACCACTTACATTTATAGACTAAGCGAGGTCACGTAGTTTAAACCTCAGTCAATCAACAGCCCGAATGCGTGGCTGGTTGATTACTTAAGCACTGATACTGAGAGACGTCCATTTGCAATCATTGACGAAGGACTTGCAATACTGAGGAGCACCAAGGAACAACCAAAGGATTCTTTACCAAGGATTTCCGATGGACAAGCGGTCTTGTTTGAAGCCTAAATGATGGCCTATAAAATCGTAACAGGTGGAAGGGAGTCTACGTATACCTGACAACATGTGCTGTTTTATTCGCACTTCCAATCTTTGTACTGTTCTCCCTATATATCCAACATCACACTGGCATAAAAACTTGTCAATAAACATTTATTGTTATAGGATAGTGAGAAGGATGCACTACTATTTACCCATAGCTGGAGGGAGTGAGACGCAAGTAGGCTCGTCAATGATTTGAAATCAAGTCACCGGCTCCTTTTCTTACGAAAGTCATCGTTACGCTAAGCGCGCCTCCTTTATATGAGCGTGCATGAGTGTGTGCGTGCGTGTGTATGAGTGTGTGCGTGCGTTTGTGTATTTGTGTGTGTGTGTGTGTTTATCCAACACAATGAACATATGAATTTATTGGTGGTATGAAGAGATATATAAGGAAAAGTGGAAAAGACATCATGCTTCAAATTATAAGAACTTTATTTCATTGACGAAACCATGAGTGCTGAAGGCAACGTCAACATAATGAAAGATACCGATTTTCCCAGAAAGAAAAATATGTTCCAACATGACAGGGATCCAAAAGATTCCAATGAAGAAGAAATAGATAAATAATTAAATAGGCAAAACGATGGAGGTGCGCCATTGGCCCAGCATGTCACCGAATCCATCTGAACTTTTGTAAGATGTACTCAAATGTAAAGTAGAGAAAAGATAATCATCTATAAAGACTTGTCTAACTCAAAAGATTCTAAGTTAAATTTTACTTAACGGACATAAATTCCGCCATCGTATGTCACCTAGTCGAAAGAAAAAAAATACTAAAAACCAGGGAATTAACGAAATTTAATGAAATGTTCAGTGTTGATATAATAATGAATAAAAGATATAATGCACCAGTTATTTTATTGCAAAACTTTTACATTTTTTCAGGACAATTAACTTTGAACCACGTATGTTTGTGAATCTGTGTTACGCCTCAAAGATGTGTGTTTCAAAGTTAACTGACCTGAAAAAATGTAAAAGTTTTCAAATAAAATAACTGGTGCATTATATTGTTTATTCATTAATGTATCAACACTGAAAATTTCATTAAATTCAGGAAATTCCCGGATTTTGGGGTTTTTTTTTTTCAGCGGGGTGACATACGATGGTGGAATTTATGTCCGTTAAGTAGGATTTAACCAGATTCTATATAACTATGCAAATATAACGATTACAATTTCATTACGGCAGGAAGCAATAGTAGAAAAAATGGTTGGTTAAATTTTACGGCATGTAAACCCTTTGCGTTATTTTATGCCGAGGACGTTTTGTTTTATTTATTCTTGATGGGTATTCCAAATTTTTGAAAACTATTTTTAAACACATTTTCTTCTATCTAACTTATACGTAGGAACTTAACAGATACTACTACTCCAGGTCAGAATGTACCTGGGAGTAATGGCGATGAAGGGGTACTCCACACTCCCCAGAACTCCAGAATTCGAATTTCACCACCAGATACAGTTTAACGTTATACTAAGGAAACTAAAGCCCCCCAGTAACCGCATTCTAGAACATATAGGATGAAAAGGGTTGGGGTTTCAGCATGAGGTCAATAGGGTCGGGGTAATCATACAGGTGCTAGGGCTTGATGTGACCAGCGGAATGATCGGATGATGTATCTTCGACCGTTTGTCTAGCATAAGTAAGAGACAAAGTGGAGTGCTGCCTGTCATGGACTGTTCAGCCACCAAGATTCCGTCCTTAAGTATCAGGGGTTGCCACCCACGACCAACAGGTTGCCCTCTTGGAAGGATTTTACCCCTCTGCAGAGGTGCAATCGATATTTTCTACAGCTCTGCCGACAGGTCTATAGAAAAAAGCGATTTTCGACGAAATTTAGAATAAGTTAGATAATTGTATCCCCTGCTGAGGGGAAAGGCTCCCTCGTACAATATGTCCTGGGTATCTGGTATTTTATCTACAAATGATCGGGAGTCACAGTTCTGGATATCTGGAGAGTGTAGACTACCTGTTAATGTCCCATCTATGGGTTTAGTAGAGCCGCTTAAGAATTATACTTATTCGATAGAATCATAAGCAAAGAATTTTTAAAAATAAAAAGAAAGCTCTTTAGAGAGGAATACCTGAAAACATACAACTATAAGCAAATTATTTGTATGAGATAGGAATACTTGATACCATACAACAATGTGTAAAAACACTTAAGCAACACCTACACATTAAGTGTGAATATAAATATTCAATGAAAGCGATTTTCCTACCTCTCGACATAAAATAACCCTAGACGGGTTGACCTGATGTTGAAATCAATCTATGAACCATTTAATCGTATTTGTTTATTTTACATTTTAAGGCAATATAGATACTTTGTCAAATGTCAAATTTATTATTGTTTATATATATATATATATATATATATATATATATATATATATAATAATTCTGATTTAATTCTCTCACTCTTTTTTCTTTTTTTCTTTTCTTTATATTCGATTGAAACAGATTAGCATTATCGCACCCACACTCTTATATTTTTTCTGTTTAGCAAGTTATTTTTCTTCCTCTACTTTATGATGAAAACGGAATGGTCCGTTATTTAGCTGAGATAACGACACCCATGAGAAATAAGAATTAGATGAATAAGCGACACAAGATAATCAGGATTTACATTACCACGCATTCAGCCCCTCTCTCTATCTTTCCCCATACCCTCTTTCTTCTTTACTATATTTTTCTGTGTAGCATGTCATTTTTCGTACCTTTCTTTCTTTATGATAAAACGAAATGATCCGTTATTTAGCTGAGGCGACGACACGCATAAGAATTAAAAATTCGATGAATAAGTGACACCAGATAATCAGGATATATTTTTTTGAATTTTATCTTGGATTATTTGGACGGTCTCATTTTTAACTATAGGGTGTTGCAAGATTATATCGTTTGGAAAATTAAAATACAAGCGTATTTGATATATATGAAAAATTAATATTTTTCTGTCCATTGTTTAAAATCGTTCGTGTTAGGCATCGTTTTCCTGGAGATCTCTCGGGAAATGTGATGTCATAAAACCAAAAGAAATAGAACGCCATTGTTCTTTGTCTTTATGTAAAACAAAACCAATATTCATTAGCTGTTCTTCTTGTTGGGTTTTTTTTCCCGCTCTTTCTTATTTGGTGTCATATCCTGCGTTTATTGATTTTTTTCCCTCGTCGTTCAATTTGACAATAGAAGCGATGACGACATTACACTCAATAAACTGGAAAAAAACATTTCATGATTATGAATACAAAATCTTTTTAAAAAAAGAGAGAGAGAGATGTATACATGGTATATACCTCGTACCCCATTTGTACGGGTTAGTCACAAGGCTTATTAACGTGGGACTACCCACAAACCGAAGCTCATGGGTGGTGGGTGAAAATTTGCGTTGATCTCTTCGGCATTCCCCCTCACTGGACAATAAACCCAGCCCTGCCCCTTTGAATCGAGGGGCAGGTGTTGCCTGGGAGGGTGCCCCCCCCCCATGTGATCAACGCTATTAACTTGTAAAGATCCAGGGCCGAAGCCACTGGATCCTTAACATGAGGTGCGGGTTTGCATGGTGTGATAAAAAAAGGGATCAAGACAAGGAAGTTTCAATTCTGGAGCTCAGGGGAATGTGGAGCATCCCTTAGTCACCATTGCCCCCAGGTCTACCCTGACCCGGAGTGATAGTACCTGTTAGGGTCCCATCTATGGGTTAGATAGAAAAAAATATTTCTTTGAATGTTTGAGATGAGGCTTGATGATTAGTATTATCTGCATTATTCGGACAATTGTCCCCATCTTGATTGTTATTTGTACAACGTTTCCCGAGTCCGAGTAGGTTCCCGAGTCCGACAAGAAATACTTGAAGAAGGCCAGAGGGCATATCGGCCGAAACGTTGTACAAATAACAATGAAGATGGGGACAATAGTCCGAATAATGCAGATAATAGAAAAAAAATGTTGTTTAAAACAAATTGAGTACCCATCAAGAATGATTAAAAGAAAGAAGTGTATTGCATTGTGTGCACATAAAAGCAGCACTGGGAAATTGTGCACGCGCGAATGCATGCCCGTTCAGACAACCCCCAAACAAAAAGGAGAGCGAGAAAACATTCTCTATTCACAATTGGGTCACACATGGGTACCTACTGTTATAATATATACATTTACCGACCCCACGGCACCAGAAGGATGAGAGACAAGGTCAATTTCTTAAGCGGAGTTTAACAGGGTTGAATTCAGAGTTTTCCTTCTCCTAGACTGGTTACCTATCCAAGGTTAAGAACCCAGTTCGCCCTACTATTTACACATAGCTGGAGGGAGAATAGTTGGATGCATACCTTACCCGAAATTGAGCACTTTATTTTCATTTCACCAATACTAAGTAACAAACACACACCCACACACACATCCATACACCCACACCTACACCCACACACTCGCATACACATACACACACACAAACATATATATATATGCATGAAGTAAATGGAAGTGAATCCGACAGTATGAATCAAACTTTTTTTTCCTATAAATATTTAATTATTTATATATATATATATATATATATATATATATCTTATATATATATATATTATATATATATATATATATATATATATATATGTCTTTTTAAAATTTCATATCACCTTCCATATACCAACAAATACCCTGAAGATGATCTAATTAATTGATCGAAACACTGCAGCGTCGGCCAATAAATTCACCACTTAACCCATTTAAACCTGTGTTTTTTTTTCATTTTTCTTAATATACTACACACACACACACACACACACACACATATATATATATAATTATATATATATATATATATATATATAATGTTTATGAGGATGCTTGTTCGCTATAAGAAAACAAATGGCTGATTTTTTTCAACTTTTAGAATAGTTGCATTAATATTAATATTATTAGTAGTATGAAAGGATCAGCGAATGGAACTCGAAAGGAAATTAAGAAACACAAGTGACCTCTTCCCCATCCTCATAAACGCATTGGAACAAATAATTAATATATTCTGATTTGTAAACTACTTTTTTATTTTGTTATAATAAACGGCTTTGCCAGAGTGTAAAATTTTGAAATTCACCCAAACGCCCCACTTTTCTTTTTCATCATTTAGAAAGCCACTCTCACAAACCGATCGGCTTGTCTTCAAGCGAATTTCCGGAAAACTTTTATATATTTATATATAATTGTATATATGTGTGTATGTATACACATATGTATGTATATGTATATATATATATATATATATATATATATATATATATATATATATATATATATGTATGATTATATGGGGATATGCGTATATATGGATTATATGTATTTATATATTGTTTTAATCTTCTTACTTTTCTAACATTAATATTCCATATGAAATACGTCATATATTTGTTAACATCTTGTTGTCCGCCTATTCACGTTCATGCATGCGTCATCATATGATGTTCACCTTCCATTTTTGCACATGCAATGATCACGTCATTGGCTTTTGTAAACAAACGCGCATATAAAAATTGATGGTTAATGTTGTGATGTTAGTCCAACAGTAAAAAAGAAGTCAAGTCGAGATAGGGTAAAATAAGATAAGTGTATTTACAATAATGGTACAGGAACGACTAGCTTGTCGTTAACGGTAACAGTACAACCTTTTCACTCGGTGTCTCACTATTTATAGTGAGAACCGGTGTATATTCTCCACTGTAGGAACGGTCGGTACAACAGTTAATAACATCATATTCACACATTCACTATACACTCAACATCTTTCATTTTGTCCCTCACATAAACATTACTTAACAGTGTCCTGAAGATGGTACAATATACCGAAATGCTTAATTATTGACACATAAAATTGTTTCCCTTGATCATAACCTCCTGTGTTTGTTATATTTTCAAAATATTTTCTTATATATATATATCTTATTATAATGGAGATTGTGTGTTTTTCTGTCTGTAACCGAAACTATATTACTACTCAAGTCACAATTCCCTTAATTATTTACGTCAAATTCTGCATGATTTCATTCTTTTAAACCTTCAGTTATTAATAAAAATTGTATTACATTATTAATACTGTTGACCATATCTACGTGCTAATAACGTGCAATTGTATTTATATATACAACAAAATAGCGGTTTACAGTTTGAACGAGAAGGCTAATTTGAATATTGATATTTAAAATTTTATTTTAATAAATATGTGCTTGGTATTATTGATTTCTAATTGTTTGGTTTTATCTTAAGAAATATAAACAAAAATCTCGTGGATAAATCTTTTAAAAAATTTATTTACAAGAAGAAATAACTGTAATATTATCCTTTACTTCCTATTTTAACTAAATAGTTAAATTTGGAAAATTTACCAATGAAAGAGGGGAGTAATGCAAAATGATGGAATAGTTAGTTTCAAAGTTGTTCTATTTTTCGATTATACCCCCTCTGTTGCAGATCTTTTTATCTGCATTCTTAGTCAGTTTCATTAGCCTTTTTAATTTAATATGATATTTTATTATATCAAAACTTAAATACTTGCACCCGGAGGGTGCATATATTTGCTAGTATATATATATATATATATATAACGAGTGCGTGGGCAAATCTGTAGTGACTATATCTTTGTGTCTGGATGTCAGTCGAGTCTCTTATCTTGTAAGATAACCATTACATCACCTCACATCTCCATGAGACTCTATGTCTCATCAAATGTCTGTAAGTTGGTTATTGAAAGTTTGTGTCTTCTGTTTCAAGTGCTGTTTTCATTGACATAATATGAAAAGAGTTTTATTTCTTTCATTCGTTCATTCGAACAATTTCTGAAGATAGTATATTATTGATTGCCACAATACTTGGTCCCATAAACATTATATGAAAAGGAATTGGATGTTATCAGGTTCAGTTTGTGCTTGATGTATGTCTAGAAAGATAAATGGTCCGATAACAACACGAAACCTTATACACACACACACAATAAAAATCTATCTATCTATCTATCTATATCTATATATCTATATATATCTATATATAAATTTATTGTGTATAAACTTTGTGCTTGTGAATGTTGTATTTTTGGGGTATTATGAAGCATGGAAAAAACAGAACAAAAACAAAAAAAAACAACAAAAAAACAGATTTCTCTGAATGTTTGGGATGAGGCTTGATGTGATTAGTATTATCTGCATTATTCGGACTATTGTCCCCATCTTCATTATTATTTGTACAACGTTTCGGCCGATATGCCCTCCGGCCTTCTTCAGGTATTTCAAAGTTCAAAGTTCCGTGATGGCTCCCGATTACGACAAGAAAGTTCCCGAGTTCGAAAAGAAGGTTCCCGAGTCCGACAAGAAATACCTGAAGAAGGCCGGAGGGCATAACGGCCGAAACGTTGTACAAATAACAATGAAGATGGGGACAATAGTCCGAATAATGCAGATAATACTAAAAAAAAACAGAGTTTTAATATCCAGCTGGTAACTTACATCCGGTGTATTAGATCTGCTAGTTTAAAATTTTCACTTCCTTAAAAGGGACTATAGATCAGAGAGATGAAATTTTGTATTCATATGAGATGATTGCATGACAGACAGAAAAAAATAAACAAATTATTTCATAACTTTTAAAAGATTTTGACTTATGTGAACAATCAAAAAATAAAATTAATTTTCTGATTTTCATCATTTTGGTTACCCTTTCTGTCTTTTTATTTTTGTGTTATAAATTTAATCATATATATATATATATTCATCATTTCATTCATTGGCATTTCAGTCTCGGAAGACTATGATAAAGTTTTTATGTGCCCCTGAAGTTGCAGCGCCTCCTGTGACTGTGAAAAAAACATTCTCGACCACAGATTTTGCATTTGAAGGCTGTCTCTGAAGATGTTGATTTTCCGATGCTTTGTTGCCGCTGCTTTCTTCTGGACCCCTTAGCTTCATGGTGTTGTTTCAGGGCGACTTCTGACATGTACAGTCCTCTACGGAGATTCAGTCCTGGGCCAAATTTTCCCAGCTGGAAGGGGCAATGCCAAAGCACCTGAGATCATTCTTGCAGACATCATTGAATCGCAGCTGGGGGCGACCAATCTGTCTCTTACCAGACATAAGCTCTCCATAGAGGATGTCTTTGGGGATTCGTCCATCATCCATCCGACGTACATGACCCAACCATCGGAGACGACGTTGTCTCAGTAGAGAGTATAAGCTATATATATATATATATATATATATATATATATATATATATATGCGTGTGTGTGAAGAGTTCCCGTCAGAACTGGTGGTGTCATGGTTAATCAGCTAGAGTAGCAGACCCATGTCTGTGATTTTGATTCTAACTGGGTGCATCATATTTCTCGATTTCTTTCAAGCTTAGTTAGTACATCATCTGGGTAGCAGCAAACACTTTTTTCATGCGGAAATGGTTGAAAATGATTTTTCTCAAATCTTGGTACCACAGATGGTGTATGGTTAGAAAACAAGACTGGCTGACCATTATTAGTGAGTTGAAGTCTCACTGAGTGCCCCATATATCCAGTCTTGTTACAACTAAGAAAAGTTTGAATATTAGACATGTATTTTTCAAATTGGATTTTTTAGCAAATATATCGCTAGATTTATCATTGGAACACAGCGGGGGGTTTTTTTTGTTTTGTTTTTTTGTTGGAATCAACTAATTTTTAAGGAAAGAGGTAAAGTTATTTTTGTTGGTTAAAAGAAAAGGTTTTGTTAAAATGGGAAAATCAAAATATTGTATAAATTCTGATTTTACTTATTGTGTTTACAGATAGAAGTAAAGGTCACAAAGACGCTCCGACCAAGTTGCCTCGATCCCAGTTCTGTGGATCAAACGAACACGACGTGGGCGCAGAAGGCATGGACAGAGCAACTAGCCGAAAACACATGTGGTAGTCACGGAACTATGTCATCTTATCAAGTACCGTGACTGGAAAAGGACCACATTACCTTGGTTGAAGACCCATACACCCAGCCTTGGGCCACAACTAAGCAAAACTTACTAAATAACTATTCTGCAAGTCAATTAATTTCTGACATAGCCTAGAATATTAGACAATTATTTTTCAAATTAGATTTTTTAGCAAATAACAAGTTAAATTTATTGTCATAAATTTGAGTAGATTATATTTTTTTAATTCAACAACTTAAAGATATCACACTGTTTCTCTATTTATTTAATGTATTTTTTATTTTATTTTTATTTATTTATTTTTTGAAAAAACGCCTTCTGTTAGACGTGATGAAATTTAATCATATGACGTCAAAGCTTTTCAAAATTGACAAATTTGTAGTCACGTTTGTAAAGGGGATTTGTTTGCTTTGAAAGATGTGAGATCAGAATTGCTATGGACAAAAAATTAAGATGGTTGTTTCCATTGTAATAATTTATAAATTAAACGCAAAAAGAAAAACATAATTTCGATTTTGCAAGTATTGTGAAATTTTGTATTGTAATGCGACGAAACAGATTTAACGGGCAGCGGGAAAACTTGTCTAGTGTTTTTTTTTTTTTTGTTATGTTATTTTTTTTTTAAAGGGGCGATTCATTTCTTCCGATTGAATGTCGGTCGTTAACATAACATACATAACTCCCAATTTTATAAAATGAAAACGACAAACAAGCGCTTAAAAAATGAAGATGTTCTTTTAATATCGCAGGAATATATATATATATATATATATATATATATATATATATGTGTGTGTGTGTGTGTGTGTGTGTGTGTGTGTGGAGAAAGGTAGACAAACACGGGATGTTGTAGAAAACGGATGTGTATTGTCTTTATTTTCTACAACATCTCGTGTTTGTCTACCTTTCTCTTCATACTGTCGAATTAATTTCCATCTTATTTCTCCCATATATATATATATATATATATATATATAATATATATATATATATATGCCAATACTTTTCTCAGTCATACTCCATTCATTCTATATTACACACATACACACACACACACACACACACACATATATATATATATATATATATATATATATATATATATATATAATATATGCATAAATGTGTGCATGTGCGTGTGTGTACATTCTGGTATATGTAAAAATTCACATATTTATATACTTATGCATTTATATATATATATATATATATATAATATATATATATATATATGAATATCTATATTATATATATATATTCATTTATATGTATATATTTATGCATATGAATGTATATTCATATATATATATATATATATATATATATATATATATATATATATATATATGTACATGTATATATGTAAGTATGTATTCAAGTATAACAAACTCTTTTTCCGTTTTCGAGCCCTGTGTTTTTTTTTTATTTCCTATATTTCGTTTATGTATTTATTTATTCATTCATTTATTTGACAACTTTCAGGTTTGTAGTATTATCATAGTTTCGTTGGTTTTACAGCCATTTGAGATTTTATTAAACTGCATATGTATACATATGTATTTTGATATTATGTTCAAATATTGTGTTCAAATCATAACACCGTATGTTTACCTAACAGGTAGACTGTTAATAATGTTCTTTGAACAAAGTCTTAGAAAGGACACAAGAAAATGATTAGCAAAAACATAGAGTGTTGTCAATGGTTTTCATGTTGAGGTGCAATTAAATGCTATGCAATTTGGAGACAAATTGTTCCTATGCTGTTCTACGAACAGAAATTTAAAAAAGTGTCCTTTTCGTTT
Organism: Doryteuthis pealeii; assembly: GCA_023376005.1. NCBI lineage: Eukaryota > Metazoa > Mollusca > Cephalopoda > Myopsida > Loliginidae > Doryteuthis > Doryteuthis pealeii. Next base: position 62,322,260 of record CM042152.1, on the reverse strand, counting down.
TACATGGACGGTAAAAGATAAATATCATCCGTTCAACAACCGGGGACAAAAGATAAAATTTTAAGAGATCGAATTATTTTGAGATCAACGGACACGGAAGACAATTTTTGTCAAACAAAATCCAATATCACAACCCTACTATTAACAAGAATAATTAGAATGAAAATGTATTAGCATTTGAATTTTATAGATGTAGCATTGCTAAATTATCAATTCAACACACCAGTGTAACGAATTTGTGAGTTAACGAACCTTGTTATAATTAGCAAAAATATGCATCCCCCGGGCGCAAATACTTAGGTTTTAATGTAATTAATTATTTAAAGTTAGAAATACTAATGAAACTAAATAAGAATGCAGATAAAATGATTTGATGCAGATGGCGTATAATGGAAAAATAGAACAAATTTGAAACTGACTCTTGCCTCTTTTTCCATCACTCCCGTCTTTCATTGCTAAATTTTTCTAATTTAACTATTTAGTTAAAATAGGAAGTAAAGAATAAAATTACAGTTATTTCTTCTTAATGGATTTCATTGAAGATTTATCTGAGATTTTTGCTCATATTTATTAAAATAAAACCAAACAATTAGAAATCAATCATACCAAGCACATATTTATTAAAATCATTTTTTAAGATCAATATGCAAATTAGCCTGCTGGTTAACACTGTAAACCGCTATTTTTTTATTCATATAGATACACTTGTATGTTATTAGTATGTAGATAAGGGCGATAGTATTAATAATGTAAAGCAAATTTTGTTAATAATTAAGATTTAAATAAAAAATAAAATCATGGAGAATGGGATGTAAATAACTAAGGAGGTTGTGACTTGGGTACTGATATAGTTTTGGTTACAGACTGAGAGACACACAATCACCATTACAATAAGATAATGAGCTTGCTAAACATTGTTCTACTAAAAGATGAAGCTATTAGTCCTTATTAGGAAAAGTTTATATGTTAATACGACTAAGAGATTTACAAGGCTTCAGATAAAATGTTTAAACAGAACAATGACAAAAAAACTCCTCGCTTAATCTCTCAACAAAAAATTGCACAAGAAACAATTTATGACATAGTGAAAGTAGGTTCGTTGTGTATTTGTCATCCGCATAGGAATTGGACACGGTGACACGAGTTCAAATCCTGAACGAGGCTGTTTTTATTTTAACATAGAGATGTACCCTGGGGTAAGAGTATTCATCCAACAATTCTCCCCCCAGCTAAAGGTAAATAATAGGGCGGAATTTAACCTTAGTATGGCAATCAGACTAGGAGAAGGAAAGCTCTGAATTCAAATCTATTAGACTATGGTTAAGTGTCACATCCTGCTCGTGTGGAGGGGTTAATTACTGTTATGGTAATTTACCACGCACGAATGAACACTTCCAACTGTCAATAGCAGCAGGTTATGCACTTAAGGGAGTGTTAGTATTTCAGCAGACAGCCGATAAGAGAGCCTCGCGTGTAACCGACTCATTTGTATATATTTGTACTACTGTTTTTTGTTAATATATTTGTTTAACTCATTTTCTCTCTTGTGTCTTTATTTTGGTCCCTAACCAGGCCACAACATTTACAAAACAGTGAAAGTAATTCAGAAAACAATAGGATATTAAACTACACCCGGTGATGAGGTGCCAGTTATGGATGTAGGGGGTGTAGTACTCCTTCATTGTTAATACACTTAAGTCCACTCTTTTCCAGTATTGTATTACCTGTTAAAGTTCCATGTAGATGTTTTTTTGGAATAGAGTATTTTATAGAAATTATTGTTATTGGATAGGAATGTATGAAGTCATATAAGTGTGTAAGGAAATGATTACTTATATTAGATAGGAATAATTACTTGAAATCATATTACTGTGGACAAAATATAACTGGGAAAAATGATTTTATGGATAGATATAAAAGTAGATGTTTAAAATAAGAATTGCATTGTGTTGCATTGTATTGTTAACAATAGAAAGCACTGCTTAGAGTGAAAATAATAAGGATTCTATTACGTTTAACCATTTGAATGAAAAGATGTTGCCCAAATATACCATATACCTATTTCGAATATATATATATATATATATATATATATATATATATATATATATATATGAGAGAGAGAGAGAGATGGTGACTTACAGGGGAATAGAATATCGAGTTAATCGTAACCTCGATCAACGATACAAATATTAATCGAATAAGTCAGGGTTATAAAGAATATAAAAGTTCATGTACGTCATCAGAGCGGATTTAGTAGAAAGGTATATATTGATAACCTACTTAAGTTTCTCCAAAAAGGATCATCAAGGTTAATCGCAATGAAATAATCAAAAAAATGATTAATTAAGGACATCGTATGTCGAACATCGGGTATATACATGAGAGAGCGACTTCGGGTGATATATATATATATATATATATATATATATATATATATATATATATATTACTTTTAGTTTACTTTACTTTACTTTACTTTACTTTATATATATATATATATATATATATATATATATATATATATATATATATATTAGAGAGAGACTTACATGTTCTTCCTTTTTTTTCTGTTTTACTGCTTCGGCTATGATCGTCATCTTGTCGTCTACTAGTCGCTATGTTTCCTCTTCTTTCTTTTGGTCGTCATGTTGTCAAGTCTCTTCTCAGGGCTTCTTTTAAGGGCTAGTTTTTAGCCATGCAATTAATCAACTCGCAAGACTTTTATTTTCTTGGTCACGATTTATTTAACCCATTCTGATTCGCCGCGCGTGCAGTTAACAACCCCAGCAGAGACATAAGCATTCCTTCTGCTCAACGTCAGGTTGAAAACTAAAATCTAAACAAACTAAATCATGTGACGTGTAAGATTCCCGCCTCGGGGGTCAGGGAGCTATAACCGTCATGGTAGTTTTCCATTCCCTAATCTGAAAACCAATGGCCGCTTAGAATTCTCGCTACAGGGCCCGTCAACAACCCACGTCACCACACAAATTATGTAACAATTGGAACATTGAAAAAATATATATTCAAAGCCGTTAAACTTCACTTAAAAATTGACGATACTTTCTGGAAGGAATACAATCCTTGTGTCACATTCTGTTCGTGAAGAGGGGTTGGGTACGACACCCTACCAACGGCAATCAACCTGAAAATGCAAAAATCAAAAATATCTGACCAGTTAAATGCATTTAGGAAGGCTGCTCGCTTTAAAGAACTAGATCGAATAGGTATATGTGATATTGGGCATAACCGGGTATGGCAGATTATTTTCCAGGCTACTATGAGATGTTAAGAAGCGGATGATGAAATTTCGTTCAGTTGGTTGTTTGTTTTGATGACATATCAACCGTTGTGGGTTATCAAATGCCAAAACGTTCAACACCATTACTCCCAGGTCCACTCTGACCTGGTGTGTAGTACTGATTAGAGCTCATCTAAAGGTTAAATAGAGTTTTAAAAATGTATAAAAAAATGAATTTAAAAAATTGAATGCCAACCAAGAATACATTTTTTTAAATGTATTCGACATAAAATAACCCAAGTGTTAACATGCCGTAAAATCCAACCAACCAACTTGTTATTTTGGTGTTTTTCTTGTCACTCACTTTAACATATTTTAGAAGGATTAAATTCTTCTGTACCTCCCCCACACACACCCTAGAATTTGAAAATATTTGCTTTCTTTGTTTAATGTCATATAAAACTTCGTGGGCTATTTAATACCAAATCCATCTTTGTAGAAGAATTTTAGTGGTACTATTTAAACCATAGTTGGGGAATGAGGGGGTCATACCTTTCCCAAGGGTATTAATCCGAACGTGAACGTAATAGATGTTACAGTTCAGCACATTAGCCGCTATGCCATGAGGACTTCCCCGCATCCATTTAAAAATAGTTATTCATTTTCTAGAAAATATGTGAACCCGATAGGTTTCCATTGTAACAACAATCTATAATGACATTGATGATTTTATTTAGGAAGTAATAAAGTATTCTAATTTGCATTTCATTATTTAAGAACTTGGATGATTAAAAAATGACATTCAGCATCAAAGCAGACCCCACAAAATTACTACGTCATGTTAGCCACTCCTTCTTGAAAATATTTATACAGTACAACATTCAATACAGAAAATACAAAAATAATGCCTAATGTTATTCTTCAAATTAAAATACCGCCCCTTAAAATTGAAAAAAAAATCTTCCACTAGAAGGCGGTACCGCCCATATTAAAGACTTTAGGTTGGTTTATTGGTTAGTTAGATTTTATAACATCTTAACTCTTGTTGGGTTATTTCATGCCGAAGACGTTTTGTTTTATTCATTCTTGATGGGTATTCAATTTTTTAAACTCATATTTCTATTTAACACATACGTAGGACTACCACTCCCAGAGAGGGCCTGGGAGTAATGGTGATGAAGGGGTACTCTATACTCCCCAGAGCTCCAGAATTTGAACTTCACTATTAGATGCAGTTTAACGTCATACCCCGGACCCTCAGCCACTGGCACATATATGATAAAAAGGTCGGAGGTTTGCCATAAGGGATCCGGAAACACCTATAGGTGCTAGGGCTTGACATGACCACCCGATTGATCGGATGGGGCCTCTCCAACCGGCCGTCTAGCCAAAGTAGAGTGTTGCATGTTATGGACTGTTCAATTACTAATATTCCGTCCTTAAACATCATGAGTCGCCACTCACGAGTAACAGGGGTCTCAATTGGGGGGATTTTACCCCTTTGCAGAAGTGCAGTCAGTATATTCTTCTGTCTCAGCCGACTGGGCGAGAAGACTTTAGGATGATTCGTGTAAATGGATAAATACTTGTAAAATCCAATCATGTATTCTCCGTCAAGCATAGATTTTCAGGTAGGATTTTATTTGTCTGGGTGAGGATTATTTCGCCCTTTCATATTATCGGTGGAGAGATTAACCTGTCGAAGCTAAATGCACAATTCCAAACTTTTAATTTACCAATTTGCCACCAACAAATGAGCAAGAAAATAATTGCAGACTTACATCTGGCAAAAAAATATGGACCCACCACTGTAACACAATGTGGGGTGGAGAGAGATATGAGTGTAACACTGATGTGTAAATTAGCAAAAGTTTTTAGCAAGAACTTTGTGTTAGATGAGAATAGAAAAGTTTAAGGATGAATCAACATAGCCGTATGGCATTTTTTCTGTTGGTCAGTCCGTGAGACATGACGAAGTTGGAGAGCGGAGGAATTAGAGGTGAGAATGTGGAGTGAGTATGGAACAATGCGCTGAGAAAGTAAGACATGGGCTCTTGCTCTCGGTAGTTGTGACTTTGGGGAAAATAAAAAAATCTCATGAGAAAAAGAAGTGGCCTTGTGTTATTATTAAAAACTATAAATGGAAATGGCACAAGGCAAGATGTCCACCGGTATCCTAAGTTGATTTCCAGACTCCAAACAATAAAGAATTGCCAGCTAACTGAGCCCCTCCAATGTAGTGCCGGTCCAGAGATAAGTATACAATTAATATTTCTACTATCAACATATCATCCCTCCATTCGGAAATGATTGCCATAACGTAACAAACGTTGACACGTCATCTCTCCATTCCGAAAGGAGAGCGTAACGCTGAGAGGGGAAGACATGGACTCCTGCTCTCGGTAGTTGAGACCTTGAGGAAAACAAAATTCACATGAGAAAAAAAAATTCTCCATGTTATTACTAAGGCCTCTAAATGGCACAAGGCAAGATATCCCTCAGTCCCCCAAATTGGTTTCCAGACTCCAAACATCATAAAACTGCCAGTCAACTGAACAGCAATCTAGCAACCAGGATTTCAGCTTCTCCAATGTAATACGGGTCCAGAGATATAAGTATACAAATATTTCTAACCCAGCATCCCAAATTGGTTTCCAGACTCCAAACATCATAGAACTACCAGTCAACTGAACAGCAATCTAGCAACCAGGATTCCAGCTTCTCCCAATGTAATACGGGTCCAGAGATATAAGTATACAAATATTTCTAACCCAGCATCCCAAATTGGTTTCCAGACTCCAAACATCATAGAACTGCCAGTCAACTGAACAGCAATCTAACAACCAGGATTTCAGCCTCTCCAATGTAGTGCCGGTCTAAAGATAAGTATACAAATATTTCTACATCAACACATCATCACTCCATTTGGAAATGAGTTCCATAACCGAACAAATGTTGACACGTCATCTCTCCATTCCGAAAGGAGAGCCGTAACGTAACAATCACATGTTTCTTTCTTTCTTCATACTTTTACTTCTGTTTCTTTTAATGTGACTCTCTCACTAACGTTTTTACTTACTGTTACGTATTTAGTGGTCATCCCTTAGGCTTCAAGCAAGAGCGTTTGTCCAGTGGAAATCCTTGGCAAAGAATCCTTTGGTTGTTCCTTGGTGCTCCTCAGTATTGCAAGTCCTTCGTCAATGATTGCAAATGGACGTCTCTCAGTATCAGTGATTAAGTAGTCAACCAGCCACGCATGCAGGCTGTTGATGGGCTGAGATTTAAACCACGTGACCTCGCTTAGTCGATAAATTTAAGTGGCGTATGGTAGCGTGGCTTATATCACTAAATAATCCAACACTTACACACTGTCGGCGGGATATGACACTAAGATGCATCTGGTCCTGAGGCTCCATATCTGGAGTTCTGGGGAGTATGGAGTACTTCTTCATTTCCTTTATTCTAATCTCCACTCTGACCCGGAGTGGTCCTACTTGTAACGGTCCCATCTATGAGTCAAATAAATCTGTTTGAAAATTAATAGTATTATATAGGAATACTTGAAACCATATAATTGTGTGAAAAGTATTTGCATTAGGAATACTTTATTTCATATACTGTGTGCAAAAAAATCTAAAACTACACAATAGGTATTATTTGGATTATTCGGACTATTGTCCTCATCTTTATTGTTATCTGTACAACGTTTCGACCGATATGCCTTCCGACCTTCTTTAAGTATTTCTTGTTGGAAGGCTCCCGATTACGACAAGAAGGTTCCAGAATTCGAAGAGAAGGTTCCCGACTCCGACAAGAAATACCTAAAGAATACCGGAGGGCACAACGGCCGTAACGTTATACAGATAACAATAAAGATGAGGACAATAGTCCGAATAATACAAACAATACAAATTGTCAAGCCTCATTTAAAATATTTCAGAGAAATAGTAACTACGCAATAGATGTTAATATAAATATGCGATGTACGTGATTCCCTAACCTCGAGGCATAAAATAACGCTAGACGGGTTGGCATACCATTATAATCAATATAATCCATCAATGAACTAGATTTCTCTCATATTTAAGGTAGAATGTTTTATAATGGACAGACTGAGCTAGCTAGATAAATAGAATAATTCTAATTAAACGAAGTACAAATCTGAGACAAAACTTATTTGATTAATTAAACTTTCTGGCTTCATAGAATATATCTCAAATTAATTAAAATAACTTAATTTAATTCGTAATCGAGATTTATTTCAACAGAAAATAGAGGAACGTTTGTCTAAGAGTGGTGACTCCATATGTTGTATATAGATTGTGTTCTTATTGATAGTCTGTACTCTTTAGCTGTGCATAAGAAATAAGCTTTTGAGTAAAGGTTATATATATATATATATATATATATAATATATATATATATATATATATATGAAAAATAGATGGAAATTAATCCGACAGTATGAAATTTAACATTATGAAAAAACATATGATGTTTGTTGTTATATATATATATATATATATATATATATATATTATATATATATATATATATATATATATATGTGTGTGTGTGTGTGTGTGTGTGTGTGTGTGTGTGTTTGTGTGTGTGTGAGCGCATCTAAGTTTGGGTCGAGGGGACATGAAGTCAACGGCGCATGGTTAATGACAGTTTCTCGCCAATGTGATTTTCAAGCCAAGTCAGGCTCTACCTACGATATTGAGCACAATTTACTATTTAAATATAGCACAATATATTTACTTATGTATATCGCACCTTATATAATCAATATTAATATAAATATATATATATATATACACATATATATATATATGTGTGTGTGTGTGTGTGTGTGTGTGATAGAAGTGCACAATTTTTCTAGCGTATTACAAAAGTAGAAGTAGAAAAGGAAGTGCTTCAATACCGCTTAGCAGAACAGGAAAAAAACAAAAATACACGAGATTCACTTACCTCTCCTTGGGTGACACACTACTGCTAGTTTCACACAATCTTTTTAAGGGTGATTTACCCCTGGATTTCGCAATTAATTCCAATTATTCCAAAATTCATTTCCAAGTTATAAAAATTGGTATCGTACGAAAAAAAAAAAATAAATAAAAGAAAAAAACCTTGTCACAAAAACTCCCGTAAAAATTCACCGAAAACAATCTCAGAAATTAAAACTTCGGAATCCCAAATTTCAGGATTGCAGTTCTGGATTCAACCCGAATTCTTTATTTATTTGCTCATGGAATTATTGGAATCAATTGCAAAATCCAGCGATGAAATAGTAATAATTCTTCATATGAAAAGTTAGGACTTACGTACATCAAATTACCTTTAAATTCAGTCGTAGAAGAATTATCGCTGAAATTCTAAATGCAAGCTTTAATACTAATACAATACTTAAATGTAGCGATCAATTTTGAGTTCTTCTTTAATTTAATGGTAGGATATGTTGCGCTAAGAGTAGTGAGAGTAAAGTTGAAAAAAACTTGACAGACTGACATTCGCATTTATTGTTAGATATGGATTAGAAATAACGGAAGAAACGTTTTCTATGGTGAGTTCATATTTTTTGCCAGGAGGTGTGTAACGATGATGTCTACCGGAAATATAAGCATTAGTCGTATTTTAACATTATGCCATGACATATTGAGTTTTTTTGTTTTTTTTTACTGCCGACATAATCTTACAACTCCTTTGCACAAGTTTTTATGAACCTTATTTCCTCATTCAACGCCTCCTTCTCAGCCTCACCCTCTCTCCGAGTCTCTCTCCCTCTCTCTCTCTCTGTCTCTGTCTCTCTTTCTCTCCTTCACTCTCCCTCTCTCACCTCTTCTCTCTCACCTCCTCTCCTCTCTCTCTCTCTCTCTCTCTCTCTCTCCCGTGTCTCTCCCCCTCTCTGTCTCTCTTTCTCTCCTCGCTGTATCTGTCTCTGCCTCCCTACATCACTTCCTCGCACTCTCTGTCTCCCCCTCTGTCTGTCTATCCCGCCGTATCTCTTCTTATACCTCTCTATCTCTCCTTCTCCTTCACCCTCTCTCCCTAACTTCCCTCTTTCTCTTCCTCTCCCTCTCTCTCTCTCTCTCTCTCTTACCTCATTCTCTCTCACTCTGTCCCTTTCTCCTTTCCTCTCTCTTTCTCTCTCCCTCTCTCTGTTTTCCTCCCTCCCTCTCTCTGCCTCCCTCCCTATTTGTCTCTGTTCCCCTCTCGTCTGTCTCTCTCCCACCGAATCTCTCCTTTTTTCTCTCTTCTCTTCTCCTCCTTCCTCTCTGACTCTGTCTCTCTTTCTCTCTTACATCTCTCCCTAACTTCCCTCTTTCACTCCCTTCCCTATCTCTCTCTTACCTCCCCCCTCTCTCTATCTCTCTCAGTCTCTCTCTGTCTCTCTTATCTCCTTCTCTCTCACTCTCTGTCCCTTCTCCTTCCCTCTCTATTTCTCCCCCTCTCTCTCCCGTCATCTCTCCTTCTTTATCTTCTTCTTCTTCTTCTTCTTCTTCTTCTTCTTCTCTCTCTCTCTCTCTCTCTCTCTCTCTCTCTCTCTCTCTCTCTTTCTCCCCGCCTCACATTTTCTGTTTCAGCTCTTTAATACTCACTGGCTCTATTCATTGTGATAGATACCACACCAAATTCACCTTGCTTTTTTTCTCCTTCGTATGAACTATTAACAAAGGATTTGGGGAAATTGAAGAACGCGCACCAGTTCAATTATATAACGAACCATGTGTTTTTCCGTGGGCGTGCGTTCAAAAGTCTGTGTGTCTTTCGATATCTCAAGGTGCAGTACAGATAATTCAAAATCACATACACACACACATCCACACCACCCATATATATATATATATATATATATATATATATATATGCCTATATGCATATATTAACGAAAAAAGATCACTTAACTTGAAATTCAAGTTTCATCGAAATCGATTATCAGGAAAGTATCAATACGTTCGGCGTGATCGATTTTCGTGAAACTTGAAGTTGCGGGTTATATGATCTTTTTCCGTTTTAATTTTATTGTATTTGCTTTACATTATTTCTGTGCTGAGCACTGTTTACCTTCTATTGTTATTACAGGCCTGTTTTATACGAACACTGGTTATACAACTATATATTTAGTATAATTCATCGGCGCTGGGTGACTCCCACGTTCACGCCTAACATAGCCCGCTATTCTAATATAGATATGCATGCCCTATCACCGATATTGAGCACTCTTTGTTTATAAATATAGCAAACTTTAGAATCTATATATTAAAACTCGTGTTCTTAAAAGTACGTCCGTTGTCATCTAGCAACATTGTCTGGTTAAAAATTAGACCGTCGAAACCCTCCAAGATAAAGTGCAAAAATGTAAATTCTGATTAGCTGGTGTTGCTTATCAACCGAATTTTTATTTCTTATAAGTGTCATCACCTCAGCTAAATAAATGACCATTCTGTTTGTATAATAAAGAAAGGAAGAAAAGGGACATGCTAGACAGAAAAATATAATAAGGAAGAAAGAAAGAAAAAGAGTAGAGGAAAGATAGAGAGGGGGGTTGATCGCGCAGAACTAATGACGCTAATCTGTTTCAATCGAACATAATGAAAAGATGAAAAGAAGGAAAGAAGGAAAGAAAGAAAAAAAATGAGTAAGAAAGTTAAATCAAGATTATCCTACCTTTTACATATTGAACTATTTTGAAAAAGCTCTTAAGTAAACATATCAAATGTTGTAATAATTAAATTATCATACAGTGGTATATATGTCCTGCTAGTTATTTATGAATGTCCTTGTCCAAAAATAGTGTATCATATATATATATATATATATATATATATATATATATATTTTTTTTTATCACCATCAGGTCACTGACAGTACATATCTTTGTTGCACTGACCGCACATAAACTGTGATGCTTGCGGTGGCTGCTGTTTTCTCTTCTTTTTATGGCTCTCTTTGCTGTGAAGTCTACTCTCCTCTATTCCTTACTCCTCTTTTTGTGCAATATCTCTTAAGTAAACATATCAAATGTTGTAATAATTAGATTATCATACTGTGGTATATAGGTCCTGCTAGTTCATATTAATTATACTAGCAAAAACATGCACCTTCCACCAGAGCATATACTTAAGTTTAATATGATAAAATATTCTATTGAATTAGAAAGACTAAATAAGAACGCGTATAAAACATCATACTTATATTTATTTTATTTCTATACGAAATTATACATGGAATTTCTTTTAATACAGAAAAAATATTAGAAATCCATAAGACCATGTAATTATCTATTAAACCATGTTTTATTAAAAGCAGTATGCAAATTTTCCTCTCCATATACTATATAAATTTATTTCTTAGTTATATATGACACAAGGAACGAAAAGGAGTGAAAAGAGAGGAAAGGAGCGCCACGGAAAAGAGAGCCAAAAGGAAGGAGAGACAACAGCAACTCCAGCAAGCATCACCGTTTGTTTGCAGTCACTGCACCAGAGATTGACATTCAAGGATTGATCTGTTCAGCCACTCACGCGGTTGCAGATTTTTTTAAAAGTGGACACTACGCCATCGTCTTTAGTAGACGAATGGATACCAACGATATAACACACACTGAAGGGCCTTGATCGCATTAATAACACGGGATGATTTGAGATATTTTTTTAGACTTAATAATGCATTGTCAATAAATAGAATGGTAATTAAGATCAAATGATAATTATTTAATAATCATTGAATATAACGTAAACAACTAAGAAAATTGGGTAATTTTCACCTTTAGTCGGCTAAATTCCTAGCAAATAAGGCAATTAGAGTAACCTCCTTGACTTTCACTTTGAAACAAGCCGGTAGCTATTTTGAAAGTCTCCGAAACTTTTCGAAAACAATACAACTGTATGCTTTAACACAATATCATAAAATATGTTCTTAATAACAATTAAGTTCATTTCAGATAATGCGCACGCACAATTTTATACTAGGAATTTAGCCAATTAAAGGTGAAAATTACCGAAAATTTTGTGGCGTCAGTGGTACAAAGTTTCTGCCACAAACAGACATACTGTTCATTTTAATATTATATATGATGGTTTGCAATCGAAATCTATTTCAGAAAACATTTTGATTAGAAACTATATGGAAACTATTAAATGTAAGTATAAGTTCTTGAGAATTAATAGACAAATTATGTTACTTAAAACTAATTATATTTATATTCTAATAAAAAATAATATTTTAAAAACTAGATTTTGATGCAAACCGCAACAAAAACGTTATTTTATTTTATATGTATTTCAATCATGAAATAAATTGAATAACATTTCTAAACTTTTTAAAAACCACGAACACACACACACACACACACACACACACACACACACAATATATATATATATATATATATATAAGATTTGAATAAATAAATTATACTTTTTAAATCATCATCATCAACATCATGTCGTGCCAGCAGCACAGTTATCCATGAGAATCCCTCGCCAACTGTCCCTATCATTCATTTACCTCGGGAGGTCCTCCGCACAGCATGCGGTATTCGCACAGAGTTGGTCTATATAGGTCTTTACTGGACGACCCGGAATAGCCTGTCTATGTGTTGGTTTCCATAGAAGGACGTCGCTTATGAGTTTATCCTTACTTCTCCAGCAGTGTCCAGCAGTGCCTTTTTAAATAAATAATTAAAATACCACCTGTTTTGTTTGTGTTAGATTAAAAACTTTTTTAGCATCCACAGACACACAGACACACACACACACACACCACACACTATATATATATATATATATATATATATTATAATATATATATATATATATTAAGCTTGTAGACAAAAATGGTCTTCCTCTGTCTTTCAATTACGCATGTGAATGAAGATTTTTCCAAAAAGCACCAGACACTTAAAAAATCATATTATTTCGAAATGATTAAATGATTTTGATCATACAATAACATTTTCAAGCAAACAATTCCAGGTGTCTTTTCTTACAAAGATAATGGTCAGTTTCGAAATGTTTTTTCAAAACGATGTTCATAACAATTCTTGCAATAATTCTTCATATTATAGATACGATTAACACAGTATGAATAAAATATGCAGTGGCTTGTATCACAATTTTATTTGGGCATATTTTATTAAAAGGAAATCTGGTTCCAACAAAACAAATATCAATTGAAAGAATGGAAAGCCTCATAAAAATCATTCAACAACTCATCATCATCATCATGTCGCGCTTTCAGCACGGATATCCATGACAATCTCTCTCCACCCGTCCCTATCGCTCATCATTCTCGGGAGGTCCTCTTTGCAGCATCCTGTATCCGCACAGAGCTGATCAATGTACGTCTTTGCTGGTCGGCCCACACTGGCGTGTCCATGTGCTGGCTTCCACAGGAGGATGTCGCTTATGAGTTCGACATTGCTTCTCCAGCAGTGTCCTGCGTGTCTAGTTCGTCTTACTCGGATGGTTTGGGTGATATGTGGCAGGTGGCCGTACAGCTGCTTTCTCGTGGGGTGCTGTTTCCACGTCTTGTTCAGAATCACCCACAGCATTCTTGTACAGCTCCCATCTAGTGTATTCTCTAGTCGCTTAGTTAAAGTCCAGGTGGTGCAGCCATACCGCAGTACTGATACTACAACGGCCTGGAATCGGTCATTCAACAACTAAACTTCCTATTCTGTTATCTCTTATCAATTTTCGCTTTAATATAATTGGTCCTTATGGCATTGTTTTGTGTCACTTTGGGGTTTCCCTTTTTAGCTATACCCAGATTTTCTCGTGTGCAATCTCTCCAGTTTGTAGCTGGAAGTATCCAATATTATTATTATTATTATTATTATTATTATTATTATTTACTCCTTTTGAGTTTTCACATCAGCGTCAGCTGATGGTCTTTCACTGGAGTCTGAGTGACAGCAAGTCTCCTCAGGTCTCCGGGATTTTTCTGAGTATTCTGGCAGATTGCAGCAGTGCAGAGTTCTGGATGGTATCAATCCTTCCTCTGATTTCCAGACTTTCCAAACCCTTTTACAATCCTTTTGGGACAAACAACATTTGGTATCACTTTCACTTTCATATTCCATAACGTTTTCAGTTCTCTGGCAAAGTCCAGATATTTGTCCATTTTTTCAATTTCCTTTAGCTTCACCCTGAGATCTGCTGGAACTGCAAAATCCACCAGTTGACAAGTTCTTTCTTTTTTGTTTATCAACACTAGGTCTGATCTTCTTGCTGGGATAAGGTGATCCGTTTTTATTTCAAAGTCCCAGTGAATTTTATGCGTTTCGTTCTCAAGAATATATTCTGGTTTATGCATATACCATTTTGTTGTATGGTCAAAATTATTATTATTATTATTATTATTATTATTATTATTGCTACTACTATTACTACTAGTTGTGTAGTAGTAGTAGTAATAGTAGTAGTAGTAGTATTTATAATTCTTGTTTAATCTAAACTTCTTTTTTTTTTCTTCTTCTTCTTACTATTATCTAACAAATGAGTGCACATTGGAAAATAAATGCTTAACTGAAAGAATGGTCTGCCAAGTAAATGTATGAACAGGAGACGTTTATATAGGATTGACAGAGCGAGCGTGGAAGGAAAAATGCAATATTTACAAAACTATGGGTCCGGGTTAGCTCAGTCGGTAGAGCGTTCGGCTAGAAACCACAAGGTTCCTAGCTCGATACCGGTCCTCGCCAACTCAGCGTATGAGTAGCACAGGGACCTGTGCGGTAAAGTAAGGAGTTGATGGTAGGTGTGGCGCTCCACCTCAGATGCTAAAAAAACAATATCCTTGGTCTAGCGCTATTGAAAAGATTTTTGCCCTGATGAGCTACTAAGCGAAACTGTTAGTAGGTATATCTGACTCATTAGGTTTAATTTATATATATATATATATATATATATATATATATATATATATATGAGAGAGCTTTATAATTTGCTTGAAGCATTGTGAGTATATTGGTTTGGTGGTTGGTTTTGAAGGCTATCACAATGCAAGTGTAAAGAAAATCAAGGTAACTAGGATGTTGTTAATTTACCTGTGGCTATATATATATATATATGGGGGGGTGTCTCTCTCTCTCTCTCTCTCTCTCTCTCTCTCTCTCTCTCTCTCTCTCTCTCTCTCTCTCTCTCTGTGGATGGATGGAAGTTCTTTTGTGAGTTTATACATGACTTTACGTATATGAACTTACTGGGCGCGGCTGTGTCTGTGTACAAAAAGTGGAGACTTTAATATGTACGAACGAAAATCTAGTGAAATGTACAATGTCTGTAAGAGGTTTCAATAAGGTCCAAGGTATGAATTTAGATTTGAATTAGGCAAATCAGTCAATGACTGATTAAATCTCACCAGCTCTATCAATGTCGACCAGCCAGACACTAGAGCCGAATCATACCTCATAATTAATAATGATGTAAGTTCCTGACAGCCTTACCCTGAACCCCTGAACCCCTCTCCACGTTTTCAACAGCTACATTTCCCGATACCAATGGGTCCCTTTTGTTAATTATCTATTTCAGTGCCAAGAATCAATCTCTATTCAATGCCAGGTAAAAAAAATTCTGTGATGTCTTGTCGAGTTTCCAGACATCGTTTAATCAATCTCATGTCAAATTAAACAACCAGTTGCAATTCTCGGTTTGTTTGTTTGGGTTTTTGCAGCATGTAAACCCATTGTACCATTTTATGCCGGAGACGTTTTCGTTTCGTTCATTCTTGATAGGTACTCAATGTTTTTTTGTTTTTTTTCACTCTGAGCGTAAGTATTTAAGTTTTTATGTAATGAAACATATTAAATTAGAAAGACTAACAAAATTAAATAAGATCGCATATAAAAAGATTACACTTTTTTAATCATATTTTATGCCAAAAACATTTTTGTTTTGTTCATTCTTGATGGGTACTCAATGTTTTTCACTCTGAGCGTAAGTATTTAAGTTTTTATGTAATAAAACATATTAAATTAGAAAGACTAACAAAATTAAATAAGAACGCATATAAAAAGATTACACTTTTTTAATCATATTTTATGCCGAAAACATATTTGTTTTGTTCATTCTTGATGGGTACTCAATGTTTTTCACTCCAGGCGTAAGTATTTAAGTTTTAATGTAATGAAATATATTAAATTAGAAAGACTAACAAAATTAAATAAGAACGCATATAAAAAGATTACACTTATTTTAATTATATTTTATGCCAAAGACGTTTTCGTTTCGTTCATTCTTGATAGGTACCAATTTGTTTTTTTCACTCCGAGTGTAAGGTACTTGATAGGTATCAATGTTTTTCTTTCACTCTGAGCGTAAGTATTTAAGTTTTAATGTAATGAAATATATTAAATTAGAAAGACTAATCAAAATTAAATAAGAACGCATATAAAAAGATTACACTTGTTTTAATCATATTTTATGCCAAAGAAGTTTTTGTTTGTTATTCTTGATGGGTACTCAATGTTTTTCACTCCGGGCGTAAGTATTTAAGTTTTAATGTAATCAAATATATTAAATTGGAAAGACTGGACCATGTAACCAATAAGCACCTCAAATCATCAACTTAATGAAAGGTTCATATTTCCGAAAGAATCCCTTAGAAAAAGAAGACTAGACAACATGACGGCCAAAGAAGGAGGAAACATGGTGACTAGACGTAGCAAGAAAAATGAAAAACAAGTAAGTCTCAGTGCATCTCTCTCTCTCTCTTCTCTCTCTCTCTCTCTCTCTCTCTCTCTCTCTCGTCTCTCTCTCTCTCTCAATCTCTCTTACTATCCCATCTTTTTGTTGCTTTTTTATCTCTCTCACTCTCTCGTTCCCTCTCTCCTTTACACCGCTTCTTTTTTTACCTCTCTCTCCCTCCTCTGTCTCTCTGTCTCTGTCTCTGTCTCTTTTTTGACTATGAATTAAATACTCATTTATAAACTTTATGCCAATTCCTGATGGTATTGTAACGTAAGTAAACACTGAATCTCCATTATATTAAGATAAGATCAAATTACAATATTAACAAATTGCAGAAAAAAGGTATTTCACTAAGGTGAGTACACATAAATACGGAAAATCATTTTTGTGTTCGTTTTTTTTTTCTTTTCAATTTTTTTCGTGTACATTTTTCTATATTATTATTTTTCGTTTTGACATTATTTTTATTATTTTTTTTGTTACATTAAATTTTGTTATTAATTTTTCTTATGAATTACATAACATTTATTCCGCTATTCCTTGTAAATCATTGCTTTTACCTTTACTTTTTGACCATTTGACCCCCCCCCTCACTAAAAAAATTTTGATGTCTGTTTTTTTATCATTCTTTTTTTTTATTAGAGGGTCAGTAGTATTTGTTTTTTGTTTTTTTGTTTTGATTTTCCATTTTTTGAGGTTCAGTACTATCTATATTATTTTTGACATTTTTTTCTAAGCATTTTTGGACAGTTGAAAAGTAAAACAAAATCTAGCATTCTTTCTCTTTCTTACTTCCATCACCCCCCCTCTCTCTCTCTCTCTCTCTCTCTCTCTCTCTCTCTCTCTCTCCCTCTCTCTCTCCATCTTTTTTGTTATCTTTTTTATCTCTCTCACCCTCTCTTTCCATCTCTCTTTTACATCCACTTCTTTTTTGTTACCTTATTCTCTCTCTACTCTCTTTCTTTCTCTCTCTCTCTTCTCTCTCTATATAGATATTATATATTATATTAATATATATAATATATAATATATATTTATTCAATTTCTGCCTCTTTTTTACATTATCTTCTCGCTTCTCTCTCTCTCTCTCTCTCTCTCTCTCTCTCTCTCTCTCTCTCTCTTTATTCAATTTCTGCCTCTTTTATTACATTATCTTCTCTCTCTCTTCCCTCCTCCTCTCTCTCTCTCTATCTATTCTATCTTCTATCTCTCTTCTATATATTTCCTCTCTCTCTCTCTATCTATCTATATCATCTATCTATCTATCTCTATATATCGCCTCTCTCTCTCTCTCTCTCTCTCTCTCAATACACACACACACACACACCTCTCTCTCTCTCTCTCTCTCTCTCTCTCTCTTCTCTCTCTCTCTCTCCTCTCTCTGCCTATGGATCACTCTCACTAACTCCGGTTAGTCTCTTTTATAATACCATTTATTTCTAATTCCGTAATCAACCCATCTTTTTTACCCCTCACTGTAATCACCTAACAAAAGTATATTCAATAACTGGACTCTAGTTTATTTATATCTTACTAAATAAATGTCGCCTGTCAAACGAAACATTCTCAGAATAACATTCTGACATTCCTATTTGTAACTGTGAATATTTCATTTATCCAGGTGTTTTCATAAGCAATGACACCTTACCTTGCAAATGACACCTTAGCTTACAAACTACTTTTCAAATGTGTGTGAAATACAGACGTCACAGCAAATGGCGCTACTTATTTATATGCTTATTCTTTCCCCCTACTAAGAATCTGATATGATACACCAGTGTAAAAAGATAGTTGTTTCAAAATTACTCTACTTTCCAACCGAGGATCACGTGCACGATCACACTTAATTAATTCAGATCTTATATAAATGAATGATGCTAGATTTCTAGGCGTATATATTTGGACTGTATTTGACTTTTAGATGTATCTTATTATAATGGAGATTGTGGGTTTGTCTATCTGTAACCGAAACTATATTACTATACAAGTCACAATTCCTTTAGTTATTTACATCATATTTTCCATGATTTTATTTTTATTTAAACTTCAATTATTAATAAAATTGTTTTACATTACTTACACTGTTGACCATATCTACATACTAATAACATGCAATTGTATTTATATATACAACAAAATAGAGGTTTACAGTATGAATGGGAAGGCTAATTTGCATATTGATCTTATAAAAATGATTTTAATAAATATATGCTTAGTATTATTGATTTCTAATTGTTTGGTTTTATCTTATTGAATATGAGCAAAAATCTCTTCAATAAATCTTAAAAGAAATCCCTTAACAAGAAGAAATAATTGTAATATTATTCTTTACTTCCTATTTTAACTAAACAGTTTAAAATTAGGAAAATTTACCAATGAAAGACGGAGTAACGGAAAATGATGGAAGTGTTAGTTTCAAAGTTGTTTATTTTTCATCATACCCCTCTGTTCAAAATCTTTTTATCTACATTCTTATTCAGTTCATTAGCCTTTCTAATTTAATATCATATTTTATTATAAAATTTAACTAAAATACTTGCACCCGGAGGGTGCATATATTTGCTAGTATTAGATAAAGAAGTAACTTTTTGGGGGTTTGGTTTGGTTGTTGTTTTACGCATATCAACCTCAGTGGGTCATTTAATGCCGATAAAGTTTTGAAATAAATCAATTCTTAATGGATAATACAATTTTTTTAATAAATATATTTTTCTATTTAACCCATAGATGGACCCTAACAGGTACTACCAATCCGGGTCAGAGGGACCAGGGAGCAATGGTGATTGAAGGGGTGCTCCACATTCCCCAAACCTCCAAAACTGGAACCTCACCATCAGATAGACATGATAGAACTCGCAACCACCCTTCTAGCACCCATATCATAAAAGGGATGGGGTTTGCCATAAGGGCAATAGGGTTGGGAAAATCATATAGGTCTAGGCTTGACGTGACCAGCCGATTGATCGAAGGGGGCCTCTCCGACCGCCCGTCTAGCCCAATAGGCCAAAGTGGAGTATTGCATGTATGAACTGCTCATCCACCTGGGCTCTATCCTTAAGCATCACGGTCGCCACCCACGGCAAACAGTGGCCCCATTGGGGGAATCTTACCGCACTGCAGAGGTGCAGTCGGTGCATTCTAACGCCCCACCGACAGGCGGAAGTAACTTATTTGCTACTTATTTGCCTTTAAGAGTCTGCCGAAAAAGATAGTGACGATTGTCGTCTATTAAAGAATAACACTGATTTTTAACATTTATATTTTCAGGTTCGTAACCCTGATTAACAATTAGCAGATCAATTTGTCCTTGAACACGTTTAAAAAGATCAGTTCATGCTTGCATCTCATAATTAATGCCAGCTGATTGTTGAAATGGCATGATAAACCGTATAGGGTTATTCTATGCCTATAAGTTAGGGAATCGCTTTAACTGTACGTTCACTGTACATTTTTGCTTAGTTTTTCTTAAGAGATTTTCCAGCACATGGTCCTATCAAATATGAATAAGTTTTAAAGATATTATTTGTCCCTATAGGACCCTAACAGGTACTACCACTGTAGGTTAGAGTCGACCTGGGAGTAATAGCAATGAAAGGGTACTTCACACTCCTCCAGATCTCCAGAACTGGATCCTCACCATCAGATACAGTTTAATCTCATACACAGGATATATATTTTTTGGGGGGGGGCGTACCTCTCTGCAGTGGGTAGTTAATTGTGACCAGGGAAAAATGATTTTGCAAAGCGAATTAAATTTGAGAAAATAAATACGGCCGGAGAATTAAAAAAAAACAAAAAACATTATAATCATTTTGCTAAAATTTGCAATTAATGTTACATGATTATTAGATACCTAATATTTATGGCAATAGTGTAGAAATCATAATGGCGATTAGTGCAGCTGATGGAAAGTGACAGACAGAATGTTAAGAGACAGATCGTTTTTTTAATTAATTACAAATTTTAAGAAGCATATTCTCCAATCGCTTTCTTTACACTCACACAGAAAATAGCATGTACAAGGCGTAGTTAATCAAGGTATATATAGAGAGAGGGGGAAAGTGACAGGCAGAATGTTAAGAGACAGATCGTTTTTTTAATTAATTACAAATTTTAAGAAGCATATTCTCCAATCGCTTTCTTTACACTCACACAGAAATAGCATGTACAAGGAGTAGTTAATCAATGTATATATATAGAGAGAGGAAAGTGACAGGCAGAATGTTAAGAGACATATCTGTTTTTTTAAATAATTACAAATTTTAAGAAGCATTGGTACTGATAAATAACTACATATCATGGCTACAAATATAAATTTTTTTATGGAAAGTCTAGACAAAAAAATGTTTTTATTGTTTTTTTACTTGTTATAAAAAATATACATATACATATCTTATTTTGTTTTTCGAGAATGTCAGCTGAAAAGAAATCGTTATACTTTGTGTCTCTTTGCAAATTGGAATTTCATCCTTATACTTGCTGTCTGACCTGATTTTCTGGTGAAACTGTCTTTAGGTGAATCCCTTCATTTTGTATTCTCCGCGAAAGACCACTCTCTTAAGATTTAAAAAAATGTATTGTAAAAATTTTTTTAACAGCCTTACTCCGCG
>CM042152.1:62269768-62300609 GCA_023376005.1 Doryteuthis pealeii | reverse complement strand
AGTTTAGTATAGCACAAAGTTCGGTTTCTTGTATTTTGTTCATTCTTAGATGACTCAATGTTTTTCACTCGGGTGTAAGTATTTAAGTTTTAATGTTACATGACAATATATAAATATAGAAAGACTCACAAAATAAGAATATAGGAAACGCATGTAAAAAGCAGGTACAGTGCTAGTCGTTGTGTAGATGTATATTTTGATGCACGAAGACGTATAGCGATCGTTTCTAGTAGCATTCCGCTCTGATATGAGGATAACTCAGAATGTTATGTTTTTACTACTGAGTCGAGAAGTATAAGTTTTATGAATGCTATACGGCCATAAGATATATTGTAAAGTATAGGAGAAAGACTAACAAAATTAATAATAAGGAAAGCTAATTATATAAAGAGTTACAATGTTTTAATCATTTATATTTTATGCTCCATAAGATACGTTATATTTGATTAGATATGTTACAGTTTACTCAGTTGATATGTAGGAGGACGAGGGTACTCGCAGAGATGTTGTAGTGTGCACGTGCGCAGAGGCAGAGTGAGTATTTCAGAGATTGTGAGAAGAATAGTTAATCAAATATAGTTAATAATATAAGAAAAAGACTGGACCACGTAACCAATAAAAGCACCTCACATCAAGGTGACACTTAGAAAATATAATGTTCATATTATCCGAAAGAATACCCATGTGAGAAAAGGAAGACTAGACAACATGACGGCGCAAAGAAGAGGAAACATGGTGACTTAACGTAGCAGAGAGAGAAATGAGAAGACAAATCGTCTCAATGCGCTTCTCTCTCGTCTCATGCTCTCTCGATCTTACGAGATAATTGCCGCAGTATCTATTTTTGAGTTTGTCTTTTTTATGCTACTCTCTCAAGTAGTCATAACGTATCCCTCTGACTACTTATTTACATCCGCTGATCTATTGTATTGTATACACTCTCATTCTCACCTCTCTCTGTTTTTTTATCAAGAGGACCAGATTTATGATATATAATAACTCATTGAATAAACTTTATGCAATTACCTGATGGGTATAATGTATAGAACGTAAGTAAACGCTGATATATCCATTATATAACTTATATTTATAAGTAGGAGAGAGATTGTGTGTTCTGTCTGTAAACCGAAACTAGTCATATTTCACTAGCTACATGAGTCACAAGTTCTCTGAGTTGAAGTTGACATTCACATTCTTCAATGGAATTTATTATTATCATAAACCTGCGAAATTATTAACTAAAATGGTCGTCTCTACAGCATTAGAGATATGATGAAAGCATGGTTGAGAAGAGAGCAATGCTCATCCGTAAAAAGGCAGATACATGAGAGACAGACAAGACATGCAATAAATTAAATTTAGTACAATAGCTAACAAAACAAACAAAAAGCGGTAGTTGAGCAAGTTATGTTATGAAAACGAGAGGAGAGAGATGAAAAAGACAGCGCGTAAATGGTTGGCGAGCAATTAAATAAATACGATATATATCCAAAAAAAAAGATTGAACAATCAGAATGAATTGAAATAGAAATAGATGACTTGAGAGAGCTGTAAGTGAATGAGGATGATGAATTGTAGAGACGAGAGAAGAGAAGAGTAGGTAGAGGTAGAGAGGATTCGACGAGAGAGAAGGAGAGGGGGAGCTTGTGAATGTATAATAGGGAAAATAATTTAATAAAAGAGAATGAGAAAATTATAAGCTAGACGTTTATGTATTTACATTTTTCCTGCATTGTTGTCACCAATTGACATCTTAACAATAGAACAACATCCAGTTAATAAAGATAAAATAGCAGACTATCCAGTTGTCATCTTTAAATTCAAATAATACACGTTCTTTATAAAATAACAAAATACATTAAGTAACATACTTATAATGTCAGAAAGAAAAACCTTTACACAAAAAGAAAAGAAACAGTAGGGGAAAATCCAAAACCAAAAAAAACAAAAATAACAAATATACTGACCCTTGATAAAAAAAAAAGAAGAAAAAAAAAAACATCAAAGATGTTATGGATATATAAGTTAAGGTTTCAATGCTTCCATTTTATTGTATACTCACCTCGTTCAAATTCTGTTATTGTAATGAGCTCCCGGTCTGTGTTGAGAATCGTTGTGCTTTATCTTGTTACTCATTCTATTTTAAGTCTTACATAGGTATGTTCAACCTAATAAAAGTTTAACAAATATTTTGTGTATGATTTAAAACTTTATAAAAAGCAAAAATACAGACTTCACGTATGTACTACCACAGAAGAGAAGGTGCATATATTCGCTAGGTTAAGATAAGGAATTCATCAAAATGTTAATTGCTTACAATTATTAACAAACCAATATTGTCAGTTAAAAGAAAAAATGTAATTTCAACATAATTAGAGTGTGACTACAACTACAATACGAGAAAATACATTTTTGTTGTTTCTTGATTTGTTATTTTCTTTTCACTATTTTTATCGCAATGTACCCATTATATATCATTATAATTATATTTTTACGTTAATTAGAACATGTAATTTTTATTATTTTTTTTGTCTACAATTTAAATTTGATTAAATAATTTTCCTTATGAATATACATAACATTTATTACCGCTAATTCCTATGTGCAAATCAATTGATCTTTTTACCTTATCGTTTCAAAAAACGGACCACATTACACCCGCCCCCCCCTCAACATACATAAAAAATTATAGGAATAATTAAGAGTACAACTAATAAATAGTATAAATGGTACATTTATAAATATCTTTATCCTAATTTTTTATTCGCAGGGGTCACAGTTATACTTTGTTTTTTTTGTTTTTTTGTTGTTTTGCATTGTCCATTTTTTGAAGGTTCAGTTACTATCCATATATTATTTCTACAAATTATTTCTAAGATCTCATTTTAGAGACAATACGAATAAAGTAAAACAAATCTAGCTTCATTTCTCTCTGTACTTCCATCACCCCCCTCTCCTCTCCTCTCTCTCTCTCTCTCTCTCTCCTCTCTCTCTCTCCTCTCCTCTCTCTCCTCTCTCTTCTCTCTCTCTTCATCTTTTTGTTATCTTTTTTATTCTCCCTCACCCTCTTCTTTCCATCTCTCTTGTCTTACATCCACTTCTTTTTTGTTACCTATCCTCTCTCTTACTCTCTTTCTTCTCTCTCTCTCTCTCTCTTCTCTCTCTCTCTCTCTGCTCCTCCCTCTATTTTATTCAATTTCTTGCCTCTTTATTTACATTATCTTCTCTCTTTTCTCCTCTCTTCTCTCTGCTCTCCTTCTCTCTCCTCTCTCTCTCTCCTCTCTCTCTTTTATTCATTCCTGCTCTTTTTTCATTACATTATCTTCTCTCTCCTCTCTCTCTCTCTCTCTCTCCTCTCTCTCTCCCTCTCTCTCTATATCTATCTATCTATCTATATATATATACTTATATGTAATATATTTCTCTCTCTCTATCTATCTATCCATCTACTAGTCTATCTATCTCTATATTAATCGCTCTCTCTCTCTCACATCCTTACACACACACACACACACACCTCTCTCTCCTCTCTCTCTCTCTCTCTCTCTCTCTCTCTCTTTCTCTCTCTCTCTCTCTCTCCCTCATCTCTCTCTCTCTCTCTCTTCCTATGGATCTACTCTAACTAACTCCTGTGTTGGTCTTCTCTTTTTATAAAAACTATTTCATTCTAATTCCCGTAATCAACCCATCTTTTTTACCCCTCACTGCTAATCCCCTAACAAAAGTAAATTCAATAACCTGGACTCTAGTTTATTTATATCTTACTAAATAAATGTCGCCTGTCAAACGAAACATTCTCAGAATAACATTCTGACATTCCTATTTGTAACTGTGAATATTTCATTTATCCAGGTGTTTTCATAAGCAATGACACCTTACCTTGCAAATGACACCTTAGCTTACAAACTACTTTTCAAATGTGTGTGAAATACAGACGTCACAGCAAATGGCGCTACTTATTTATATGCTTATTATTTCCCCCTACTAAGAATCTGATATGATACACCAGTGTAAAAAGATAGTCGTTTCAAAATTACTCTACTTTCCAGCCGAGGATCACGTGCACGATCACACTTAATTAATTCAGATCTTATATAAATGAATGACGCTAGATATCTAGGCGTATATATTTGGACTGTATTTGACTTTTAGATATATCTTATTATAATGGAGATTGTGGTTTGTCTATCTGTAACCGAAACTATATTACTATACAAGTCACAATTCCTTTAGTTATTTCATATTCTCCATGATTTTTATTTTTTATTTAAACCTCAATTATTAAATAAATTGTTTATATTACTTACACTGTTGACCATATATAATACTAATAACATACAATTGTATTTATATATACAACAAAAATAGAGGTTACAGTATGAATGGGAAGGCTAATTTGCATATTGATCTTAAAAAATTTGATTTTAAAAAATATATGCTTAGTATTATGATTTTCTAATTGTTGGTTCTTATTGAATATGAGAAAAAAAATCTCTTCAATAAATCTTAAAAAGAAATCCCTTAACAAGAAGAAATAACTGTATATTTATTCTACTTCCTATTTTAACTAAACAGTTTAAATTAGGGAAAATTTACCCAATGAAAGACGGGAGTAACGGAAAATGATGGAAGTGTTAGTTTCTAAGTTGTTCTATTTTTAATCATACCCCCTCTGTTTCAAAATCTTTTTATCTACATTCTTTTCAGTTTCATTAGCCTTTCTAATTTAATATGATATTTTATTATAAAATTAACTAAAAATACTTGCACCCGGAGGGTGCATATATTTGCTAGTATTAGATAAAAGAAGTAACTTATTTTTATTTATTTATTTATTTATTTATTTGTTTGGTTTGTTTTGGTTTTACGCATATCAACAACCCTCAGTGGGTCATTAATGCCGATAAAGTTTTGAAATAAATCAATTCTTAATGGATAATAACAATTTTTTTATAATACATTTTTCTATTTAACCCATAGATGGGACCCTAACAGGTACTACCACTCCGGGTCAGAGTGGACCAAGGGAGCAATGGTGAATTAAGGGGTGCTCCACATTCCCCAAACCTCCAAAACTGGAACCTCACCATCAGATAGAGTTAAGTCATTCCCAGACATGTAGACCCGCAGCCCACCGCCTTCTAGCACCCATATGATAAAAGGGGTTGGGGATTGCCATAAGGGCAATAGGGTTGAAAATCATATAGTGCTAGGGCTTGACGTGACCAGACCGATTGATCGGAGAGGGCCTCTCCGACCCCGTCCTAGCCCATATAGGGCCAAAGTGGAGTATTGCATGTCATGAACTGCTCATCCACCTGGGGCTCTACCTTAAGCATCACGGGTCGCCACCCACGGCCAACAGGTGGCCCCATTGGGGGAGTCTTACCCCCCTGCAGAGGTGCAGTCGGTGCATTCTATCGCCCCAGCCGACAGGGCGGAAGTAACTTATTTGCTACTTATTTGCCTTTAAGAAGTCCTGTAAAAAAGATAGTGACGATTGTCCGTCTATTAAAGAATAACACTGATTTTTAACATTTTTATTTTTCAGGTTCGTAACCCTGATTAACAATTAGCATATCAATGTTGTCCTTGTACACGTTTAAAAAGACTCAGTTCATGCTTGCATCCCCGAATTAATAGTCAGCTGATTGATTGAAACGGCATGATAAACCGTATAGGGTTATTCTATGCCTATAAGTTAGGGAATCGCTTTAACTGTATGTTCACTTGTACATTTTTGCTTAGTTGTTTCTTAAGAGATTTTTCAGCACATGGTCCTATCAAATATGAATAAGTTTTAAAGATATTATTTGTCCCTATAGGACCCTAACAGGTACTACCACTGTAGGTTAGAATCGACCTGGGAGTAATAGCAATGAAAGGATACTTCACACTCCTCCAGATCTCCAGAACAGGGTCATCAACATCAGATACAGTTTAATCTCATACACAGGATATATCTTTTGGGGAGGAATGGTCGTACCTCTCTGCAGTGAGTTCTGGGTAGATCATTGTGACCAGGAAAAAAAATGATTTTGCAAAGCGAATTAAATTTGAGAAATAAATACGTCCGGAGAATTTTAAAAAAAAACACATTAAAATCATTTTGCTAAAATTTGCAATTAATTCAAAAACTGATTCGTCCCTTACTTAATATTCTGCTTGTCACTTTCCTCTCTCTATGTATACCTTAATTACCTACTCCTTATATATGTTAGTTTCTCTTGAGTATAAAGAGAGTGATTGGAGAGTGTGAGAGGGAGATTGAATTTCACACTTTATTTGTATGTTATGATAAACATACCCTTAACTTCTGTCAGCTGATGAAAATTAATATACAAAAAACTGGGAAGTTCAATCTCCCTCTCATATTCTCCAATCGCTCTCTTTACACTCACAGAGAAAATAGCATGTACAAGAGTAGTTAATCAAGGTATATATAGAGAGGGGGAAAGTGACAGGCAGAATGGTTAAGAGACAGATCGGTTTTTCTTAATTAATTACAAATTTAAGAAGCATATTCTCAATCACTTTCTTTACACTCACACAGAAAATAGCATGTACAAGTAGTTAATCAAGGTATATATATAGAGAGAGGGGGAAAGTGACAGCAGAGAATGTTAAGAAGACAGATCGTTTTTTTTAATTAATTACAAATTTTAGAAGCATATTCTCCAATCGCTTTCTTTACACTCACACAGAAAATAGCATGTACAAGGAGTAGTTAATCAAGGTATATATTTAGAGAGAGGAAAGTGACAGGCAGAATGTTAAGAGACAGATCAGTTTTTTTAAATAATTACAAATTTTAAGAAGCATTGGTACTGATAAATAACTACATATCATGGCTACAAATATAATTTTTTTATGGAAAGTCTAGACAAAAATGTTTTTTATCGTTTTTTTACTTGTTATAAAAAATATACATATACATATCTTATTTTGTTTTTCGAGAATGTCAGCTGAACAGGAAATCGTTCAAACTTTGTGTCTCTTTGCTAAAATTGGAATTTCATCCTTATACTTGCTGTCTGACCTGATTTTTCTGGTGAAACTGTCTTTAGTTGAATCCCTTCATTTTGTATTCTCCGTCCGAAGAGTCCCTCTCTTAAGGATTTAAAAAAATGTTGTAAACATTTTTAAAGGTCTTTTGAGCTTTTGGTCGAAATAAATTTATTACGGAATGACGGTTTATTAAGTTTTTTCTTTCTTTGAAAAATCATTATATATATATATATATATATATATATATATATAATGTTAAGATAATCAACGGCATCTGGTTACCGACAGTTTCCACTTGGTCTGAAGATTGGATATGCAAAAAAATGTCAGTAACCAGGCGCCATTGATTCTACCCTTAATGTAACATCTTAACTTAGGTATAAATGCTCTATCCATGATATTGAGCATATTTTACTTATAAATATAGCACCCATATTATCTATATAATATATATATATATATATATGAGTGTGTGTGTGTGTGCGCGCAAACACGCGTGTGTGTGCATGTTTGTGTACGTGTGTTTGAGTGTGTGCATGCTTGTATATGTGATAGTGGTTGGTTGGATTTTACGTCATGTCAACCCTTGTTGGGTGATTTTATGCCGAAGATTTTGTTTATTCATTCTTGATGGGTATTCATTTTTTTTATTCAAACTCAATTTTTTAACCCATCTATGGGTTAAATAGAAAAATGTATTTATAAAAAATTGTATTATCCATTAAGAATTGATTTATTTCAAAACTTTATCGGCATTAAATGACCCACTGAGGTTGATATTACCAAAGCAAACCAAACCAAACCAATTTTTTAAACACAACTTTTTAAAACTCATTTTTTCTATTCAAATCATAGATGGAGCCCTAACCAAGAGACTAAGACCCTCAGCTATCGCCTTCTAACACGTATATTATAAAAAGGTTTGGGGTCTTGTCATAAGGGCAATAGGGTTGGGACAATTATATAGGTGCAAGTGCTTGGTGTGACTATCCGATTTATTGGAGGAGGCCACTCCGACCGTCCGTCTAGCCTACGTAATGGCTAAAGTGGTGTGTTGCATGTCATGAACTTCTCAGCAACCAGAATTCCGTCCTTAAGTATCACTGGTCGCCACCCACGGCCAAAAGGTGGCCCTATTGTCGAAAAGTTCACCAATGTTTGAAAACATGTCAACAGGAATAAAAATAAAGACGGATTTGTCTGTAAAAATCCTACTAATCCAAGATGGTAAATCCCGCTATTCCCATTTGACAGTTCCAATTACTCAAAATAGCGCGCCAGTAATTCAATTCATCTACGACAACGAGGAATAAGATGACGACAGCTTAGACATGAAGCATTCCTTTGGGATGGAATTGGACAACAGATCAAGTATCGGTCAATCTGATCTGTTCTGTCATGTAAATATACTCTACGTTCATAATTATTACACAGGATTGTGTAAACATTCAATACTTTATCGGACCCATATATCTTTTTAATGGGTAGCACTGAATTTCAGCATCACACCACCGTACCGTTGCCAAACTGCATTGGTCCCTTACCTTTCCTTTGGACCACAGCGGCAGTGTGGAGAGGGGGGATTTGCTGCATGGGTAACAGCTCATCCTCCACATGAACCCGCCCAGGCTATGTAGTTCAAGTTAAAAAAGAAAAAAATAAGAAAACAAACAAAACAAAAAAAAACAAAAAAAAACCCTTGACACTACTAAACAAAAAAAAAAACTTTAAAAAAAAACCTGGACACTACTCCATCGTCTCTCGTAGACGGACGGCTGCCAACCATATCTTTTTAAATGATTTCTACATCACTAATATTCTTTTAGATAGGTGAAATGAATTGCAAGTGTCCGAACTCAGTAAAACAAATATCAATGTATTCATATATAAATGTATTTAGACTTGCAATATGAAATATTCACACACACTCACACACACATACGCACATGCGATCTGGGTTAAGGTGATCCGTCTTTATCTGAAAGTCACAGAATTGTTGCGTTCATTCACAAGCACATATATATATTTACCAACTGCATCAAATAAGATGTGACACAAGATCAAATTCTTAAGCGGAGTTTAACAGGTTTGAATTCAGAAGCTTTCCTTCTAGACTGGTTACCTAGTCATGGTTAAAGACGCTAGTCTGACCTACTAATTTGTGGAGGAAGAATTGGACTCATGCTTTTCCCAAGGTTATTAGCGCCATGTGAAATGCAAACAGGTTCGCACAGGAATTGAACTTGGATTGACGAGTCCATTTCCTACGACTCAAACCATTACACCACGCGCCTTCTCAAATACATATATGATAAAATGGGTTGGAGAGAGCTATAAGGTCAATAGGGTTGGGACAATCATATAGGTGCTAGGGCTTTACGTTGTTGGATTTTGTGTAAAGTATTCAAATCTGTTACAAGATGAATGCCAAAACTAAAACTAGAGTTTAGTAGGTGGCTTATATGGAGCTTTGGATTGTTCCATTATGAACTCAGGCAATTTCACTTCCTGAGTTCTGATTGGCTGTTGGATTTTAGGGTGAGTAAGAACATGGATAAGTACCCACTCTTCAGCCATCACTTTGCATTATGCCAGCAGCATGCAAGGACTGTATTAAGTTACAGCTTGTCTGTTTGCTTTCGTCTACTAACTCGACGGTAGTTAGAACTCCACTGCGACGGTGAGTATCATATTGTTTCTATATCTGAAGGATAACTTCTACATACGTGACTAGCTAATTGATCGAATAGGCCTCTCCGACTACCCATCAAGTCTAAGTAAGGGCCAAAGTCGAGTGTTGCATGCCATGGACTACTCAGCCACCGGGGTTCTATACTAAAGCATCACGGGTTGCCACCCACGGCCAACAGGTGATCAAATTGGGGGTTTTACCCCTCTGCAGATTCTCAAGAACAGATTCTGGTTTATGCATATACCATTTTATTGTGCTGAGTTAGAAAACCATTGACAGACTACGATTTTACAAGAAATTAAATTAGTCAAAATTTAGTTTCTTGTTAATCAATACTAGGTCTGGTTCTCTGGCTAGGATAAGGAGATCCGTTTTTATCTCAAAGTCCCAGAGAATTTTGTGTTTCATACTCAGGAAAAAATTCTGGTTTATGCATATACCATTTTGTTGTATGGTCAAAATTAAGTTTCTTGCACAATTACCAGTGGATCACCATTCCAACCCAGTCATGCTTAGTCTTGTATTCCGGTTGTGCCACTTAGCTGGCCACATCAAGCCCTAGCACCTATACGGTTGTATCAACCTATGCCCTTAGGGAATGTCCCATCATCATATATCATATATGTGCTAAAGGGCGGTGGCTAAGTGTATGTGTACGTTGTTTGAACTATCTGATGGTGAAGTTCCAGTTCTGGAGCTCTGGGGATTATGGAATTCACCTTTATCACCATTACTCCCAGAAAGACTCTGATCCGGAGTGGTAATATCTGTTAAGGCCCTATCTTTGGGTAAAATATAGAAAAAATGAGTTTTAAAAAATGAATAAAACAAAACATCTTCGGCATAAAATAACCCAACTGCGGTCGACATGCCTTAAAATCCAAACAAAACTAACCCACTAAGCCCATATGTCTTTCAGCTCAAAGCTAACAATTAAAAAGTGTCCATCAAGAATGAATAAAAAAACATCTTCGGCATAAAATAACCCAACTGTTGTTGACATGCCGTAAAATCCAACCAAACAACCGACTTAACTCCATATACCAGTCTTTCAGCTCAAAACTAACGCTGTGTAATCATTTTATGCGCGCGAATCAGTCATGAAGGTTTCATTGAGCTGAGACTAGTTTTCTAGTTTGGGGAAATAAATGCATTATGGAAGGCAAATGAGGTGGCCGGGTGGAATTCCCGGATTGCGTGAGGTTTACGCGCGCAATTTCACTCGAGGAGAAAATTTCACGAATAAATTGCGAATAAGAAGGAAATTCGTGACACACTGGTTTCCCATCTCATCATCGAAATGATAGATTGCTTAAGGAAAGATACACTCAAAATCTCGTTTTCAACAAGTTCATAACACTGCGTTAAAAACATTTTTCTAAAGGTCAAAGGTTTACCAAGTGATATAAAATCGCCATTTTATGCTGAATTCAAAAATACCATTCATTGTGTTTGGTCAGGTCTGGTTTTTAAAATGGGCTTGAATACTTCAAAACAAGTTGTACATCTTATTAAAATTGAGATTATGTGACTTTCTGTCTGTAACCGAAACTATGTCACCACTGGCGTCACGATTTCCTAAGTTATATTTAAACGAT
Source organism: Doryteuthis pealeii (assembly GCA_023376005.1). NCBI lineage: Eukaryota > Metazoa > Mollusca > Cephalopoda > Myopsida > Loliginidae > Doryteuthis > Doryteuthis pealeii. The sequence goes on along the minus strand of CM042152.1, from coordinate 62,289,311 downwards.
TATGAAATAGTCATTATTTAATCTTAATTGACATCTTATTTAGTAACGAAGTCTTTATTAATGTCTAGCTGAGTTAGAGTTGTCGCAAAACTGCCCCTATTATTGATACATTTCAAAACCTGAAATATGTGTCATATATCTCAAAGAACTAAAGCTTAACATAGTTTATTGTCTGAATAATTAGCATAACGATTTTAACAAATCTGGGTTTAATAAATAATTATTTGCTATACATGATTTCTAAAACTATAATGTTATTTTCAAATGTATCAAAAGAAATCCTACACATAATTTTATATCGAAATCAATTAAATAACATTGAAATAAATGTAATAGTTTTTATATTCGTTCTTGTTTAGTTTAATTAATCTTTCTAATTTAATATAATATTTTATTACGTTAAAACTGAAATACTTGCACCTAGGGAGCGCATACTTTTTCTAGTAATAATAACACTTAATCGAACGTTTGTGGACTCTACTGGTCACACATAAATAGTTATGCTACTGTATCATACATTTCAAGTAAGAGTTTGTATCTTAAAAATTTAATCTGATTAGATTTGGTTTGGTTTGGGTTTTACGGCATATCAACCTCGGTGGGTCATTTAATGCCGACAAAGTTTTGAAATAAATGCATTCTGAATGGTTAATCAAATTTTCTTTATAATCTCAGGCTTTTTCTATTTAACCCATAGATGTGACCCTAACAGGTACTACCACTCCGGGTCAGAATGGATCAGGGAGCAATGATGATGAAGGGGTGCTCCACATTCACCAAACCTCCGAACTGGAACCTCACCATCAGATAGAGTTTTCCCAGAACATGTAGATCCCTCAGCCACCGCCTTCTAGAACCCATATGATAAAAAGGATTGGGGCTTGCCATGAGGGCAATAGGGTTGAGGCAATCATATACGTGCTAGGGCTTGACGTGATCAGCCGATTGATCGCTCGTCTAGCCCAAGAAAGGGCCAAAGTGGAGTTTTGCAAGTCATGGACTGCTCATCCACCTGGGTTCTATCCTTAAGCATCACGGGTCGTCACCCACAGCCAACAGGTGGCCCCTTTGAGGGAGTATTACCCCTCTGCAAGAAGTGCAGTCGGTGCATTAGCTATTATAAATTCGACCTTGAAAACATCGCAGGCCAGTGAAATAGTACTCACTTAAAGGCCACCTTCAGTGACCACCCAGTTGGATGTCGCGTTGTATCCTATTTATATATATTTACCAACCCCTCCGCACAAGTAGGATGTGACACAAGAAATTTCTTAAGCAGAGTTTAAAAGGTATGAAATCAGAATTTTCCATCTCCTACACTGGTTTCCTAATCAAGGTTAAAGAGTCCAGTCTTCCCTATTATTTACACATAGCTGGAGGGAGAATAGTTGAAGGAGAATATTTCCCAAGAGTATTAGCCTGTGAAATGTAACCAGCATCGTCCAGGATTTGAACATGTCTATTAACTACCCATTACACCACGAACACCTCCTCTCTGTAAGGAAGATTTTTAATTATATTTTTAAACTAAGAATCCTTCTGCATATGATCGGGGTGGGGTGTCAATATAGCTAAGCTCCGACGGCATTCCCACTTTGGAGCGCCTCGACTACTATGCAGAAGATACGACCCTACTTCTTTGAGACAAGATGGTAGGTAGTATCTGGGGGAGGGAACTGAACCCCTAAAGATATAGGGTAGGTCGATTTTTCATTTTTTTTATATATCAAATTGTCCATCTATGCGAAAGATGTGTGTTAGTATGCTGAATACTGATACCAAAAATTAGATCTTTTACTTGTACCATTGTTTAGGGAAATAGCATCAAAGATCGTCTGCTAAAATGCACTAAAACTCCTCGTTTTCTAAAGACTAAATTTTGCGAAACCGAGGATTTTTAGTGCATTTCAGTAGACGATCTTTGATGCTATTTCCTCAAACAATGGTCAAAGATCTATTTTTTGGTATCAGTATTCAGTATATTAACACAACTTTTACATAGATAGAAAATTTGATATTTTAAAAAAGTGAAAAATCGACCTACCCTAATGCTTAATTCCTTTTCATCCGGCTTCTATGCCAGATAAATAAAATTTGAGTAAGTACTAACTTTTTATTATCAATAAATGAAATAGTGGATAGAGTATATATGCAGGAGACAATATATTACGACAATAAAATACTTGTAAAAGTTTGGCTGATAATAATCGTACTGTTTACGACTTGCTGGTGCGCGGTAATATTACAACGCTAGTGCGATTGTTGTAATACAAGGTTACTATTTCTTATGACCAAATATGGGCAGAGCCACAAGACAGAAAATAAAAAAGAAAGAATCTTGTCCGATAGAACAATTCCCTTTGACGATTAGAGAAAAAAATAATGAATTTACTTATTGTATTATTTTGATGAATATTTGTATTTACTTTTGTAAACATAGACAAGACATATTTTGACTGTTGAAAAATCGAAAATATAAATCAACCGTGTGCGAGACAGTAAACTAATTTGAAGTCAAAGAAGACAGCAATAAAATATATGTTTGTAAACACACACACACACACACACACATATATATATATATATATATATATATATATATATATATATATATGTGTGTGTGTGTGTGTGTGTGTACATATTGTCATCTACATACAGTTCTGTTTCGCCGTTTTACAGCTCATCAGTGTGAGTAGACAAGACAGACAACTTCAGGCTGGGATCGTAACCCAACCGATTTGTGTCAGTCAGAGTTCTTAACCCCGGGCCATCCCAACTCTTTTAGAAAAGGAATCTTCTGATATAAGCTTTTTAAGCCACTCAGAGTACTCTATCCGTTCTAAGGATATATATATATATATATATATATATATCTGTGTGTGTGTGTGTGTGTGTGTGTGTGTGTGTGTGTGTTGAAAAAATGTAACCCGTTGGGTCACCCATTAAACTCTGGGTAGATAATTGTGGTCAGAAAGAAAATGAGTTTGCTAACCAAATTAAATTTAAGAAATAAATATGGCCGGAGAATTAAAAAAAAAAAAACATTAAAATAATTTTGCTACTGAAAAACATTTGTAAAAAAATAATTTTGTCACTTCCCCTCTCTGTAAATACCTTGATTAACTGCTCCTTATGTATGTTAGTGTCTCTTGAGTGTAAAGAGAGAGATAGGAGAGTGTGAGACGGAGATTGAACTTTCCATTTTATTTGTAGGTTATATATAAACCAGCCCTTAGCTTCTAGCAGCTGATGAAAATTAACATACAAATAAAGTGTGAAGTTCAATCTACCTCTCACAGAGAAACTAACATATACAAGGAGTAATTAATCTATCTATATATATATATATATATATATATATATATATATATATATATATGTGTGTGTGTGTGGAGAAAATGACGAGTAGAATGTGAAGGAAAAAAATGGGTCAGTTTTTTATTTAATTGCAAATTACGCCTAATTAAGACCAATTAAAATGTAATTTTAAAAAAACTGAAATTGACATATGACGTTATTTTGCTACAAAACTCAAATCATAAAGGAGGAATTATATAAATAGAATTTCATAGTGGTCGCTAATTATTCAAAATTGCATAGCTCTCCTATCGGCCCTATATATTCATATCAGTAAATTCCCTTTCTATAAAGTTGATTGATGTAGATACCACGGGGGTAAGAATTTTCATTGACGACAAATCGGTCAAGTTTTGAACCCGACCTGAAACAGCCTGCTTTTTCAAGCGGCACTAATTTAAACAGCGAAACAGTACTTATGTGGATGATAATATATATATATATATATATATATATATATATATATATATATATATATATATATATATGGTACAGGCAAATTTATATAATATCTTGAGGTTTATATTGATCACCACAATGACAATGGATGGAAAAGGAGGAATGAAAGGAAAAGATTTAATAAATTGTTTATTGATAAAACACCCTTTGATCCTTTTTCCAGTTTTAAGGAAGAAAAAACAAGTTGTAAAGGACAGGAATGGATAAGGAGTAAGGAATAAGGAATAGGTTTGACAATAGGGGGTGCGAAAATAAAGTTAGAAAACCCCATCGAGTCACCCAGACCCAAGCCGCTCACCCAATAAAATAAGTGAGTGTTTAGGTCTAATTTGTCTGCAAAAGGTAGGACGAGAAAAGAAAATCGAAACAGCTTCAAGGACATTTAAGTGCTGCTTAGTTCTAGCCTTGTGCTGAATGGAAAAATGAAGATCACTATAGTTGGATCGACAAGTATTCATATTAGGTAAGTGTTCGCCGATCGCGGACATTGTGAATGCCCGGATGTTGTGTGTCTATGATCACGTATTCCTTGGGGAACGTGTTGACTCACTCTAACAGCCAATCTTTGGGCGTACAATTCAAAGATTGGCTGTTAGAGTGAGTCAACAATTCAGAGGAATACGTGATAGTAGACACACAACATCCCGGCATTCACAATGTCCCGAGTCCGCGATCGGCTAACACACACACACACACACACACACATATATATATATATATATATGAAAATAAAATATCAAATTTTTAAAAGGACTATATATATATATATACAGGTTGTTCGTGAGAAATTTAACATATTTATATTTGGTTTTTTTTTTCGTAGGTTGGAGGTATTGACGCTCACTACACATCATTTAAAAGCTTGGACCCTTCATCTTTCATATATGTCATGACAAATAGAATGGATGACTGGAACCCACCTGAATCATGGAAGAGTTGTATCATGATGATCTGCGCCGACCAACAAAATAAGGAGATTATGGTTGCTGCCCAATGCTCCTGAATACTGTAAAAACAATCAGGCATAAACTCTGAGAATTGCAATGGAAACTACGAGGCTGTGGCTAGAAGAAAGCAACATAACAGAAGATCGGATTGCATTTCGTACAGAAGAATTCCTCAAAAATCTGCAGAAAAAAGTGTTGGAGGACCCTCGGATGCGTAAATGGAGTTGCTAAACAATGTATTCAAACTATGGATAACAAGGGTAGCCAATGGTAGGCCATATGTATGGCAGCAGGATTCGGACCCCTGCAACACCTCTGGGAAAAGTAAAAAATGGTTGTCGGCGAATTTTTATGACTACACCAGTCCCAATGTTTGGCCTCTGAACTCCCCAGATCTTAACCCCATGGATTATTATGTATGTGGCACTGTTGAGAAAGATACCAATTGCCGTGCGAGTACTAAAAAATCCCAGTTAATCGACAGAATTAAGGTAGTTTTTGAGACCCATCCCAAAGAAACTGTAACATCTACTTGCTTCAGGTTCCGGAGCAGGATTGAAGCTGTGATCGACGCTAATGGCGGTTATTTTGAGTAAACTTGTTGACAGTAATGTAATTACCGTGCCTATTGAATTTCCTTACATCCATTAAATTTTGTAGTTGCCTGGCACTTTTTCTTTTTCCTTATAAAACAGTCAAATTTCTCCAGAACTACCTGTATATATATATATATATATATATATATATATATATATATATATATAATCCAAAAGTCCAGAGAGCCACAGAGCAAATATATAAGTAAAGAAATAACAAAAGACTTAGAGATTTAGCATTATAGTCTATTTCAGGGAGCTTAGATAACTAGTCTAACTCTCCCGACTCATCAGATGCATCTGATGAGTCGGGAGAGTTAGAAACTTTGTCTAAGCTCCCTGAAATAGACTATAATGCTAATCCTCTAAGTCTTTTGTTATTTCTTTTACTTATATATATATATATATATATATATATATATATATATTTTTTTTTTTTTTTTTTTTTTTTTTCTAAACCCTGACAGTGTAAAAAGGTGTTTCAGAAAAAAACGATATCATTTGGTAATCTAATATCTTGACCAATTCTCATTCAAATGATCTCAAATCAAATTTTAACACCAGAAGCAATTTAGAATTCTATGTTCTATGTTTAAATGCCTTTTCTTTTTCCGTAAATGGCTTTTGTATACCTGAAAAGTATTTATACTTTTGTATACCTTTATTGGAATATATGCAGTATTTATTACATAAGGAAACGAACACAAACAAAATGGCATTCACGAGACAAATTTTTATCATAATCAACAAGTTACAATAGGTAAATTAATATACTAAAGTAAGTAAAGTCGTCGGGGCGGCCTAATGTCAGTATCAGCCAATCAGCGAGGGAGTCTATCCCTTTTCACTAGCGCTAGACCAAGGAGATTGTTTTTTTTTGTATCTGAAATGGAGCGCCACACCTACCATCAGCTCATTACTTTACCGCACAGATCCCTGTGCTACTCATAACGCTGAGTTGGCGAGGACCGGTATCGAACTAGGAACCTTGTGGTTTCTCGCCGAACGCTCTACTGACTGAGCTAACCCGACCCATATAAATTAATATAATAGACGTTCTTAATTTGAATGGACAACAAATAAATGAACGAATAAATTCAAATAAAAAAACGAACACACTAGAACACTACAATCATCTGATGACAACCGGCGAAATGTTCGAAGCACTTAGGTAGAAAGTATGGGACAGTTTCAACACCATCTGGAACCCGATCTGCAAAAAATCATAAGAAAACTTGAATGAAATAAATAAAATGATAAAGATCATAAAAAGACATATTCCGTGGTCTTCAACAATAACTTGATTGAACAATATATATATATATATATATATATATATATATATATATATATAAAAAATTTGACTTTTATCTCCGATCACAAACACCACGGAGTAAATGAGCTCTGAAGATGATTTTTGTAAAATCGAAATATTGATCAGTATCAGCTATGATTATATTATAAATTGTTTTCTCTTTAACATCATTGTGTGATGTTTTCATTCCACCTTTTCATACTCATACTGTCGGATTCAATTCCTTTCTTTTAACTATTCGGCCCCATGAAAAAGGTTTTGAGAGGCAAACGTTATTCCAGTGATGGGGAACGGAAATCTGTAGAGAAGAAGTGGCTCAAAGAACAGTCAACATAATTTTACGGGGCAGGGATACATGCTCTCATTCGATGGTGGAAAATTTCTATTTTGAGAAATGGTGGCTACATGGATAAGTAGGAATGTGATCAGAGGACCAGCTTCATTTTGATATATGATACATGTTCCTATGTTGGTAATTATACCTGTCCTAAACAAAATGGCATTACTTTTTGATCACCTCGTAGATGTGTTCTAGATTAGCATTTGTAATTTTGTGTAGACATTTCCTATTAACAATGCCTGAGAGCCCAGTCTTCCTTACTATATGTCCGTATATGAAGGGTCGTAAGATACAGTTTTATTTCTTTTTCAATAAAAATTCGTGTGAATTAAAATGCAAAAAAACTCGTCTATGTATTGAACTTGAATCGCTGAGACCACCTTCTATGACGATAACCATCACGCTATCCGTGTCCCTAAGCATTAAATTATGCATTCATTCATATTCGTCCAGATCTGTGAACAAGACATTTCCGAAAGCCAGAAGATAGTTTTTTTTATAGGTCGCCATTATTTCTAGTTAGTCGATTTTAAAATCTCGCTGAGATCATATTTTATTGCTAAAACGGAAGTAGGTTGAATAGATAATGCAATTTGTCGTCAATGAAAAAGAAAAAAAGAAAAAAAAAGATGAAAGAAAGAAAGAAAGAAAGAAAGAAAGAATAAATACAAAGAAAAAAACGACGAAAGAAAGAATCGGCGAAAGAAAAAGAAAAGAAATAACAAAAAAAGAGAGAAAAAATGAATGAAAGAAAGAAAGAAAGAAAGAAAGAAAGAAAAGACAAAGAAAGAAAGAAGGAATCGACGAAAGAAAAAAGAGAAAGAAAGAACAAAAAAAAAGAGAAAGAAAGAAAAAGACAAATAAAGAAAGAAGGAATAGACGAAAGAAAAAAGAGAAAGAAAGAACAAAAAAAGAGAAGAAAGAAAGAAAGAAAGAAGAATAGAAAGAAAGAAAGAATGAATACAAAGAAAAGAAGAAAGAAAGAATCGGCGAAAGAAAAAAAGAGAAAGAAAAACAAAAAAAGAGAAAGAATGAAAGAAAGAAAGAAAGAAAAAGAAAGAAAGAAGGAATCGACGAAAGAAAAAGAGAAAGAAAGAACGAAAAAAGGAAAGAAAGACAGAAAGACAAAGAAAACAGACAAATAGACAAAGAAAGAAACAACGAAAGAAAGAAAAGAAAAAAAGAAATAATACAGAATAAATTATGCAGTGATATTTTGTGAAGAAAGAAAAAAGACAAAGAAAGAAAGAAAGAAAGAAAGAAAGAAAAAACGACAAAGAAATAAATAACCCAGAATAAATTATGCAGTGACATATTTTTTTTGTTTTGCTTCGCTGAGGCCTAGACATTCACGCATGCGCACATGTGTTAGACTGGCAGTAGAATTTACATTTCAAAAGAGATCGTAATTAAAATCATGATCCTTCAATCTTATTCAGATTTGTCTTCAATAGTTGAATTACAATTTGTCGCACACATTCATTAGCTTTAACACATAACGACACATATGTAAACGTGTGTGTATATCATCTCATTTAAATAAGCTGATTTAAAAACAAAAGCATCTTATTAAATCCACCATTGCCCAGGAAAGATGTTATTTGATGTGGAAAACAAACATTTAATAGCAGACAAAATTGATTACATTTTCAATTCTCCAGGACTTCTCTCAGTATTCTAGCCAATATTAAGTTATTACTTTGTGATTTGATTATTTTGTTTAATGGAGTATCAACCCTTTTGGTCGGCTATAAACAGATTATCAGTATTATGGAAATCCGATCTCACTGACAAGTTAAAGAGACAATTCTTCCAAGCTGTGGTTGTATCAGTACTACTGTATGGCTGCACCACTTGGACCCTAATGAGGCGCCTAAAGAATAAGATAGATTGGAGCTGCACAAGAATGCTGAGTGCAGTCTTGAACAAGTCGGGAAACAACACCCCACAAGGAAACAGCTGTACGGCCACCTGCTCCCTATCTCACAGACCATCCGAGTGAGATGGACAAGGCATGCTGGACACTGCTGGAGAAGCAAGGACAAACTCATGATCGACGTTTTCCTGTGGGAGCCAACACATGGACATGCTAATGTGGGCCGCCCAGCAAGGATCTACATTGACCAACTCTACATGGATACTGGATGCTGCGCAGAGGACCTCCCTGGGGCAATGAATGATAGAGAAGTTTGGCGAGAGATTGTCATAGATAACCGTGCTAATTGCGCGACATGATGATGATGATGTGATGATTGATGATCATGATCATGATGATGATGATGATGATTTAATTAAATAGCTGGTAGATAAATATTGGTTTGGTTTTATAAACTAGTAGAAATAATTTCCTTAACTTCATGTGTATTACTATGGGCGCTACTAGGACCGACCGTCAAGCCTAGTAAGATTCAGTAGTGCATGTCACGGGATCACTTAGTACTTGCATCACGAGCTGCTCAGCTACCTCTCTCGTCAGGCATTAGGGGGCGCCACTCTCTGCCAACAGGTGGGACCATAGGGGATGTGGTCTTACCACTCTGCAGTAAGATGATAGAATACTGCTATATAAATGTATAAAAATTGTGAAATTCTGTTTGTCTATAGTTTTCCTTTTATATGAATAATGATTAAGAATGGTCTAAATAAAAAAAAATAAAAAAACGAAATGCTATAGCGTCGGCTTAAGAAGTATCAATTTTCGACTCATGTTTTATCACAATTTTTATACATTTATACTGTCGGATTTAATCCATTTCTTTCTTAATACTGCAATATCTATCTTGGCATTGCCCCTTCCAGCTGGGAAAATTTGGCTCAGGACCTCCCTCGGTGGTGACAGGCTCTCCGTAGAGGACTGTTCATGTATGAAGTCCCCTGATGCAACACCATGAAGCTAAAAGGTCCAGAAGAAAGCAGCGGCAACAAAGCACCGGCACATGAACATCTTCAGGGACAGCCTTCACATGCAACAGCTGTGGTTGAGAATATTTTTGAACATTGGACTTCACAGTCACAGGAGACGCTGTAACTTCAGGGGCACAAGAACTATATGATAGTCTTCCGAGACTGAAATGCCAATAATAATAGCAGATTGAAAATAGGGAGATTTCAATCATTCAACTAAAGTGGCAAGAGAGATGTATCTCATCTTAAGTAAAAAAAAGTAAAGTCGTCGGGGCGGCCTAAAGTCGGTATCAGCCAGTCAGCGAGGGAGTCTATCGCCTTTTCAATAGCGCTAGACCAAGGAGATTTTTAGCATCTGAGGTGGAGCGCCATACCTACCATCAGCTCCTTACTTTACCGCACAGATCCCTGTGCTACTCATACGCTGAGTTGGCGAGGACCGGTATCGAACTAGGAACCTTGTGGTTTCTAGCTGAACGCTCTACCGACTGAGCTAAGCCGGCCCCATTTCGTATTAGTTGTTTCTCTAAAAGCTTTTCTTTAAATTACCATTCAGAGATTATTAGACTTATAGGATCCTTTGGATTATTTGGATTTTTCGGACTGTTGTCCTCACCTTTTTTGTTATAAACACAATGGTTCGAGTGATGTGCCCTTCGGCCTTTTTCAGGTGTTTCTTGTCAAACTCGGGAACCTTCTCTTCGAATTCGGCAGACTTCATATCGTAATCTGGAGCCTTCCAACAATGACTTAGCATCATTCCAGATTTCTTTCTTCCCTTGTGTGTTTTGTGTGTGCCTGTATATATATATATATATATATATATATATATATATATATATATATTGTTACGTATTTAAGGGCATTCCTTGCCTTAAAGCAGAATCGCTTATCCAGCCTTGATAAAGAGTCCCTCGATAATGAATCTCTAAAGTCTCATTACTGGTATAAAGTCCTTCGATAATGAATCCTTTGGTTCTTAATTATGACCAATATGGGGGGGGTAAATATTCATTAGTCACGCAGTATTGCTCTACAGGAGTCGATCACGTGGCCTTGGATAGTCTATCACACCTTATATAGTGAATCCATCGAGTTAGAATGTTCTCATTCCGTTAATCATGGCCGGTACAAGTGTTAAGCTATGTTAAATAGAATGTTATTATTGCCCCTGAGTCAGGATTGAACCTGTAACCTACAGATGACTGTCACTTAGAACTGTATTAACTCAACTCATATATCCATTGCGCCATATATCTAACGTTGGATGCTCCATTCCCATTATTCCCATTTCGATTATTTACAAATTTATTTTTATAGTTATAAAAATTGTTCATAAGGAAAAGATTCGTCACAAAGAAATCCCATTAATTAAAACTTAAGAATCCATAATTTCGGGATTGCAGGTCCGGATTTGAACCAGAATGTTTTTTTTTAATTTGCTCACAGTCAGTCTATTCCAAAATGGTATGATATGTTAGGCTACGTTTCTCAGGAGTAAAGGTGAAAAGATATGACACACTTACACACTGACATTTGCATTCATTGTATATATATATATATATATATATATATATCTTATTATAATGGAGATTGTGTGTTTTTCTGTCTGTAACCGAAACTATATTACTACTCAGTCACAATTCCCTTCGTTATTTACGTCAAATTCTCCATGATTTCATTCTTTTAAACCTTCAGTTATTAATAAAATTGTTTTACATTATTAATACTGTTGACCATATCTATTGTACTAATAAACATGCAATTGTATTTATATATACAAAAAATAGTGGTTTACAGTTTGAACGAGAAGGCTAATTTGCATATTGATATTTAAAATTTTATTTTAATAAATATGTGCTTGGTATATGGATTTCTAATTGTTTGGTTTTATCTTAAGAAATATAAACAAAAATCTCGTGGATAAATCTTAAAAGAAATTTATTTACAAGAAGAAATATGTAATATTATCCTTTATTCCTATTTTAACTAAATAGTTAAATTAGAAAATTTACCAATGAAAGAGGGAGAATGGAAAATGGAATAGTTAGTTTCAAAGTTGTTCTATTTTCGATTATACCCCCTCTGTTCCAAATCTTTTTATTTGCATTCTTAGTCAGTTTCATTAGCCTTTCTAATTTAAATATGATATTTTATTATATCAAAACTTAAATACTTGCACCCGGAGGGTGCATATTTGCTAGTAATATATATATAAGGATTCTTTTTTTAATTTTAAAAGCCTTTTGAGTTTCTGGTCGAAATAAATTATTATGGAATGACGGTTTGTTAAGTTTTTCTTTCTTTGAAAGTTAAATATTGCTCTGTATTTAATCTAATTTATTGATTATTATACATTGAGCTCTCTTTAGGGATTTATAAAAATCCTGTGATGAATATAAGAGCATACAGTATGGTTATACAGTGAGACTTTGAAGATCCCAAATAGAATCATCCCTTACTAACAGTCATTTGGATACCTTACACACACACACACACACACACACAAACGCACACACACACACACACACACACACACACACACACATATATATATATATATATAATATATGTGTGTGTGTGTGTGTGTGTGTGTATGTGTTAAAAATATTAAAGGAAAGGCGGAAAAACATCCCAAAGAATTGATTCAATTAATATTTCCTCTTTATTTGTTAAAAATACTTAAGCACAGACTGATAATACATATATATATATATATATATATATATATATATATATATATATATATATTAAATATGATTTTATTTCCTTATATATTTTCATTTGTCAATGAGATCTTAGTATTTAATATTTCTCATTGAGACTTAACATGTATATTTACAGAATTTGTATTATTTTTCCTGCTTCTGCTGTTTCTCTGATAAGTGGATTGTTTACTTGTCTATTAAACGAATAGTTATTTTGTTAAAAATCACAATCTCTAAGACTCACATTTATATCTACGTTTTTTTGTTTCTGTTTTTCAATTCCAAACGTACATATACACACTTAACGTTTGTGCTATTAATTTGCGATTCCAACCACGCTCGCCCTGTCAGTTGGGGCTGCAGAATGCACCGACTGCACCTGGCAGAGGGTTAAGACTGCACTGTCAGCTGGGGACCGTAGAATACACCAACTGCACTCCTGCAGAGTGGTAAAATCCCCAATGGGTTCACCTGTTGTCGGTGGTGGCAGAGAGGTAAATATATATATATATATATATATATATATATATATATATATTATATATATATATGAATAAGATATAATGAAAAAACAAACGATGTTTACAACTGAAATAGGCTCATCAGAAGAGAAAGTGTGCAAACCGTTTCGGGGCCAATTCTCTTGACAATTCTCTTCTGATGAGCCTATTTCAGTTGTAAACATCGTTTGTTTTTTCATTATATCTTATTCATACTGTCGGATTAATTTCCATTTTATTTTCACATATATATATATATATAAGTCATCCACAGACAACGTGTTTCAACGTTTCACGCCTCTTCAGTGTGGCTAGACACAACAACTACCTTTCGGGAGCGAAATCCGACTTATTTTTCGTCAGCCCGATTCGTTAACCTCTCGGCCATTTGACAGCTGCCGTAAAGAGGTCGGGCTTAAACTATTAAATACATACATTTGTTTATATATTTTACGATCACCAGAGAGATCCAGTCTGTAAACAGAAGATCATTGCTTTATGCTGTCAGTGAAAGCTAATTCAAGTCACCCCTATATATATATATATATATATATATATATATATATACCATACTTTTAAAGTATAAAATATAATATCAAATATAATGATAATAAAAGAGATAAGAAAACATGATTCAGAGTTTCACGTTGTCGATTCTCATGTCTGTTAATATTCAATACGTCATAAATTCGGGAGGTGTTGGATAGTCCCTTAAATATTAATTCACCTGACGATCGCTAACGTTTCCGCCGACGAAAGACTGAGGATGGATGTCTAGTTAGTTTAGCAATTAAGCGAGAGACGCCATGATGTAAGCATCGTCCCTGCTTTGCTCCTGCCGCGGTTAAGAAAGTCTGGTTCTAAATTCTTTTAAATGTGATCACATAAAATAAAAGCCTCGTATTGTCTCTGCTAATGACAACCTTTGCGAACCATCTTCTACAAAACTAGACAACTTAGAAGAAATGAAGAGGCCCTAACCAAGAAAGACCAATTAAAAGAAATAAAGCCAGACTATAATCTTGAAAACAGACCAGACCAGTTAGAAGAATGTCCCAAGAAACAGAAATAAGTTACCACCCAAGTAAGTAAGATAAAGACTTAAATATTTGGGAGACATATACGAATAGGGTAGGTCGATCTCTCACTCTTTTAAAAGTCTTCCCTATTATTTACACCTAGCTGGAGGGAGAATAGCTGAAGGGGGAATATTTCACAAGAGTATTAGCACTGTGAAATGCAACAAGCATCGTCCAGGATTTGAACATGTTTCTGAATCTATTAACTACCCATTGCACCACGAACACCTCCTCTCTGTCGGAAGATTTTTAATTATATTTTTAAACTGAGAATCCTTCTGCATATGATTGGGGTGGGGTGTCAATATAGATTAGCTCCGACGGCATTCCCACTTTGGAGCGCCTCGACTACTATGCAGAAGATATGACCCTACTTCTTTGAGACAAGATGGTAGGTTGTATCTGGGGGAGGGAACTGAACCCCTAAAGCTATAGGGTAGGTCGATTTTTCATTTTTTTTATATATCAAATTGTCCATCTATGCGGAAGTTTTGTGTTAGTATACTGAATACTGATACTAAAAATTAGATCTTTTACTTGCACCATTGTTTAAGGAAATAGCATCAAAGATCGTCTATTAAAATGCACTAAAAATACTTGTTTTTACAGCATTTGGCCTAGAAATTGATTAGAAAATTTACCGTTTTCAATATTTAAATCAGAAAATGTTATTTTATTTTATCAAAATGAAACAAATCCTATTATAAATAGAATTCAAATCGAAAATGTGTTTCCCACCAGCACCGATATTAATTTCTAGGCAATTTTTTTGTGAATTTTAGAAAACGATCTTTAATGCTATTTCCTCAAATAATGATACAAGTAAAAGATCTAATTTTTGGTTTCAGTATTTCAGTATTCAGTATACTAACACACAACTTTTGCATAGATTGACAATTTGATATTTTTTAAAAGTGAAAAATCAACCTACCTTAATATACGAATGCCTTGCATCTCTCATATCCCCAGCAAGTAAGAAAATAATAATATAACTCCCTCGTCATTTATATACCCAGTAAGGAGGTATACAATATTCGCCAAAAAGTAGCAGAAATATCGCCAGACATGAGACTTGGTGTTTTTGTCAACTTTTAAAACCATGACAAGTCTAAGCCAAAATCGTAACTAAATAAATCCGGCCCTGTCCCTTTTAGACATGGTAAGTGTGAACTCAGCCAAATATATATATATATATATATATATATATATATATATATATATATATATATATATATATATATATATATATATATCAAACACAAACACGAGAATACAGTTAAAAAAACGCACACATTTGACCATTTACACCATCTCTGTCATTTTCAAAGGAACCGTTTCGTTTTACCTGATGAATGCTTTCAGCAAGAAACCACTGGTTGTAATACCGTTCCGAAATAAATAAATAAAAGCAAAAACTTTTATTTGTTACTTCATTGAACTATATATATATATTTATATTGAATATATTTACAAAATTAGCATTATGATCGTTGGAATAATCTAATGTGTATATTTTAATAATTAATATAAATTAAAAAATAATTTTTAAATAAAGTCGTCATGGTGGCCTAAAGTCGGTATCAGCAAATCAGCGAGGGAGTCTATCCCCTTTCACTAGCGCTAGACCAAGGAGATTGTTTTTGTATCTGAGTTAAAGCGCCACACCTACCATCAGCTCTTTACTTTACCGCACAGATCTCTGTGCTACTCATACGACGAGTTGGCGAGGGCCGGTATCGAACTAGGAACCTTGTGGTTTTTAACCGAACGCTCTACCGACTGAGCTAAGCCGGCCCTCTAGACTTAATTGCTGTTTAAACCCAAGGTTAAGACATTAGCTAGAAGTAACTACACGTACCACTTGTCTATGTTCATTTGAATCACACAGCTGAGTTTCAAATGCTGGGGGTATTTCTGTCACATCCTGTATATAATAAATAATTCTAATGTTCTTTCCTCTTATTCTATTACTGTGATACCTTGACTTACGAATTTAATTCGTTCCCCTTGTAACTCGCTTTCCTCTTATATCAAATAACTAACTTCCAGGTAGTAATAATTCTAAAAAGCTTTTACACCTTTTGGCAACCTTGACCGGGGGTCCAGCATATATAACATTTTCATTTATTTTACTTGACGTGTAAGAAAATAGACATTGGAACTTTTTTTTTTCCTGTTCCTTGGTCCCGGGAGAGTTGCTTTCTTTAAGGAGTTTTGCAATTATATCACAATGGGCAGTAAAAATATGTTAAGGATGGCGGCCAAAGACCGGAAAAACGCAAACTTAATAAAGGAGCTACCACCAGCAGGTAAATGGGAGGGGGGAGAGAAGAAGAAAGGTGATTCAATAAGTCAAGGACGACTTAGAAAGAAAGAAAGAGAAAGAAGAAAGAAAGAAAGAAAGAAAGAAAGAAAGAAAGGAAATTTTCATATTTTCTTTTTTTCTTTTTTTCTCCTTTCGCCTATTTAAAGACATATTTCCTTTGTTCAGCCTTGAGATAAATGTTCGAATTCTCTTGATCCGGGAGAGGCGGTGAATACTACCCCCAGGTAAATCATATCCCCACCCACTGTATTTCCAACAGTACTCACTAAGCCTATAGCTGTATGATCAAGAAATATATTGTATATAATATGAACGTTGCCTTATATATAGTACTGTTGCGAAACTCATTACATCAAACGGAATACTAAAATACCTTACGGTCAAGACACATTAAAAGCAACGGGTCGCTTCAGTTCCCCGAAGATTTGGCTAGAGATGAGTCTGGTCTCTAGTTAGTAACAACAGGTAGTCTAAGCAAATTAATGTTTGTAAGTCTAATATAACAATGACGAATACGACTCATCAATATGATCATCACCAGTGTTCAGCATGTTTTGTTGATCTTACCCTGATGATTTGAGTGATAATAGGTATATATATAAAGTGTGAATATATATATATATATATATATATATATATATATATATATATATATATTAAATAATTATTATATTATAAAAAATTTGGAAAAAAAAAATGTTGAAAAAAAAACAAAAAAACAATGTGCTGCTATTTTAAAGCAAGGAGAAAAAAATTTGGAAGGGAAAAATGGCAAAAAAATGTAGTATATTAAGAAAATTGAAAAAACACAGGTTTAAATAAGTTTAGTGATAAGTTTATTGGCCCACGCAGCAGTGTTTCGATCTATTAATTAGATCATCTTCAGAACATTTGTTGGTATATGAAAGATGAAGATGATCTAATTAATAGATCGAAATTGAAAAAACACAGGTTTAAATAAATTGAGTGGTAAGTTTATTGGCCGACACTGTAGTGTTTTGATATATTAATTATATCATCTCTAGGGCTTTTGTTGGTATATGAAAGATGAAGATGATCTTATTAATAGATCGAAACACTGCAGCGTCGGCCAATAAACCTACCACTCAACTTATTTAAACCTATGTTTTTTCCATGTTCTTAATATTACATACCGTCGGGTTCACGTCCTTTTCTTCACACACACACACACACACACACACATATATATATATATATATATATATATATATAAGCAATACTAATATACAGTGTTGCGTTTGATAAATTGTCATCTAAATTACGGAAAAATGAAAATAACCCTGACATTTCACTTTATCAGATATTTTAATGAAAATTACATGAAAATATGTTGAAATGCTATAGATTGAATTTATTCAAAGAAATCACCATTAGCTTCAAGCATCGTCTCCAAACGACTTCAGAGTCCCCTGCAAGATTATTCGACGGTATCTCTTCTCCTGCTTGTGTGGCAGGACGCAGTTTCCCGACATAGGGTCTTCCAGCAGTCACCCTGTCAATTAAGAGCAGCACTACTTCCTTTAGGCACTCAATATATATTTACCAACCCCTCCGCACGAGCAGGATGCGACACAAGGTCAATTTCTTAGAGTTCAGCAGGCTTGAATTCCTTCTCCTAGACCGGTTGCCTAACCAAGGTTAAAGAGCCCAGTCTGCCCTACTATTTACCCATAGCTGGAGGGAGAGTAGAATTCATACCTTTCCCAAGGATATTAGCGCTAAATGAAATGCAATTACCACGTCCAGGATTTGAACTCGGGTCGGCGAGTCCATTTCCCATGACTTTAACCATTACACCACGCGCTTCCACTCGATATAGGCCTCTGTCTCAAATGCGAGACCATATAGGAAGATGAACGAAGGCATAACGCCACCATTAGTATTGACTAACCCAAACACCAAGCTGTGGACTGTTTACTTTTCATCACTATTGGTACATCTTGTGGGGACAGAGCAAGCACTAAAAAAGCAACCTTTTCAACAAGATCTAACCAAATCGACCCTTTCACCCAAAACTGACCAAACATAACCAAATATCACCACAAAATCCATATTCTAAAGACCGAAACCCATATGAAAAACAAATTCTATTTAACCATTCCTGGCATTAAATGACCCACATAGGTTGATATGCAATTAAACAAAACTTAAATAGAGTAAGCCAACGGTTATTCTCTGAATTCAGCATCTAATCTTGGTAGAAATGTTTCTTATCTGAAGAAAATCAAAGCATGTCCAGGATGCTTGAGTTTGTTTAAAAGCTTTACAGAGCGGTCTTTCATCTTGTCCTTTATGGCTAATTATAAGAATTGTCCCTTTCTCATCTTGCATAAGAAATAGCGAATATCTTCCTGCCTGATTTGAAACTCAGACACTCCCATGTCAATAACTATGGACCGGATTAACTGTTATAATCGTTGTCAACCATACGGCCTTCATACCACCAAGAAATGCAAGAGTTATTTTCTCATCAGAACGATCAGAGTGAGGCTTCCGAACTGCCGTAAGTTCATAATTACCATTAGACCCACCCAACTCTTATATAATTATAAGATGTTATAATCGTTGTCAACCATGACCTTCATGCCACCAAGAAATTCAAGAGTTATTTTGGTTAAATCCTACTTAACGGACATAAATTCTACCATCGTATATCACCCCGCCGAAAGAAAAAATAATAAAAATCAAGGAATTAACCGAATTTGATGATTTTTTTAGTGTTGATACATTAATAAATAAAAGATATAATCCACCAGTTATTTTATTTAAAAACCTTTACATTTTTTCAGGTCAATTAACTTTGAACCACGTATGTTTGTGAATCTGTGTTACGCCTCAAAGATACGTGGTTCAAAGTTAACTGACCTGGACAAATGTAAGAGTTTTCAAATAAAATAACTAGTGCATTATATTGTTTATTCATTAATATATCAACACTGAAAATTTCATTAAATTCGGTTAATTCCGTGATTTTTAGTTTTTTTCTCTTTC
>CM042152.1:62257268-62264768 GCA_023376005.1 Doryteuthis pealeii | reverse complement strand
CAAATTCTTACACGTGTGTTTGTCGGACTGGGTTCATGTGTTTGTCGGACTGGGTTCACAATAAAGAGCGCTAAGTCTTGTGTTTGTTTACTAGAACAAAACAACGTACCAAGACACAGGTATTCCTCAGATCAAACAGAAATCCAGCCCAGAACTAGAATAACAGAAGAACAGCCATCTAGAGATAGACAGATCCAGCTAGGCAATAAGATAAAAGCTACTAAAAACTATAAAGATAAAAATATGAGTATATGGGTATATGTTTATACACTATGGAATAAGTATCCGAGATAACTATACGTCGATTTAAAGAATGGCTATTGGAGAATCGAGCTAGCGTCTGTCTACGTCATACGGTGATTCCATCTCTATGCTGATTCTCTCTGCGCGCAGTTTAAGATGGTATCGGGAAATAAAAATCTGTGTACACAAAATATGTTTCCGTGTTCCTGATTAAAGAACAAAGAACGGAAACCAGAACGAGACAGAGATAACCCCCGATGAAGAAGATCTCCAATCCAATTCGATCCGATGAATGATGGTGACGAAAGAGAAGCAAAACCCGATAACAGCAGACGCCCACAAGAACTTAAGAAATATGTCAAAATTTAACCTTGGTTACGCAACTGTCTAAGGGAAGGAAATCTCTGATTTCAAACGTATTAAACTATGCTTAAAAATTGACGTTGTGTCACAACCTACTAGCGCGGAGGGAAATATATATATAAATTATTTTTCTAAACCAAATCTAACATTTCTAGTAGAATATTTTACAAACCAAAACATATTATGGGGTACCAATCTCTGAGACTATTTTTCCAATTTATTTATTTACCCAAATCCTCTGCCACGGACAGGATGATGCACAAAGTAATTTTAAAGTGTAGTTTAAGAAAATAAAATAATATTTCTAAATATGTAATTTTTATATGTTTTTATCCATTGAATTTCAGTGTCTCTCTATCAACAATGGGACAGTGCATAGCATTCGAAAAGATTTGGATGAGTCTAATGGTAATTATGAACGTACAGCATCTCGGAAGCCTCACTCTGATCATTCTTAAATCCTATTTAACAGACATTAATTCCACCATCGTTTGTCACCCTGCCGAAAGAGAAAAAAACTAAAAATCACGGAATTAACCGAATTTAATGAAATTTTCAGTGTTGATATATAATGAATAAACAATATAATTGCACTAGTTATTTTATTTGAAAACTCTTACATTTGTCCAGGTCAGTTAACTTTGAACCACGTATCTTTGAGGCGTAACACAGATTCACAAACATACGTGTTCAAAGTTTAATTGACCTGAAAAAATGTAAAGGTTTTTAAAAAAATAACTGGGGGATTATATCTTTTATTTATTAATGTATCAACACTAAAAAAATCATCAAATTCGGTTAATTCCTTGATTTTTATTATTTTTTCTTTCGGCGGGGTGATATACGATGGTAGAATTTATGTCCGTTAAGTAGGATTTAACCAAAATAACTCTTGAATTTCTTGGTGGCATGAAGGTCATGGTTGACAACGATTATAACATCTTATAATTATATAAGAGTTGGGTGGGTCTAATGGTAATTATGAACTTACGGCAGTTCGGAAAGCCTCACTCTGATCGTTCTGATGAGAAAATAACTCTTGCATTTCTTGGTGGTATGAAGGCCGTATGGTTGACAACGATTATAACAAGTTAATCCGGTCCATAGTTATTGACATGGGAGTGTCTGAGTTTCAAATCAGGCAGGAAGATATTCGCTATTTCTTATGCAAGATGAGAAAGGGACAATTCTTATAATTAGCCATAAAGGACAAGATGAAAGACCGCTCTGTAAAGCTTTTAAACAAACTCAAGCATCCTGGACATGCTTTGATTTTCTTCAGATAAGAAACATTTCTACCAGATTAGATGCTGAATTCAGAGAATAACCGTTGGCTTACTCTATTTAAGTTTTGTTTAATTGCATATCAACCTATGTGGGGTCATTTAATGCCAGGAATGGTTAAATAGAATTTGTTTTTCATATGGGTTTCGGTCTTTAGAATATGGATTTTGTGGTGATATTGGTTATGTTTGGTCAGTTTTGGGTGAAAGGGTCGATTTGGTTAGATCTTGTTGAAAAGGTTGCTTTTTTAGTGCTTGCTCTGTCCCCACAAGATGTACCAATAGTGAGAAAGTAAACAGTCCACAGCTTGGTGTTTGGGTTAGTCAATTACTAATGGTGGCGTTATGCCTTCGTTCATCTTCCTATATGGTCTCGCATTTGAGACAGAGGCCTATATCGAGTGAAGCGCGTGGTGTAATGGTTAAAGTCATGGGAAATGGACTCGCCGACCCGAGTTCAAATCCTGGACGTGGTAATTGCATTTCATTTAGCGCTAATATCCTTGGGAAAGGTATGAATTCTACTCTCCCTCCAGCTATGGTAAATAGTAGGGCAGACTGGGCTCTTTAACTTGGTTAGGCAACCGGTCTAGGAGAAGGAATTCAAGCCTGCTGAAACTCTAAGAAATTGACCTTGTGTCGCATCCTGCTCGTGCGGAGGGTTGGTAAATATATATTGAGTGCCTAAAGGAAGTAGTGCTGCTCTTAATTGACAGGGTGACTGCTGGAAGACCCTATGTCGGGAAAACTGCGTCCTGCCACACAAGCAGGGAAAGAGATACCGTCGAATAATCTTGCAGGGACTCTGAAGTCGTTTGGAGACGATGCTTGAAGCTAATGGTGATTTCTTTGAATAAATTCAATCTATAGCATTTCAACATATTTTTCATGTAATTTCATTTAAAATATCTGATAAAGTGAAATGTCAGGGTTTATTTTCATTTTTCCGTAATTTAGATGACAATTTATCAAACGCAACACTGTATATTAGTATTGCTTATATATATATATATATATATATATATTATATGTGTGTGTGTGTGTGTGTGTGTGTGAAGAAAAGGACGTGAACCGACGGTATGTAATATTAGAACATGGAAAAAACATAGGTTTAAATAAGTTGAGTGGTAGGTTTATTGCCGACGCTGCAGTGTTTCGATCTATTAATAAGATCATCTTCATCTTTCATATACCAACAAAAGCCTAGAGATGATATAATTAATATATCAAAACACTACAGTGTCGGCCAATAAACTTACCACTCAATTTATTTAAAACCTGGTTTTTCAATTTCGATCTATTAATTAGATCATCTTCATCTTTCATATACAACAAATGTTCTGAAGATGATCTAA
Source organism: Doryteuthis pealeii (assembly GCA_023376005.1). Lineage (NCBI taxonomy): Eukaryota > Metazoa > Mollusca > Cephalopoda > Myopsida > Loliginidae > Doryteuthis > Doryteuthis pealeii. The sequence continues at coordinate 62,261,524 of CM042152.1, read as the reverse complement.
TTAATAGATCGAAACACTGCTGCGTGGGCCAATAAACTTTATCACTAAACTTATTTAAACCTGTTGTTTTTCAATTTTCTTAATATACTACATTTTTTTTGCCATTTTTCCCTTCCAAATTTTTTTCTCCTTGCTTTAAAATAGCAGCACATTGTTTTTTTGTTTTTTTTTTTCAACATTTTTTTTTTCCAATTTTTTATAATATAATAATTATTTAATATATATATATATATTATATATATATATATATATATATATATATATATTCACACTTTATTATATATACCTATTATCACTCAAATCATCAGGTAAAGATCAACAAAAACATGCTGAACACTGGTGATGATCATATTGATGAGTCGTATTCGTCATTGTTATATTAGACTTACAAACATTAATTTGCTTAGACTACCTGTTGTTACTAACTAGAGACCAGACTCATCTCTAGCCAAATCTTCGGGGAACTGAAGCGACCTTGCTTTTAATGTGTCTTGACCGTAAGTATTTTAGTATTCCGTTGATGTAAATGAGTTTCGCAACAGTACTATATATAAAGGCAACGTTCATATTATATACAATATATTTCTTGATCATACAGCTATAGGCTTAGTGAGTACTGTTGGAAATACAGTGGGTGGGATATGATTTACCTGGGGTAGTATTCACCGCCTCTCCCGGTCAAGAGAATTCGAACATTTATCTCAAGGCTGAACAAAGGAAATATGTCTTTAAAAGGCGAAAGGAGAAAAAAGAAAAAAAGAAAATATGAAATTTTCCTTTCTTTCTTTCTTTCTTTCTTTCTTTCTTTCTTCTTTCTTTCTTTCTTTCTAAGTCGTCCTTGACTTATTGAATCACCTTTCTTCTTCTCTCCCCCCTCCATTTACCTGCTGGTGGTAGCTCCTTTATTAAGTTTGCGTTTTTCCGGTCTTTGGCCGCCATCCTTAAACATATTTTTTTACTGCCCATTGTTGATATAATTGCAAAACTCCTTAAAGAAAGCAACTCTCCCGGGACCAAGGAACAGGAAAAAAAAAAGTTCCAATGTCTATTTTCTTACACGTCAAGTAAAATAAATGAAAATGTTATATATGCTGGACCCCCGGTCAAGGTTGCCAAAAGGTGTAAAAGCTTTTTAGAATTATTACTACCTGGAAGTTAGTTATTTGATATAAGAGGAAAGCGAGTTACAAGGGGAACGAATTAAATTCGTAAGTCAAGGTATCACAGTAATAGAATAAGAGAAAGAAGAACATTAGAATTATTTATTATATACAGGATGTGACAGAAATACCCCCAGCATTGAAACTCAGCTGTGTGATTCAAATGAACATAGACAAGTGGTACGTGTAGTTACTTCTAGCTAATGTCTTAACCTTGGGTTTAAAACAGCAATTAAGTCTAGAGGGCCGGTTAGCTCAGTCGGTAGAGCGTTTCGTTAAAAACCACAAGGTTCCTAGTTCGATACCGGCCCTCGCCAACTCGTCGTATGAGTAGCACAGAGATCTGTGCGGTTAAAGTAAAGAGCTGATGGTAGGTGTGGCGCTTTAACTCAGATACAAAAAACAATCTCCTTGTCTAGCGCTAGTGAAAGGGGATAGACTCCCTCGCTGATTTGCTGATACCGACTTTAGGCCACCATGACGACTTTATTTAAAAATTATTTTTTAATTTATATTAATTATTAAAATATACACATTAGATTATTCCAACGATCATAAATGCTAATTTTGTAAATATATTCAATATAAATATATATATATAGTTCAATGAAGTAACAAATAAAAGTTTTTGCTTTTATTTATTTATTTCGGAACGGTATTACAACCAGTGTTTCTTGCTGAAAGCATTCATCAGGTTAAAACGAAACGGTTCCTTTGAAATGACAGAGATGGTGTAAATGGTCAAATGTGTGCGTTTTTTTTTAACTGTATTTCTCGTGTTTGTGTTTGATATATATATATATATATATATATATATATATATATATATTTTATATATATAATATATTATATATATTATATATTTGGCTGAGTTCCACACTTACCATGCTCTAAAAGGACAGGGCCGGATTTATTTAGTTCGATTTTGGCTTAGACTTGTCATGGTTTTAAAAGTTGACAAAAACAAAGATCTCATGTCTGGCGATATTTCTGCTACTTTTTGGCGCAATATTGGTATACCTCCTTACCTGGGTATATAAATGTACGAGGGAGTTATATTATTTATTTTCTTACTTGCTGGGATATGAAGATGCAAGGCATTCGTATATTAAGGTAGGTGGATTTTCCTTTTTAAAAAATATCAAATTGTCATCTTGCAAAAGTTGTGTGTTAGTATACTGAAATACTTGAAATACTTAAACCAAAAAATTAGATCTTTTTTACTTGTATCATATTTGAGGAAATAGCATGTAAAGATCGTTTTTCTAATCACAAAAAAATTGCCTAGAAATTATATTCGGTGCTGGTGGGGAAAAACACATTTTCGATTTGAATTCTATTTATATAGGATTTGTTCATTTTGATAAAATAAAATAACATTTTCTGATTAAATATGAAAACGGAAATTTTCTACAATTTCTAGGCCAATGCTGTAAAAACAAGTATTTTTAGTGCATTTTAATAGACGATCTTTGATGCTAAAATTTCCTTAAAATGGTGCAAGTAAAAGATCTAATTTTTAGTATCAGTTATCAGGTATACTAACACAAAACTTCCGCATAGATGGACAATTTGATATATAAAAAAAATGAAAAAATCGACCTACCCTTATAGCTTTTAGGGTTTCATCCCTCCCCCAAGATACAACCTACCATCTTTTTCTCAAAGAAAAGTAGGTGTCATATCTTCTGCATATAGTCGAGGCGCTCCAAAGTGGGAATGGGCCGTCGGGCTAATCTATATTGACACCCCACCCCAATCATATGCAGAAGGATTCTCAGTTTAAAAATATAATAAAAATCTTTCCGACAGAGAGGAGAGTGTTGCGTGGTGCAAATGGGTATTAATAGATCAGAAAAACATGTTCAAATCCCTGGACGATGCTTGTTGCATTTCACAGTGCTAATACTCTTGTGAAATTATTTCCCCCTTCAGCTATCTCCCTCCAGCTAGGTGTAAATAATAGGGAAGGACTTTTAAAAAAGAGTGAGAGATCGACCTACCCTATTCGTATATGTCTCCCAAATATTTAAGTCTTTTATCTTACTTACTTGGTGGTAACTTATTTCTGTTTCTTGGACATTCTTCTAACTGGTCTGGTCTGTTTTCAAGATTATAGTCTGGCCTTTATTTCTTTTAATATGCCGTCTTTCTGCCGTTAGGGCCTCTTCATTTCTTTCTAAGTTGTTCTAGTTTTGTAGAAGATGCCGTTCGCAAAGGTTGTCATTAGCAGAGACAATACGAGGCTTTTATTTTATGTGATCACATTTAAAAGAATTTAGAACCAGACTTTTCTAACTGCGGCAGGAGCAAAGCAGGGACCGATGCTTACATCATTGGCGTCTCTCGCTTAATTGCTTAACTAAACTAGACAATCCATCCTCAAGTCTTCGTCGGCGGAAACGTTAGCGATCGTCAGGTGGAATTAATATTAAGGGACTATCCAACAACCCTCCGAATTTTATGACGTATTTGATATTAACAGACATGAGAATCGACAAACGTGAAACTCTGAATCATGTTTTCTTATCTCTTTTATTATCATATATTGATATTATATTTGTATACTTTAAAAGTATGGTATATATATATATTATATATATATATATATATATAGGGGTGACTTGAATTAGCTTTCACTGACAGCATAAAGCAATGATCTTCTGTTTACAAGGACTGGATCTCTCTTTGTGATCGTAAATATATAAACAAATGTATGTATTTTAATAGTTTAAGCCGACCTCTTTACCGCAAGCTGTCAAATGGCCCGAGAGGGTTAACCGAATCGGGGCTTGACGAAAAAATAAGTCGGGATTTCGCTCCCGGAAAAGGTAGTTGTTGTGTCTAGCCACACTTTGAAAGAGGGCGCTGAAAACGTTGAAAAAAAACCCACGTTGTCTGTGGATGAACTTATATAATATAATAATATTATGTTTTGAAAATAAATGGGAAAATTTTTAATCCGGACAGTTTTCATGAATTTTATAAAAAAAGATTTTATTTAATGAAAAAAAAAAACCAAAAACCGGGAATGGTTTTTTTTTTAAACCAAAAAAAAAAAAAAAAAACTTTTGGGGGGGAAGATCTCTTCTCTTT
>CM042152.1:62164037-62257168 GCA_023376005.1 Doryteuthis pealeii | reverse complement strand
TTGAACATTGGACTTCACAGTCACAGGAGCGCTGTAACTTTCAGGGGCACAGAAACTATATGATAGTCTTCGAGACTGAAATGCAATGATAATAGCAATTGAAAACAGGGAGATTTCAAATCATTCAACTAAAGTGGCAAGAGAGATGTTTATATCATCATAAGTAAAAAAGTAAAGTCGTCGGGGTGGCCTAAAGTCGGTATCAGCCAGTCAGCGAGGGAGTCTATCCCCTTTTCAATAGTGCTAGACCAAGGAGATTGTTTTAGTATCTGAGGTGGAGCGCCACCCCTACCATCAGCTCCTTACTTTACCGCACAGATCCCTGTGCTACTCATACGCTGAGTTGGCGAGGACCGGTATCGAACTAGGAACCTTGTGGTTTCTCGCCGAACGCACTACCGACTGAGCTAACCCGGTCCCATTTCGTATTAGTTGCTTCTCTAAAAGCTTTTCTTTAAATTACCATTCAGAAATTATTAGACTTATAGGATCCTTTGTATTATTTGGATTTTTCGGGCTGTTGTCCTCACCTTTTTTGTTATATACACAATGTTTCGACTGATGTGCCCTTCGACCTTTTTCAGGTGTTTCTTGTCAAACTCGGAAACCTTCTCTTCGAATTCAGCAGACTTCATATCGTAATCTGGAGTCTTCGCGGAACTTCGAACCGAACCCTTTATTCAATCCATCGAGTTAGAATGTTCTCATTCCGTTAATCATGGCCGGTACAAGTGTTAAGCTATGTTAAATAGAATGTTATTATTGCCCCTGGGTCAGGATTGAACCGGTAACCTACAGATGACTGTCACTTAGAAATGTATTAACTCAACTCATATATCCATTGCGCCATATGTCCAACGTTGGATGCTCCATTCCCATTATTCCCATTTCGATTATTTACAAATTTATTTTTATAGTTATAAAAATTGTTCATAAGGAAAAGATTCGTCACAAAGAAATCCCATTAATTAAAACTTAAGAATCCATAATTTCGGGATTGCAGGTCCGTATTTGAACCAGAATGTTTTTTTAAAATTTGCTCACAGTCAGTCTATTCCAAAATGGTATGATATGTTAGGCTACGTTTCTTAGGAGTAAAAGTGAAAAAATGTGACACACTTACACACTGACATTTGCATTTATTATATATATATATATACATATATATATATATATATATATATAATATATATATATATATATATAAGGATTCTTTTTTTAATTTTAAAAGCCTTTTGTGTTTCTGGTCGAAATAAATTATTATGGAATGACGGTTTGTTAAGTTTGTTTTCTTTGAAAGTTAAATATTGCTCTGTATCTAATCTAATTTATTGATTATTATACATTGAGCTCTCTTTAGGGATTTATAAAAATCCTGTGATGAATATAAGAGCATACAGTATGGTTATACAGTGAGACTTTGAAGATCCCAAATAGAATCATCCTTACTACCAGTCATTTGGATACCTTACACACACACACACACACACACACACACATATATATATATATATATATATATATATATATATGTGTGTGTGTGTGTGTGTGTGTGTGTGTGTGTGTGTGTGTGTGTGTGTGTGTGCTAAAAATGTAAAAGGAAAGGCGGAAAAACATCACAAAGAATTGATTCAATTAATATTTTCTATTTATTTGTTAAAATACTTAAGCGAGCGCAGACTGATAATATATATATATTAAATATCATTTTATTTCCTTATATATTTTCATTTGTCAATGAGATCTTAGTATTTAATATTTCTCATCGAGACTTAACATGTATATTTACAGAATTTGTATTATTTTTCCTGCTTCTGCTGTTTCTCTGATAAGTGGATTGTTTACTTGTCTATTAAACGAATAGTTATTTTGTTAAAAATCAGAATCTCTAAGACTCATATTTATATCTACGTTTTTTTTTGTTCAATTCCAAATGTACATATACACACTTAACGTTTGTGCTATTAATTTGCCATTCCAACCACGCTCGCCCTGTCAGTTGGGGCTGCAGAATACACCGACTGCGCCTGGCAGAGGGTTAAGACTGCACTGTCAGCTGGGGACTGTACAATACACCAACTGCACTCCTGCAGAGTGGTAAAATCCCCCAATGGGTTCACCTGTTGTCGTTGATGTCAGAGGGGTAACATATATATATATATATATATATATATATATATATATATATAGTCATCCACAGACAACGTGTTTCAACGTTTCACGTCTCTTCAGTGTGGCTAGACAGAGCAACTACCTTTCGGGAGCGAAATCCGACTTATTTTTCGTCAGCCCGATTCGTTAACCTCTCGGCCATTTGACAGCTGCCGTAAAGAGGTCGGACTTAACCTATTAAATACATACATTTGTTTATATATTTTACGATCACCAGAGAGATCCAGTCAGTAAACAGAAAATCATTGCTTTATGCTGGCAGTGAAAGCTAATTTAAGTCACCCCTATATATATATATATATATATATATATATATATATATATTATCATACTTTTCAAGTATAAAATAGAATATCAAATATAATGATAATAAAAGAGATAAAAAAAAACATGACTCAGAGTTTCACGTTGTCTATTCTCATGTCTGTTAATATTCAATACGTCATAAATTCGGGAGGTGTTGGATAGTCCCTTAAATATTAGTTCACCTGAAGATCGCTAACGTTTCCGCTGACGAAAGACTGAGAATGGATGTCTAGTTAGTTTAGCAGTTACGCGGGAGACGCCATGATTTAAGCATCGTCTCTGCTTTGCTCCTGCCGCGGTTCAGAAAGTCTGGTTCTAAATTTGTTTAAATGTGATCACATAAAATAAAAGCCTCGTGTTGTCTCTGCTAATGACAACCTTTGCGAACCATCTTCTACAAAACGAGACAACTTAGAAGAAATGAAGAGGCCATAACCAAGAAAGACCAATTAAAAGAAATAAAGCCAGACTATAATCTTGAAAACAGACCAGACCAGTTAGAAGAATGTCCTAAGAAACAGAAATAAGTTACCACCCAAGTAAGTAAGATAAAGACTTAAATATTTGGGAGACATATACGAATAGAGTAGGTCGATCTCTCACTCTTTTAAAAGTCTTCCCTATTATTTACACCTAGCTGGAGGGAGAATAGCTGAAGGGGGAATATTTCACAAGAGTATTAGCACTGTGAAATGCAACAAGTATCGTCCAGGATTTGAACATGTTTCTGAATCTATTAACTGCCCATTGCACCACGAACACCTCCTCTCTGTAGGAAGATTTTTAATTATATTTTTAAACTGAGAATCCTTCTGCATATGATTGGGGTGGGGTGTCAATATAGATTAGCTCCGACGGCATTCCCACTTTGGAGCGCCTCGACTACTATGACCCTACTTCTTTGAGACAAGATGGTAGGTAGTATCTGGGGGAGGGAACTGAACCCCTAAAGCTATAGGGTAGGTCAATTTTTCATTTTTTTAATATATCAAATTGTCCATCTATGCGGAAGTTTTGTGTTAGTATACTGAATACTGATACCCAAAATCAGATCTCTTACTTGTACCATTGTTTGAGGAAATAGCATCAAAGATCGTTTACTAAAATTCACAAAAAATCCTTGTTTTTACAGCATTTGGCCTAGGAATTGATTGGAAAATTTACCATTTTCATTTTATAAATCAGAAAATGTAATTTTATTTTATTAAAATGAAACAAATCCTATTATAAATAGAATTCAAATCGAAAATGTGTTTCCCACCACCACCGATATCAATTTCTAGGCCAAATGCTGTAAAACATCGATTTTTTGTGAATTTTAGAAAACGATCTTTAATGCTATTTCCTCAAATAATGATACAAGTAAAAGATCTAATTTTTGGTTTCAGTATTCAGTATACTAACACACAACTTTTGCATAGATGGACAATTTGATATTTTTTTAAAGTGAAAAATCAACCTACCTTAATATACAAATGCCTTGCATCTCTCATCTCCCCAGCAAGTAAGAAAATAATAATAGAACTCCCTCGTCATTTATATACCCAGTAAGAAGGTATACAATATTCGCCAAAAAGTAGCAAAAATATCGCCAGACATGAGACTTGGTGTTTTTGTCAACTTTTAAAACCATGACAAGTCTAAGCCAAAATCGTAACTAAATAATCCGGCCCTGTCCCTTTTAGACATGGTAAGTGTGAACTCAACTATATATATATATATATATATATATATATATATATATATATATATATATATATATATATATATGTATGTATCAAACACAAACACGAGAATACAGTTAAAAAAACGCACACATTTGACTATTTACACCATTTCTGTCATTTTCAAAGGAACCGTTTCGTTTTACCTGATGAATGCTTTCAGCAAGAAACCACTGGTTGTAATACCGTTCCGAAATAAATAAATAAAAGCAAAAACTTTTATTTGTTACTTCATTGAACTATATGTATATATATATATATATTTATATTGAATATATTTACAAAATTAGCATTATGATCGTTAGAATAATCTAATGTGTACATTTCACTAATTAATATAAATTAAAAAATAATTTTTAAATAAAGTCGTCAGGGTGGCCTAAAGTCGGTATCAGCAAATCAGCAAGGGAGTCTATCCCCTTTTCACTAGCGCTAGACCAAGGAGATTGTTTTTGTATCTGAGGTGAAGCGACACACCTACCATCAGCTATTTACTTTACCGCACAGATCTCTGTGCTACTCATGCAATGAGTTGGCGAGGGCCGGTATCGAACTAGGAACTTTGTGGTTTTTAACCGAACGCTCTACCGACTGAGCTAAGCCGGCCCTCTAGGTTAAGACATTAGCTAGAAGTAACTACACTTATCACTTGTCTATGTTCATTTGACTCACACAACTGAGTTTCAAATGCTGGGGTTATTTCTGTCACATCCTGTATATAATAAATAATTCTAATGTTATTTCCTATTATTCTATTACTGTGATACCTTGACTTACGAATTTAATTCGTTCCCCTTGTAACTCGCTTTCCTCTTATATCAAATAACTAACTTCCAGGTAGTAATAATTCTAAAAAGCTTTTACACCTTTTGGCAACCTTGACCGGGGGTCCAGCATATATAACATTTTCATTTATTTTACTTGTACGTGTAAGAAAATAGACATTGGGTCTTTTTTTTTCCTGTTCCTTGGTCCCGGGAGAGTTGCTTTCTTTAAGGAGTTTTGCAATTATATCACAATGGGCAGTAAAAATATGTTAAGGATGGCAGCCAAAGACCGGAAAAACGCAAACTTAATAAAGGAGCTACCACCAGCAGGTAAATGGGAGGGGGGAAGAAGAAGAAAGGTGATTCAATAAGTCAAGGACGACTTAGAAAGAAAGAAAGAAAGAAAGGAAGAAAGGAAGAAAGAAAGAAGAAAGAAAGAAAGAAAGAAAGAAAGAAAGAAAGGAAATTTTCATATTTTTCTTTTTTTCTTTTTTTCTCCTTTCGCCTATTTAAAGACATATTTCCTTTGTTCAGCCTTGAGATAAATGTTCGAATTCTCTTGATCCGGTAGAGGCGGTGAATACTACCCCCAGGTAAATCATATCCCCACCCACTGTATTTCCAACAGTACTCACTAAGCCTATAGCTGTATGATCAAGAAATATATTGTTGTATATAATATGAACGTTGCCTTATATATAGTACTGTTGCGAAACTCATTACATCAAACGAAATACTAAAATACCTTACGGTCAAGACACATTAAAAGCAACGGGTCCCTTCAGTTCCCCGAAGATTTGGCTAGTGATGAGTCTGGTCTCTAGTTAGTAACAACAGGTAGTCTAAGCAAATTAATGTTTGTAAGTCTAATATAACAATGACGAATACGACTCATCAATATGATCATCACCAGTGTTCAGCATGTTTTGTTGATCTTACCCTGATGATTTGAGTGATAATAGGTATATATATAAAGTGTGAATATATATAGGAAATATATATATATATATATATATATATATATATATATATATATAAAAAATTATTATATTATAAAAAATTTGGCAAAAAAAAAATGTTGAAAAAAAACAAAAAAAAAACAATGTGCTGCTATTTTAAAGCAAGGAGAAAAAAATTTGGAAGGGAAAAATGGCAAAAAAAATGTAGTATATTAAGAAAATTGAAAAAACACAGGTTTAAATAATTTTAGTGATAAGTTTATTGGCCGACGCTGCAGTGTTTCGATCTATTAATTAGATCATCTTCAGAACATTTGTTGGTATATGAAAGATGAAGATGATCTAATTAATAGATCGAAATTGAAAAAACACAGGTTTAAATAAGTTGAGTGGTAAGTTTATTGGCCCACGCAGCAGTGTTTCGATTTATTAATTAGATCATCTTCAGGGCATTTGTTGGTATATGAAAGATGAAGATGATCTTATTAATAGATCGAAACACTGCAGCGTCGGCCAATAAACCTACCACTCAACTTATTTAAACCTGTGTTTTTTCCATGTTCTTAATATTACATACCGTCGGGTTCACTTCCTTTCTTCACACACACACACACACACACACATATATATATATATATATATATATATATATATATATATATATATATAAGCAATACTAATATACAGTATTGCGTTTGATAAATTGTCATCTAAATTACGGAAAAATGAAAATAACCCTGACATTTCACTTTATCAGATATTTTAATGAAAATTACATGAAAATATGTTGAAATGCTATAGATTGAATTTATTCAAAGAAAACACCATTAGCTTCAAGCATCGTCTCCAAACGACTTCAGGGTCGCCTGCAAGATTATCCGACGGTATCTCTTCTCCTGCTTGTGTGGCAGGACGCAGTTTCCCGACATAGGGTCTTCCAGCAGTCACCCTGTGGATCAAGAGCAGCACTACTTCCTTTAGGCACTCGATATATATTTACCAACCCCTCCGCACGAGCAGGATGCGACATAAGGTCAATTTCTTAGGCGGAGTTCAGCAGGCTTGAATTCCTTCTCCTAGACCGGTTGACTAACCAAGGTTAAAGAGCCCAGTCTGCCCTACTATTTACCCATAGCTGGAGGGAGAGTAGAATTCATACCTTTCCCAAGGATATTAGAGCTAAATGAAATGCAATTAACACATCTAGTATTTGAACTCGGGGCGGCGAGTCCATTTCCCATGACTTTACCCATTACACCACGCGCTTCCACTCGATATAGGCCTCTGTTTCAAGTGCGAGACCATATAGGAAGATGAACGAAAGCATAACGCCACCATTGGTATTGACCAACCCAAACACCAAGCTGTGGACTGTTTACTTTTCATCACTATTGGTACATCTTGTGGGGACTGAGCAAGCACTAAAAAAAGCAACCTTTTCAACAAGATCTAACCAAATCGACCCTTTCACCAAAAACTGACCAAACATAACCAAATATCACCACGAAATCCATATTCTAAAGACCGAAACCCATATGAAAAACAAATTCTATTTAACCATTCCTGGCATTAAATGACCCACATAGGTTGATATGCAATTAAACAAAACTCAAACAGAGCAAGCCAATTGTTATTCTCTGAATTCAGCATCTAATCTTGGTAGAAATGTTTCTTATCTGAAGAAAATCAAAGCATGTCCAGGATGCTTGAGTTTGTTTAAAAGCTTTACAGAGCGATCTTTCATCTTGTCCTTTATGGCTCATTATAAGAATTGTCACTTTCTCATCTTGCATAAGAAATAGCGAATATCTTCCTGTCTGATTTGAAACTCAGACACTCCCATGTCAATAACTATGGACCGGATTAACTTGTTGGGATCGTTGTCAACCATGACCTTCATACCACCAAGAAATGCAAGAGTTATTTTGGTTAAATCCTACTTAACGGATATAAATTCCACCATCATATGTCACCTCGTTGAAAGAAAAAAATAATAAAAATCAAGGAATTAACCGAATTTAATGATTTTTTTAGTGTTGATACATTAATGAATATGAGATATAATCCACCAGTTATTTTATTTACAAACCTTTACATTTTTTCAGGTCAATTAACTTTGAAACACGTATGTTTGTGAATCTGTGTTACGCCTCAAAGATACGTGGTTCAAAGTTAACTGAGCTGAAAAAATGTAAGAGTTTTCAAATAAAATAACTAGTGCATTATATTGTTTATTCATTAATATATCAACACTGAAAATTTCATTAAATTCGGTTAATTCCGTGATTTTTAGTTTTTTTCTCTTTCGGCAGGGTGACAAACGATGGTGGAATTAATGTCTGTTAAATAGGATTTAACTGTTATTTCCTGATCAGAATGATCAGAGTGAGGCTTCCGAGATGCTGTACGTTCATAATTACCATTAGACTCATCCAAATCTTTTCGAATGCTATGCACTGTCCCATTGTTGATAGAGAGACACTGAAATTCAATGGATAAAAACATATAAAAATTACATATTTAGAAATATTATTTTATTTTCTTAAACTACACTTTAAAATTACTTACATCCTGTCCGTGGCAGAGGATTTGGGTAAATAAATAAATTGGCAAAATAGTCTCAGAGATTGGTACCCCATAATATGTTTTGGTTTGTAAAATATTCTACTAGAAATGTTAGATTTGGTTTAGAAAAATAATTTATATATATATTTCCCTCCGCACTAGTAGGTTGTGACACAAAGTCAATTTTTAAGCATAGTTTAATATGTTTGAAATCAGAGATTTCCTTCCCTTAGACCGGTTTCGAAATTAAGGTTAAATTTTGTCATATTTAAGTTCTTGTCGGCGTCTGCTGTTATCGGGTTTTGCTTCTCTTTCGTCACCATCATTCATCGGATCGAATTGGATTGGAGATCTTCTTCATCGGGGGTTATCTCTGTCTCGTTCTGGTTTCCGTTCTTTGTTCTTTAATCAGGAACACGGAAACATATTTTGTGTACACAGATTTTTATTTCCCGATACCATCTTAAACTGCGCGCAGAGAGAATCAGCATAGAGATGTAATCACCGTATGACGTAGACAGACGCTAGCTCGATTCTCCTATGTTACATAGCCATTCTTTAAATCGACGTATAGTTATCTCGGATACTTATGCCATAGTGTATAAACGTATACCCATATACTCATATGTTTATCTTTTATAGTTTTTAGTAGCTTTTATCTTATTGCCTAGCTGGATCTGTCTATCTCTAGATGGCTGTTCTTCTGTTATTCTAGTTCTCGGTTGGATTTCTGTTTGATCTTGAGGAATATTCTGTGTCTTGGTACGTTGTTTGTTTCTAGTAAACAAACACAAGACTTAGCGCTCTTTATTATTTCATGAACCCAGTCCGACAAACACACGTGTAAGAATTTGGCGTTGAACGAGAGATACACTCTCTTCCTTCCCTCCCGTTCAGAGCCCAGCCTAACACTTATTTCCTAAGCTAACTTTCTCGTGTTAGCTGTGGCGAATCGGAGAAGGAGGTCAACACAGGGTTAAATAAAGTCAATCAAATTCTCTGTTTTTTCCACAAAACCATTAGTTTGATTTATGCTACACTATCGTACATAATTGATAGGCTACCTATTAATTGTGCAACACCTAATTCCGAATCTTTGCCAGACTCATCTTATCACGTGACCTCAAGCAAAGTTCTACTTCAGACGGACCTGCTGTCTAGACTTGTCAACTTAAATGTCTATGCATTATGTAACAAACGGGTCTAAACTGCCCCACTATTTACCCATAGCTGGAAGAAGAATAGTTGGATGCTCATCTTTCTTCGTTGTGTAAAATGTGTTGGAATTTTGGTATATAAGGCGTGTGGTAAATGCCTACTTTTACTTATAGACTCGCCGACTAACACGTGACCAGCCTTGTTGTCCAATCACTGGCAGTACTCTGCTGCTGTTGTTGTTATTTATACTGGCTGATTCTAATGTTAGCTCATTGCTACTTGGATCTTCTTGGACGACGGACCTAAAGGATTCTATATCACAGGACTTATTCACTTACCAAAGGATTCTATAACCCAGGACTTACTTATTTACTTTAAGTTCTTTTACAACTGGCCAAGGATGGCGGCAAGATACTTAACAAAATGTAAATAGCCTCGTTCAGGATTTGAACTCGTGTCACCGAGTCCAATTTTTCTACGATGATTATCATTACACAACGCACCTCCATTAAATAAACTTTTTTTTTTTACATAAAAAAGGATGTTAGGAGTGTACTTATTTATGGGGGACAATGTAATTATTTTCATATGTACATTTGTGTAAATCCTCTGAGATCAGAATATGTATCGCCATTACTTCTTGGCTGACACTGCGTCAAGTTGTATCAACCGAATTTACTGTCATTTCTATTGGTTTTTGAAAACTCAGGCCACGTAGCCATTGGGCGGCATTAACTTCTTTTTTTTGAAAATGATTGATAAGGCATCGACAAGGAGAAGAAAATCAATGACATTTGTTGGTAGTCAAGCAAATATAAGCAAGTTTGGCGAAAAGAAGGAGAGAGAGAGAGAGAGAGAGAGAGAGAGAGAGAGAGAGAGAGAGAGAGAAAGAGAGATGTTATGTGAGGAGGGGGGATGAAATTGACAGTGTGTGCACGGAGGGAGCGTGACCCGAGTAGGGCCCTGGCCGAGTTCATCACGAATAGAATGAAAGAATATTCACTGGGGGAAAAAGGGCCGAATAGAATAGCAAATCAGGACACTAGAAAGATAAATATTAACACATACCTCTTTCTCCGCATTGATATATATATATATATATATATATATATATATATATATATATATATATATATATATATATAAATTCAGTTGTGTATCAATTTTGTTCTTGTGAACGTTTTCTGTGATATCAGGAAATATATAAAACGAAACGTAAACAAAAAACCGAGTTCTAATATATAAATATTGTTTTTTCCTTGGTTCGCTTTATTTCGGGTGACATTTACCTTTTGTCAAGGTATTTTTGACAACTGAAAATACCTTAATAGGAGAATACAATAAAATCCATGGGAAAAAATCAATATATATATATATATATATATATATATATATATATATATATATATATATAGTGAGTAAAGAAAAGAATTATTTTGAAAATATATTTTCAAAATAAATGTTCACTCTGATGAATGTGTACTATGTGTACGAAATATTTTCACACACATAAACTGTGTGTAAGTGATATCGATTAATGTGATATCGATTAAATTCATTTTATCCATCTACATTTCTTTTCCTTACTCATTTTTCCTCATATTGTCGGATTCAATGTGTGTGTGTGTGTGTGTGTGTGTGTGTGTGTGTGTGTGTGTGTGTGTGTGGTGTGCGTGTGTGTGTATTCAATTAAAAATACTGTACACTTCTTTTATACCCTTTTTGAGTCACCTGACTCTAACGTGGATCACATAATAATTAATCAGATCGTGTGGATTATCAGCTCACCCGACAATCATAACTGAGCTCTTTAGCTGAATCGGTAGAGAATCAGCCAAAGAACTTAAAGGTTCCGGCTTCGATAACCGCCTCGCCAACTCAGCGTATGAGTGGCACAGAGTGGATCTGTGGGATAACGTTGTGATGGTACCTGTGACGCTCTATCTCCATTTTCCACCCAACTATTGGTAAATAATAGGGCAGAGAGGGCTCTTTATCAATGGTACGGCAACCAGTCTAGGAAAAGGAAAACTCTGAATTCAGACCCGTTGAAAAATTAACTTTGTGTCACATCCTGATCGTGCGGGGTGAGTAAATACATATATGAATAGATAATGGAGTTGCGTGGTGTAATGGTTAGAGTCGTAGGAAATGAACTCCTAGACCCGAGTTCAAATCCTAGACGAGCCTGTTTACATTTCACATATCACTAATACCCTTGAGAAAGGTATGCATCCAACTATTCTCCCTCCAGCTATGGGTAAAATAGTAGGGCATACTGGACTCTTTAACCTGTCTAGGAGAAGTAGAACTCTGAATTCAAACCTGTTAAACCGCACTTAAGAAATTGACCTTGTGTCGCATCCTGCTCGTGCGAAGGGGTTGGTATATATAAGTATATATGAATAGATAAGAATATACTGACATAGATAGATAGATAGATAGATAGATAAAAACAAATTAAAGGAATCAGAGAATAGGGCTGGAAAGAAGTCAAACTGATGGAAGTGATGAAAATAAGAAAATTAACACGATATAAATTCTATTCTTGGTCAGGCCGAGAACTTTCCAACACTTCTTCGTAGATTGATAGATAAATAAAACCATGTCATTCAAATGTAATGTTATAGCTAATAAAAATATATGAAACGAGTAAGAGTTGGTACAGATCTTGGAGAGGGTTTTAAAAAAAATGTAGAGTCAAAATCGCATTAACAAAACGAAAAGGCTGTTAATGCCAAAACGGAAATAAAAGAAATAAAAAAGGCGGTGAGACTTTGCAAGTAAGAGATTTATTAGAAGAGCTTCTGTCTTTTGTTGTATTTTTTTTTTTTTGTCTTTTTACAAGACGATTTCATGATCCGATTTGGCCTTTGACACACATAACCATTCCTCTTAATGGGTTATGCGGTGTAATAAGGGATAAAAAAGAAAGAAGTGAACAAAGAGAGATACGGGGATGATAGAAATATTATAATAAAAAATAATAGAATGATTTTAAAAAAGAAATAGAATTACATGAGAAAAATAGAAAAAGGCAACCTTATAAAGTAGATGGGAGAAAGGAAACCTTATTAGATAGATAGATAGATAGATAGATAGATAGATAGATAGATAGAAATAGACTTCTATTATACAGGATACATGGATATATAGAACAACCTTATAAAGTATGGATATATAGGCAACCTTATAAAGTAGATGGAGAGAGGAAAAGTTATTAGATAGATAGATAGATAGATAGATAGATAGAAATAGACTTCTATGACACAGGATACATGGATATATAGAACAACATTATAAAGTATGGATATATAGGCAACCTTATAAAGTAGATGGGAGAAAGGAAAAGTTATTAGATAGATAGATAGATAGATAGATAGATAGATAGAAATAGACTTCTATTATCCAGGATACATGGATATATAGAAATAGAATTAGAAACATAGATTGATAGATAGACAGATGGATAGATTGATAATGAAGAGAATATCATAGATAGAGAGATCGATCGATAGATAGATAGATAGATAGATAGATAGATAAAGAAGAGAATTATTAGACGGATAGATAAAGACGAGAATGTGACAGAGAGATAGATATATACATATATACATTTCGCATGTAAAAAAAGACTTTATGTTTATCCAGCCTGGAAAATAGATCAATAGATACATACATACATAAATAGATACATTGATTGATATATACATATATATATATATATATATATTTACCTAAACCTCCGCACGAGCAGGATGCGACACAAGGTCAATTTCTTAAGCGGAGTTTAACAGGTTTGAATTCCGAGTTTTCCTTCTCCTAGACTGGTTACCTAGCCAAGGTTAAAGATCCCAGTCTGCCCTGCTATTTACCCATAGCTGGAGGGAGAACTGGATTCATACCTTTCCCAAGGGTATTAGCACCATGTGAAATGCAAATAGCTTCGTCTATGAATTGAACTCGGGTCGACGAGTCCATTTCCTACGACTCTAACCATTAGACCACGCGCTTCCATAAATATACTTATGTATATATGTATATTTGGGAAATTGATGTGATGTAATGGTTTTCGTCGACAAGACGACACAACTTCAAATCCTGTACGAGGCCGGTTGCAATTCACTATATAGCACTAATGCCCTTAGGAAAGGTATAGATCACTAGAAAAGGTATGTATCCAAGTATTCTCCCTCTAGCTATGAGTAAATAGTAACACGGAATGGGCTCTCTGACCTTGGCAGGACAACCAGTCTAAGAAAAGGAAAACTCTGAATTGAAAGCTGTTAAACTGGGCTTAAAAATTGACCTTGTGTCACATCCTGGTCATGGGGACTGGTTAGTAAATACATATAGATAATATATAGTAATTTATAGATAAGAACATACTGATAGATAGATAGATAGATAAATAGATACATACATACATACATACTTACATACATAAGAACAAACTGATGTAGATAGATAGATACATACATACATACATATATAAGAACATACTGAGATAGATATTTCGGATGTAATAAGGATCCCGACTCTGCGAGTTTATCATCATTGCAGATTCATATCGCTGGACTTGTTACATTTTAAAACTTTCATTCGCAACCGGAACATTTTCCTGAACTTTTTTATATTCATATACATTTTTACTGCAGACTCTTTTGAGCTTTTTATGATAAAAATGCTTATAGTTTTTAAAAATAAAATTTATTTTATTTTTAACAATAAATACGTATTTAAAATTTTTTTTTTTAAATTCCGGTACTGATCAAGAGCGTTCTGTGCCTCGTAATTAATGATATATTCATTTCGTCTTTCCGTTTACAATGTTGCTTTGATAAAGACATCTTATTATAATGGAGATTGTGTGTTTTTCTGTCTGTAACCGAAACTATATTACTACTCAAGTCACAATTCCCTTAATTATTTATTTCAAATTCTCCATGATTTAATTCTTTTAAACCTTCAATTATTAATAAAAATTGTTTTACATTATTAATACTGTTGACCATATCTACGTACTAATAACATGCAATTGTATTTATATACAAAACAAAATAGCGGTTTACAGTTTGAACGAGAAGGCTAATTTGCATATTGATATTTAAAATTTTATTTTAATAAATATGTGCTTGGTATTATTGATTTCTAATTGTTTGGTTTTATCTTAAGAAATATAAACAAAAATCTCGTGGATAAATCTTAAGATAAATTTATTTACAAGAAGAAATAACTGTAATATTATCCTTTACTTCCTATTTTAACTAAATCGTTAAATTAGGAAAATTTACCAATGAAAGAGGGGAGTAATGGAAAATGATGGAAGGGTTAGTTTCAAAGTTGTTCTATTTTTCGATTATACCCCCTCTGTTGCAGATCTTTTTATCTGCATTCTTAGTCAGTTTCATTAGCCTTTCTAATTTAATATGATATTTTATTATATCAAAACTTAAATACTTGCACCCGGAGGGTGCATATATTTGCTAGTATTCATAATGTCGAAACAGATTTCTGTCAGCAAAAACTTTTAACATCTTGTTGTTTTTTCTATAAAACGTTCTTACATATATATATA
Organism: Doryteuthis pealeii; assembly: GCA_023376005.1. NCBI lineage: Eukaryota > Metazoa > Mollusca > Cephalopoda > Myopsida > Loliginidae > Doryteuthis > Doryteuthis pealeii. The sequence continues at coordinate 62,241,939 of CM042152.1, read as the reverse complement.
TATATATGTATATATATATATATATATATATATATATATATATATATGTGTGTGTGTGTGTGTGTGTGTGTGTGTTTAAAGTAAAAAGAAATTAAGATAATGTCATGCTGGCATAAACATTCCTGTGTGGGAGGTTTAGTTTCTTTGCTTAGTAGTATACCAACCTATATGTTATTTAATGCCAAAGTCATCATTATAGAACATAATGGTACTATTTAATCCACAAAAGTCTCTACAGAACCACACCTGTAAAACAAAATTGATTACCAACTGTTGTCTTGCACTCTAACAATTCGCTGATTGAACACATTAAATGAGAGTATGAATTGCCAATGAGAGTAACGCCTTGGAAATGCATAAATATTTTCCCGCGGTTCCGAAGATGGATAGATTTTATCTCTGTTTACTAATTATTGCTCTCAGAACGTATCCCATTGTATTGTTATATGCAGACAAACGCCCCCGTAAACTACCTTACAGTGAACTCACAGATGGCACGCGAAAGACAGGACGCCCCCCCCCAAAGCGGTTCAAAGACCATATTAAGACAACGCTGAAGAAATGTAACATGACACATTCGAGCGCGGAGGATCTGGCATCCAACAGACAGGATTGGAGAGACGCCTGCCGCACAGGAGCTAAGCACCTCAATAATGAGATAAATAGGACTGCAAAGCGGAGACGTCTTCGTCGTCATGAACAACTAAATGTAGATAGGAATTTCCCCTGTAATGTGTGTGACCGCATCTGCAAGTCCAGAATTGAACTAATGAGCCACCAGAGGGTCCACAAATGAAGATATGGAGTGACGTCATCGTCGTCAGCGACGACTTTGAAAAGAAATAAAGAATAAGCGATGCGTGTATTAAAACTGCAGTTACTACTATAGAATATATCAATGTTTACTTTTACATTATCATCAAATTACGTACCCGGCCTTCGGGCCTGTGTCAAGTGGCTTCGGCCTCTGGACCGGTAAAGTAATAAATAACGGCGTGATCCCCCGGGGCCTTCCCCTGGCAATACCTGTCCCCTTGATTTAAAGGGACATGGCTGGGTTTATTGCTCAATGCCGGGGGCCCTTTAGGGGAATGCCAACGGAATCCACGCATTTTTGTGCCTGCCATCCTTGAGCTTCGGCTCGTGGGTGGTCTCACATTAATAGAGCCTGAGCCGCATACGTGGGATGTGTGGTAAATAATTCATCAAATTGCACTGACATAACGGGCACCCATGACTCTCTCTCTCTCTCTCTCTCTCTCTCTCTCTCTCTCTCTCTCTCTCTCTCTCTCTCTCTCCTCGTCCCTATCGGTCACTGCCCTGGCAGGTCTTCTGCGCGGCATCCAGATTTCGTACAGAGTTGATTGTTGTAAGTTTTCGCTGGTCCATTTACACTGGTGTGTCATGTGTAGGTGTCCACCGAGAGAAGTTCATTCTTGCTACACCAGCAATGTCCAGCATATCTTGTTTGTCATACTTGGATGGTTTGTGTGATAATAGGCAAGCGGCAGTACAACTGCTTTGTTGTGAGGTGCTGCTTCCAGGATTTGTTCAAGATAATATGCAGCATCCTTGTGTAGTTTCCATGTAGGTTTTTCTCAGCAAGATGTGACACAAGGTCACTTTTAAGCGGAGTTTAACAGGTTTTAATTCCTTTTGGGTTTTTTATCTTATCAAGGTTAAAGAGTTATTCTGCCCTACTATTTTACCCATAGCCTGGAAGATTAGTGGTTGGAGGGAGTTTTTCCCAACCTTGGAGCCCTCTCAAGCAGTTCAACGAAGCGTCTTATGAATCTGAGAGCTCGATCCCCTCATGGAAAGAGTAGGCAATCGAAGTCCAGCCAGCACGGCCTGGCCATAGAGTAGGACTAGTCAGGGCGGCTGTACTTCTAGATCAGCAGTGTCAGATCTGATGAGACTTGCTGTCATCAGAACCTGTTAGAGCTGGCATGAATACTTTATCAAGTGCCCCTAGTGTTATACACATGATTTTCACAATGAGATACTCCTCCATTTACAAATAAAAAAATCTTATAGTATGTCAATTGTTATACAACACTGGCTTGCGTTAATTTTTTCTTATCGCAATTTTATGCTGAATTCAAAAATACCATTCATTGTGTTAAGTCAGATCTGGTTTTTAAGATACTTCATAAGATGTACATAATAGTAACACATATTTAAAAGCCTGTGGACTCTATTTGCCATAGTTATAATACTGTTATATACAATTCAAGTAAAGCTTGTATCTTAAAACCATTGATCTGATTAGAAAAAATGAGTATGATTTTTGAATTCAGCGTAAAAAAACTGCCTTAAAATCAACTATATATTTGACCTTGAAATAATTGCAGGCCAGTGTTATAGTTCACTATAGTAGTTTTTCATGAATTTTATTTTGTTTTGAATGTAGCAACTATACGTCAAAATCCCTTGCGAGTTAATCTGATTATTGACAATATATGAATTGGAACAATGGAAATATGACTATTTTTTCATCCTGTGAAGGAATGTGTTGCGGATATATTTTTGAATTTTAAAAATTTCACACGGGCCGCACAGACCCAAATTGTGGGCCGCACAGACCTACATTGTGGGCTGCATGATATCCGATAGCTGCACTACATGTTTACCAAACTCTCCGTACGAGCAGGATGTGACACAAGGTCAATTTCTAGGCGAAGTTTAACAGGTTTGAATTCAGAGTTTCCCTTCTAGATTGGTTGCCTAACTATGGTTAAAGAGCCCAGTCTACCCAGTTAGTAACCCATAGCTGGAGGGGAGTAGTTGGATGCATACCTTTCTCTAGGGTATTAGTGCTATGTGAAATGTAGACAGCCTTGTCTAGGTTGTGAACTCGGGCCGACGAGTCCATTTCTTACGACTCTAACCATTACACCTTACGCCTCCAACAACTGTTATATACCCATTTCAAATCAAAAATAGGTTACAAAAGTCGCCATTTTTCGCCAACCCCACCAAATTTGGAGAGCTAAAAATTGACATAACTCTGCCAATTTTTGGAATTGGAAGATCAAATTTTGGGAATTGTCTAACGTTAATATCGTCCACACCCGAGTGCATTCTACAACTCTAGCCATTAAACTAGGCGCCTCCAGCCCGATGGTTGCAGTAGGCCCACTACTGATATATATATTTACCAACCCCTCCGCACGAGCAGGATGCGACACATGGTCAATTTATTAAGCGGAGTTCAACAGGTTTGATTTCAGAGTTTTCCTTCTCCTAGACTGGTTACCTAACCATGGTTAAAGAGCCCAGTCTGCCCTGCTATTTACCCATAGCTGGAGGAAGAGTAGGATTCATACCTTTCCCAAGAGTATTAGTGCTAAGTGAAATACAATTACCACGTCCAGGATTTGAACTCGGGGCGATAAGCCCACTACTGAATAGAACTTCCCAACCCGGAAGCCGGAAGCAACATAATCTCCCTCAACGTATTTTACACTATGTCGTTCAAATCTGAACCTGACTCATATCAGGAAGAAACTTTTGTTTGTAGCAGACATTTTTTTTTTTTTTTTGCATTTTTGAAAAATAAAATTTTCCTAAAAGCCTCGGACCAGTTAAAATCGATAGAAAAAGCAAAGAATTACATAAATATTTAAATGTTGCACCTCATCAAAAACGCATTAGATTTTTGGTTGATTTTTTCTAACATCGATTAAAAGAATATTTCCTGAGAAACAAACGCTCCCAAATGACACTATTGATGTTAATGTAGTATGTAATTCAGTTAAAAATATCAAACTCAAAAGTTTTATTGACTAACATAATAAAAAGAAAATCCGTTCCGTTATTTAATATACTGGTCTGGAATAACCACACTGTCACTAAAATATTATTTATCGCTGAAATAACATCAAAATATGATTGAATTACTCATTCTGACATTTTATGTTTCATTCTCCGCATTTTATGTGATCTCCATATCTCAAGAAATCATGATTTTGAATATTTTAGCAATTTCTTTTCGCCATTAACTTTAATGATCAACACATTTTTTTTGTTTTGTTTTTGTTCTTTGTTTTTGTTTTTGTACACTGTCTTTAGTCACATTTCATGCAACTTCATATTCCTATTCTGCTAGGAAATTTCATCTGGTACAGCAAGTATTTGCTCGTCGTGCCTTTTGTTGTCTTCCGGGTAAATGAAACATCGCATATATTCGTGTAGGTATTTACCCAACCCGTTCACTTAATATGGGATGTGACACAACGTCACAAGTATGGGGCATCCAGCGAGGATCTAACTCGCTATTTAGTACCAGCTTTCTAAACATTATACCCTAATGGGACGCCTTTTTACTCAAACCGTTCAACATCGGTAGTATGTGACACAAAGTCGCAAGTATGGGGCCTCCAGCGAGGATCAAGCTCGCTATTTAGCAGTAATGGATCTGCAAAACTAGCTTGCTAACCAGTACGATGGGACCCCCTTTTCCAAACCCGTTTACCACGGGGAGGATATGACAGAATGTCACAAGTATGAGGCATCCAGCGAGGATCGAACTCGCTAACCATTACACACCAATGGGACGCCTTTTTACCCAACAACCTGTATTGGTAGGATGTGACACAACGTACCAAATATAGGGCATACAAGGCATACAATTAGGACCGAAATCTCTATTCAGGGGTAATGGATCTACGAGACTGGCTTGCTGATCATTGCACCACGATGTGACGTCCTTTTACCCGACCCGTTCGCCACGGGTAGTATGTGACTCAATGTCACAAGTATGAAGCATCGAGCGAGGACGGAACTCTCTACTCAGTACCAGCTTGCTAACCATTACACTACGATGGGACGCCCATTCACCCAACCCATTCGCCACGGGGAGGAAGCGACACAAGGTCACAAGTATGAAGAATCTAGTGAGAATCGAACTGGTTATTCAGTAGTAATAGATCTGCGAAACTAGTTTGTTAACCATAATACCACGATGGGGCACCCTACGTATTTATCAAACCCGTTCGCTACGTGTAGGAAGTGACTGTCAAGGAATCGATGAAAAGTTTTCGTTTGTAATTCAAGTAAGGTAGTATTCCCATGATTGTCCTTTTCAATACAATTATTGTCATTTTGATCCCAATGATTGTCATTTTCATCCTAAGGATTGTCATTTTCATCCCAATGATTGTCATTTTCATCCTAATGATTGTCATTTTCATCCCAATGATTGTCATTTTCATCCTAAGGATTGTCATTTTCAACACAAGAATTGTCATTTTCATCCCAATGATTGTCATTTTTATCCCAATAATTGTCATTTTCAACACAAGGATTGTCATTTTCATCCCAATGATTGTCATTTTCATCCTAAGGATTGTCATTTTCAACACAATGATTGTCATTTTCATCCCAATGATTGTCATTTTTATCCCAATAATTGTCATTTTCAACACAAGGATTGTCATTTTCATTCCAATGATTGTCATTTTCATTCCAATGATTCAGCTTATTAATATCATTATTTTTCTTGATTCATACCAACTGAAGCGTTCTCTAAGACGAACAACTATTATTATAGTGTAAATTATTCAAACTAGTAACCTCATCTTCTCCGTTTCAAACGCCATATCTCAGTCGATCCTTTTTCCGACTATCCAAATGTTATCTTGAGTTTTAAGAGAGGTATTGAGAATATCGTACATATATTCAGACTGAGATCGTTATCTTTGTTATTTGTTTTGTTTTGTTTTGTTTTTTTCATCTCAATATTTCGTTCTTCCTCTTTTGTGAAGTCTTGATATGTCGTTTAGTACTAGAATAGGGTAAGCTTTTATATTTGTATTTAATTCTCTTTGGATAATGAATGTTTTGAAAGGCCGTCTCTTGAAATTGATAAATCGTGCTTAACATCGACAACTGTTTAATTAGAACCCATAAGATTACATTGTGATATTTTTTAGCATTTTATTAAGCGTTAATGTAAATTACCTCAACGCAGGTTTCTCTAATTCTTTCGATGCGTCTTTCTAATGTTAATTTTTGTAATGACATAAAAACAGAAGAAAAAAACAGACATCAAATTCGTTTTTAATCAAACTATCGATACTTTCTCTGGAAAATAAATGCAGACCCGAATTCTAATTTGGACAATTTTATTTAGAATCGACAATGTGAATTTTTGTTTATTAAAGCGACTTTGCATTGTTTGTTTGTTTATTCATTGATTTTAACGGCGTCTGGGGTTATGTCATGCCTAACGGTTAGGAAGTTATACATATCGTGTATTTATATTTATACTTTTTAGTAATTGGTTTTAAAAATGTGTTAGCATTATTGGGGATTATGTTGTATGGTATTGATTTGTTTCATGTCTATATTCTATGGTATAATTTTATTTCCCTCAAAAAAAGAGAGAATATCCTCCATGTTGACATTTTCAAACAGATCTTTCATATTGTTTGCTTTAAAATAACGGTTTCTGATGTGAACAAGAAACCTGCATTCAATGAATAAGTGTTTAACTGTCAAAGATGTTTGACATGTTCCACATTGTGGTTGTTGTTCTTTTTTGAGTATATTGAAATGCGTTAGTCTTGTATGACCAATGCGTAATCGGGATACAATGACTTGTTCCTTTCTAGACTTCCTTAAAGTTGGTCTCCAGCCTCCCAAAGTGGATTTGATTAGGAAGAGTTTAGTGTGGATGTTGTTATTCCAGTGTTGTTGCTATTTTGTATGAAGGAATCTATTAATTTTAGGTTTCAAATCAGTATATGGTATCTTGAAATTGTCGGGGATCAAATCATGTTGAACGGATGATATTTCCCATCAATATATTCTGTTTCTACTCGACAGAAACTGTCAGTGCTTGCAGGTATTTTACTCTTCCAGCCTCGACCATTAGCAAAATGCAAAATAGGGCCAGTTATTAGTGGTTTATATGTATACCCACTCGATCACGCGTGTTTTATGTCGAATCATTCAAAATGTACCTAAGCCCTTCGTCTATTGCTGCAGGCTGCAAGGTATTATATGACTATTCCCCCACTAAGTCTACTTGGGGTGCCACATCCGGTAGGGGTGGAGCCGTAACCATACAGCGCTGGATGGCTTTTTAAAACTAGTTTTTTGCTGTCAATTTTTTTTAATGACGTTCAGGGTCAATGTAGACCCTACGAAATTATCATTCAGTTGCAAATTGGACTGGAATTTGCCTTATTCTGAAGCCTAGAACATTTTTAGTTCATTGTTCTACTTTTTTGTAATCTCTATGTTGTGCCGTGTTCTTTTTTTTGGGGGGGGGCGTTGGAGGGGTTGCTGGGATACGGTTAGTTATATACATTATGATAATTTTAGTAATATATCTATATCATTGTCTACAGACACCTATCTAATATTGTTAGGAAAAATCAATTTGCATTCTATGTTGATAAATGCGGAGGCTTTGTGTAATGATTATCGCTGTAGATACGGTGACCTGAGATCAAATTCTGAACGAGGCTTTTTGCATTTCACATAAGGCTTGGGAAAGGTATTCACCCTTCAGTTATGGGTAAATAGCAAAACAGACTGGACTCTTTAACCTTGGTATGGCAACTGGCTCAAGAAAAGGAAAACTTTGAATTCAAACCTATTAATTGATTTTGTGTTGCATTCTGCTCGTGTGCAGGGGTTGTTAAATACATATGTTGATTAATGTAAACTTTTGCTTTTCTCTGTGTATTCCCCATTTTTTCAGGCTATTTCTTTTAGTTCATTCACAAACATTGACTCCTGTTTCGACCTATTTGGTTTTCGTTTGCTTTGTTGTACACTTGCTATTTTCAAGGCATATATAAATAAATACATGTCTGAAGTAGTTCCATTTCTTTTAAACAAGATGGGACATAAATACCTCTGAAATTTTAAACTGTCAAATTAAATTAAGCAAGTGACAGTAGTAGCTCCATCTAGCTAATGTCTTATCATTGCTTGGACCGGTCTTGTTTATAAAGGTTGACAAAAGGACTAAGGTAACTAATATTTAAAAGGATTTACTGCAGTTTAAATACAAAACTACAAGTTTCTTTTAATCAATGAACCTGTGGTTCAGAAATGTTCAACCCATAATAGTATCGATTTTCTTTCCGGAACAGTATCATTCCGAAGTAACGTGAAACGAACACGAAAAGGTCTCAGTATGGAAATGACTGATTCATCAGTCTTAAAAACCTGTCAACAGCAAACGATAGTGTGCACCGGTCCAAGCTATGAATGTAACTGATCTTATCTAAAAGAAATGGTAGGATATTAGCTAAATGGAGCAACCATTACCACTTGCCTATGTTCACTTACACCACACAAGTAAGAGACACCCTGTCAGCTGTTGCAGCAGAATACGACTGTACCTCTGCATAGGGATAAAATCCCCCCAATGAGGCCAGCTGGTGACGACCCGTGATGCATGAGGACGAATCCAGGTGACTGAGCCGTTCATGACATGCACCACTCCACTCTGGTCCTTACTTAGGCTAGATGGGCGGTCGGTGAGGCCCCATCTAATCGATAGGCTGGCCACATCAAGCTCTATTACTTTATGATTGCCCTGACACTATTGCCCTTATGGTAAACTTTCAACTCTTTTATGTTATATATGCTAGAAGGCGGTGCTTGGGGGTCTTAGTGTCGTGGATATGACCAACTGCATCTAGTGGTGAAGTTTCAATTTTGGAACTCTGTGGGGTGTGGAGTAACCATTCATTGCCATTACTCCCAGGTCCACTCTGATCCGGAGTGGTAGTACCTAGTTAGGGTCCCATCTATGGGTTAAATAGATAAAAAAATTAGCTGTTTTTTTTAAGTGAACTTTCTAAAAATTGAGTTTAAAGGAAAAATTGAATACCCAACCAAAATGAATAAAAAATCGTCTTCGGTATAAATAAATGATATGCCGTAAAACCAACCAATGCAGGCGACAGTTTAAAGGATTATTTCCTAGTTGAGTAACCTGAGTGACCCAGAAAAAAGAGAACCTAAATTATTTATTTATTTTCCCATTAAACTAAGCCTGAGCCCTAACCCTAACCATAACACTAAACCCTAACCGTAACCCTTGTTGGACTTTAAAAAAATTAAATTAAAATTAACAGTTTTATTACAAAATGTGTGGGTTCTGTTTTTTCTGGGTCAACCTGTAATATTTTGTTACTCAACTGTCGCCACAGGCTTATTGCCCCCTTGAGGCGCCCCCTAGAGAGGGAAAACCGACGGGATCGACGCAATTTTTATGCGCCCACGTTAAAACGAGACCTTGTGTCCAGCGGGGATGAGAGGCAAATACCCTCAACTAGGGGGGTTAGGGTTAGGGTTAGGATTAGGCTTTAGGGTTAGGGTTAGGGTTTATGGTTAGTTTAATGGGAAAATAAATAATTTGGGTTCTGTTTTTTTTCTGAGTAAGAAATAACCGTTTAAAGTGTGTAAGACATTTTTGTTGCAGCCTGTATTTGCACTAAATTTTAGACACACTTGTCCGGGAACAACCAACGTGTTTCGCCACCGCTTAGCGTAGATTGTCTTCTTGAGTGACTTTTACAATCATTTCTATTGTTTCAATTGACAGTTGTTTTGTTGGCGCCATGTTTCCATCCAATTATATATGCCAAATCTCTTGCTGTTATTTGCAAACAAAACATCGTTTAGCTGCAGACTGATTTGCATATCTAGTTTTTTTGCTGATATTCGTTTTAGGCATGCAAATTATATGAAAGATAACTTCATAATTTTTGCTCAACATTTGGTCATTCTATAATTTTTGACTTTTTCATGGCTTAGAAAAAATATCAATAATTCAAATAATTTAATCTCGTTAATGGGCTGGGTTAGCTCAGTCGGTAAAGCGTTGGACAAGCAAACCACAAGGTTCCTAGTTCGATACCGACCCTCGTCAACTCTACGTACGAGTAGCATAGGGATCTGTGCGGTAAATTAAGGAGCTGATTGTATGTTTGGCGCTTCACCTCAGATGCAAAAACAATCTCCTTGGTATAGCGCTAGTGAAAAGGGGATAGACTCCCTCGCTGATTGGCTGATACCGAATGTAGGCCACGACGACATTTTTCGACTTGTTAAAGGAACATTTCATGACGCTAGGATGTTCAGCTATTAAAGAAAAATGTTTTGCGTCTTATCAACTATTAGTTTATTTACTGCTAAATAATTTTTTTTAAATATAGCACTATTGTCTGTTAATCGACGTGAAAGGGTTGTTGTTCTTTGAAGTTATTTTAAAAGTGGTAATAATATATAATTCTTTCATAATTTGAATTTCTTTCTTCTGTTATTTCTTTCTAACTTAACCTCTTCATTCTTTATTTCTTGCTTCTTTCATTCTTTCTTTCTCACTTCTCCATTTTTCTTTTTCTTTCTTTCTTTCTTTCTTTCTTTCTCGCCTTTTCATTTCTTTCTTGCGCGTTTATTTTTCATTTGTACTTATCTGTTTCTTTCTTCTTTCATATCTTTCCTTTCTTTTTTTCTTCTTTTTTTCTTTCTTTCCCATCTCTCCATTTCTTTCTTTCTTTCTTTCTTTCTTTCTCACCAATATATTTATTTCTTGTCTGTTTCTTTCTCTTTTAATTCTTTTAATTCTTGCCTGTCCGTTTCTTTCTTTCTTTCTTTCTTTCTTTCTTTCTTTCTTTCTTTCTTTCTTTCTTTCTCACCTATCCCTTTCTTCTTGCTTCTTTCTTTTCTTTTTCTTCTTACCTATCTGTTTCTTTCTTTCCTATCTCTTTCTTTCTTCTTTCTCACTATTCATTATTCTTTCTTTCTTTCTCACCTATCTTTTGTTCTTTCTTTCTTTCTTTCTTTCTTTTTTTATTCCTTTGAAGACTATTTTTTTTCTTCTTGTCAACCAATTTTCTTCCTTCCTCCCTTTTTCCATCCTGTCTCTTTCATTCTTTTTTCTCAGACAATCCATTTCATTCATCCTATTTATACAAATAATCTGAATAGATTTCAGTCGACTTGCCAACATGACTGTTGCTATCATCTGAAATCCAGAACTATAGATCCTGATGTAAAGAGTCCTATCATTTATGATAGGAAATATACGAGTTGACATAGAAATATTGGTATCTTTCCAGAACATGTTTTATCTTCCACAGAAAAAAAAATCCTCCAGGTATCTTTGGCAGACCATCAGGAAATCGAATATTTTTTCCTTCATAAACTGAATTCTATAAATACTGGAATGAATTCTGTGCAACATGTGCAAGCCAAACAAACCAACGCCAGCATCCTGAAGGTGGGTCATTCTTAAAATTAATACACAAAAAACTTAAGAGGCTTTATAAATAAACTAGCAGCGGCTACTCAGCGTCGCCTGGGTAGAGGGGTTTTTTTAAGTTAGTCCCGCAGATCCATTATTACTGAATCGTGAGTTGAATCCTCGTGGGATACCCATTTAAATCCCTATGTAAAAAAAAGACGTTGCATTGATCCAGATACTCTGAAAAGAATTGTTAATGTCTACTATCTAAAATATTAAAGGAAAAAATCTATGCTGTTATCATTTAATTTATTTTTTAATTATCTTCACAATATAAATCAAATGTCTATTATTTTCGCTCAAAAACTAAGCCCAGATGATATTTAATGTGTATATATATTTACTTTGTCGTTAATTGTTTTATTTTCGAAGTTTCCCCCGGACATACATATACACACAACTACCCTTTATATATGTATAGATGCAAACCTGACTCATAAGGGAGCCCATAGAACAAAATATCCAAACTTGTTGCAAATACAATTACGAAACTTGAATGCTGCCCCAATAGCCAGGTCACGACAAAATTGCTTAAAACTTCACCCATAACAATCGTTAATGTCAAAGGAAAAGCCCTGTCGACTGGGGCTTTAGAATACACCGACTGCACCTCTGCAGAGGGGTAAAATTGGCCTCCTGTTGGCCATGGATGGTGACCCGTGATACTTAAGGCCGGAATCCTCGTGGCTGAGCAGTCCATGACGTGCAACACTCCACTTTGGTCCTTACATAGGCTAAACAGGCGGTCGAGAGGCCCCTTCAGATCAATCGTTTTTTCTATTTAACCCATAGATGGGACCCTAACAAGTACTACCACTCCGCGTCAGAGTGGACCTGGGAGTAATGGTGATGATTGGGTACTCTCCAAAATTAGAACCTCACCACTAGATGCAATTTAACAACATATCTAGGTCACTAAGACCCTCAGCCACCATTCTAGCACATATAATAAAAAAGGTTTGGAGGTTCTATAAGGGCAATAGGGTTGGGACAATCATATAGGGGCTAGGCATGGAGACGCGTGGTGTGATGGTTAGAGTCGTAGGAAATGGACTCGTCGACCAGAGTTCAATTCCTGGACGATGCTGTTAGCACTTCAAATGGCGCTAATACCCTTGGGAAAGTTATGAATCCAAATCTCCCTCTAGCTATGGGTAAATAGCAGGGCAGACTGAGCTCTTTAACCATAACTATGTAACCAGTCTAGGAGAAGGAAAGCTCTTAATTCAAACTTGTTAAACTCCGCTTAAGAAATTGACCTTGTGTCGCATCCTGCTCGTGCGGGGGGGGTAAATATATATAGGGGCTAGGTTAGACGAGACTATCCGATTTACTTTGTTGGGTTCTATTTATTTCTCTTTCAGTATTTGTATTGTGCTTTAAGCGATAAAGGGTAAGAAATAATCTTTCAAATTCTTTGGGATTATGAAGGTAGACATTGGTTCTTTCTAATATCTTAAAAGTGAAATGTCCGTTTCGTCAGACGAAAAAATGACAGAAAATCGAACATTTCAATTTAGTTTCCTCAAGGAAAAGCGTATCACCAGCAACCAGCCTAGACGATATAGATATTGATATATACAAGGGCTACTCAAAATAGTCCATATAGACCCCACCTCGGTGAATAAAGTTATGGCAGAATGAATAAATGCATAGGTGTCCACAATAAGTGAGTTTACTAGTTAGCATTTATAACTCTCTTTACAAAGGAGAACAAAAATCCTGTTAAATTCAACCTCCTGTTATTTGTTTTGCTGTTTGCTTGTTTTATTTACAACTCCCTTCAGCATCAACCTTTTATTACAAAGTTAAACTGCATCTAATGGTGATGGTCCATTATTTAGCCGAGGTGACAACTCATAAGAAATAAGAATTCGGTAGATAAGCGACATCAGATAATCAGGATTTACATTTTTGCATTTACGTGAAGAGAGGAGGAGGAATCTTGTGTCACAGATTCATTTTATTGATCCTTTTCTAAGAACAGCTGTAGTGTACTAAAGACGGAAGCTACCAATTATAGACAATGCATTTCATCTTGGATGATGTGGACAGTCTCATTTTTAACCAGAGGGTTTTGCAAGATGATAATGGTCAGAAGATTAAGGAACAAGAGTATTAATATATAATTAATTTAATGATCGCTGCAGCATTTTTGTGTTTCCTTGCTTAGTAATATATCAAAGATGAAGAAAATAACCCAGAAAATCAAAATAATAGACAAATTATCATCGCCATTAGGAATTGGACATTAATGGAGGAATTAAAAATCTGTTGTAAAATATCCCAAGCTTTTGAGACCATTTTACTAGCTTTGTTAACTTTGTATATATATATATATATATTATATATATATATATAGAGAGAGAGAGAGAGAGAGAGAGAGAGAGATAGATAAAGGGTGGCTTATCGGTGAATATGGGCACGATCGTTGGTGCACAGAATCCAGGGGTTAAGTCCGCGATAAAACAAATACAAAGTGCTCAATACAAAGTAGAACAAATGTATTAAAGAAATGAATACAATAGAAACCTAGTTGAGTTTCACCGTTAGGATCATCAGGGTTAAATCCACTGAATTAATCGAGTTACCGATTAATTGCAGCCGATCACACGTGTGTTCATTGAGTAAGATGTTACCTTACTGTTACACACACACACACAAAACACACACAACACACAAACACACACCCACACACACACACACACACACATATATATATATATATATATATATATATATACCGACCCCTTCGCATGAGGAAGATGCGACACAAGGTCAATCTATTAAGCGGAGTTTAACAGGTTTAAATTCGGAATTCTAGACTGGTTACCTAACCAAGGTTAAAGATCCCAATCTGCCCTACTATTTGCCCATAGCTGGAGGGAGACTGGTTGGATGCATACATTTCCCAAGGGTATTAGCGCTATATGAAATGTAAATAGACTCGTCCAGGATTTGAACTCGGGGCGACGAGTCCATTTCCTATGACTCTAACCATTACACCACGTGCCTCCAACTGGTTTTAGCCATGTGAATTATTTACTATGCAATCAAAGAAGCACTTTGAATACACCATGTGGTGATTTAAAGTTCAAACTCACAAACTTGTAAACTGATATACGTGATCTCCTCAATGCCCACCAATCTCGTCATTTTCATTAAAAGAAAATTTAATAATAAAGGTGTTTTTTGCATTGACTTAGCTCAGTCGGTAGAGCGTTCGACTAGGAACAACAAGGTTCTTGGATCGATACCAACCCCGCCAACTCGCAACGTATGAGTAGCACAGGGATCTGTGCAGTAAAGTGAGGAGCTGATGATAGGTGTGGCGCTCCACCTCAGACGCCAACACATTCTCCTTGATCTAGCGCTAGTGAAAAGGGGATAGACTCCCTCACTGACTGGCTGATACCGACTTTAGGCTACCCCTCGACTTTACCTTTAAACACTGGTAAATTGGTTATGTTTTGTAATTTAATATTCAATTAATTTATTTGAGATGGAAATTAAATTTGGTTACAAGCCGTGAATCAATCAAAAGGCCTAAAAAGCCCAGGTATATAAAGGGGGTGCAAAAGTAGGTATACAGTTATAAAAAAAGGGAAAACACATACATTACTTATTGTATTTATTTACAAACAAACAAATATTACATATACATGTAATAAGAAGCACATGTAGTAAGAAGCTCTAATCCCTCAGGTACTCAAATTGCCTTCAAAGTTTACACACTCCTCTAATCGAGAGCAGACACTCATGCACACTCTGGAACAAAGGTCTTTATTAGCATCAATTTGGTTAAATTGCCAATTTACCTGAAGTAAATAAAAATGAAACGAGTAAATGTACATGCATTTTTATTACTTAAGATATGTCACTTTCACTTCAGTATAAATATGACATTAATTTCACTGATGTGACACTACTGTATGCCTCCTTTTGCACCACTCTGTATGTGCAAGACTGTGGCTGGGGGTCTTAGTGCCTCTAATCAAGAACATGCTCACTCTGGAACAAATTACGGGCCATAGTTAAATTGCTAATTTACCTGAAGTGAATAAAAATGAAACGAGTAAATGTACATGCATTTTTATTACTTAAGATATGTCACTTTCAGTTCAGTATAATATGACACTAGTTCACTGATGTGACACTACCGTATACCTACATTTGCACCACCATATATATATATATATATATATATATATATATATATATATATATATATATATGTGTGTGTGTGTGTGTGTGTGTGTGTGTGTGTGTGTGTGTGTGTTTGATTTGGTTTCTTTGTTTAATGGCATATCAACCTTCTAGTGTATCTTCTGTATCCAAGACTATTTAAATTCAAAGAAATGTCTTAAGGCCTAAAAAGGCTGGATGGTTAGAAGAAAAACAAGCTGGTGCCAACAATGTTAATGAAGTAACATTTATTCATAACAGCATTCTTATTCAAAATAAGATTTGCCCCCTCAAAATATATAAAAGTAAAAAGTTAACATGACAAGAGTTTTGTTTTGCCCCCATTATAGTTAAAAGCCATTAAAAAAACAAAATGGATGAAAGTAATTTTGAAGAACATCTTTATGAATCATTAAACTCTGATGTTAATATCTTAACCCCAATGTGTTTCATGCCTATAAAGTTAGAGATACATTTAGTATAAACATTTGAAACAGAAGAAAAAAAAACATTTATGATAATGCTACTGTTTGGCTTATGCTGAGAAAATTCCCAGAATCAAAGTTGATATTGTAACAAAATAATCACGAACAAAGTGTAGAAGAATAGTTAGGCACGATTTAATTCATACCTGAAAGGAATAAAAGGTTTCATGCCTTTACCTAATATATTAGAATAAAAGGGAACGTAATAGCTAAGCTGGAATTCAAACTCACTTATTACGATGTCACTTTCCAGCACTTTAGCTTCTTGTAGAAGAATAGTAGGGGTACGCCTGCGCTTTAAAGATGTCTGCAAGAGAGACATGAAGACATGCCACATCGACATAAACACATGGGAGACTTGTACATAAGACCGTACGACCTGGTGCCTCCTCGACTGAGAGGAGGAATGAGAAGGAATGAAAAAGAGAGGAAAGAAGCCGCCGCAGAAAAGAGAGTCATAAGGAAGGAGAGACAGCAGCATCTCCAGCAAGCATCACCGTTTGTTTGCAATCACTGCACCAGAGATTGCCATTCAAAAATTGGTCTGTTCAGCCACTCACGCAGTTGCAGATAACAATAAAAATGTGGACACTACACCATCGTCTTCAATAGATGGACGGATGCCAACAAACAAAAAAGGAAGAGGGTATTAGAACAAAAAGAAAGGTAATAGCTAGGATGAAGTTCAAATTCGCTTATTACGATATTACTCGCCAGCACTTTAGACACTACGCCACGGGGATGTGTATATACGTGTGTGTGTGAGAGAGAGAGAGAGAGGGGGGGGGGATAAAAGTAACCGGTGATGTTCATCCGATATTAAGCAACGTGACTGAATTATTGTCATCAGAAAAGCGTTACCTATCAAACAACTCAGGGGACTTCTGTCAGTATGTCTAGACAAATTAGCTAATAAGACAAAAAACTGACACCTCGGGCACCTCAATATTTATCAAACTCGGCTGGGTATGGCGCAATAACAAATGAGGAGGGGTTGTGCTACACTAATTTTCCAAATAATTTTGGCCTGCCGAGAAATTTTGCATTCGAAATTCTAGTTTTCAGCTGATCTTGAAAACAAAGATCTCTGGCGCTAGGCAAAAATGCGTGGCTTCGGCCTATATATACATCCTATACCTACATGAAAGATAAACATCCCTAATATAAGTAAAGTCAGCAGAGTAGCTTACTGTCGTTATCAGCCAAACAGCGAGGGAGTCTATTCTCTTTTCGCTTGCGCTTATAATCAACTGAAGGATAAATTGTACGTACATGTAGGCATTTAGTGAATTATATAAGATTATGATGATTAGGTTGTTGTTGTTGTTGTTGTTGTTCAAGATTACGATGATGATAATGGCTGCTGTAAATTACCTATTAACATATTCTGGAAACTTTGGTGATATATATATATATATATATATATATATATATAGTAATCCACAGACACGTGTTTCGAGGTATCACCTCTCATCAGTGTGGCTATACCGTTTAACAGCTACCTCTGGCCGAGTTCGAGACCCGAATGAACTTTCCGTCGCCAATCCTCTTACCCATACGGCCACAGACAGCTGTCAAATATAGGAGACTATTTAATCGCTACATTTCTAAGCGGAAATGAATTCACTAGAGGACTCAAACATTATGTAAACAAAGCGAGGCTTAGCGGTACGCCGAATACGGTGAATTTTGCAATTAAATCCCTTCTATTAAAGTGCTCAACCAAATTTGGGAGCATATATATATATATATATATATATATATATATATATATATATATATATATATGTGTGTGTGTGTGTGTGTGTGTGACAAGTGAAAGCGACAAAATTTGGTTGAGAATATAAAGTTCTGAAGAAGCATCATCCAATAATGAGGCGAAATATTAATTGAATTCAGCTGTCTGTGTTATATCCACACTTTCCTCTATTCTCAACCATATATATATATATATATATATATATATATATAGGGGGGTACGAAATAGGATTCTTTAACGTGACACAGCTTGTAAAATATCTTATAATCAACTGAAGGATAAATTGTGCGTACATGTAGGCCTTTAGTGAATTATATAATAAGATTATGATGATTAGATTTTTGTTGTTGTTGTTCAAGATCAGGATTACGATGATGATAATGGCTGCTGTAAATTACTTATTATATATATATATATATATATATATATATATATATATATACATTTTTTTTTAAATTTTGATAGAGGAATTATATATATAATTGATAATTGAATCATATTACCACGACCAGACAACTCGGCAAACACCATTTTCGACATCCGGAGCACTGGACAGCTGTTTTGACCTCCTTTTGGTCTCATCAGCAGTGTATACCACAATCTCCGCCACTAGAGATTGAACCAGCGGACCACAGCGTGAAGAGCGGGGACTCAACACACTGGGCCACCGGCCAATGCCACAAACGGAGAATGCCAAATCATCTAGTCAATGGTAACATTAATTTTAACTGCGCAGCCACCTAACCTGTATTGCCATGTATCGCAGGATTACAGAGGGCAAGGGCACCTCCAGGACAACGACTTCCCAATTCGGGGCTGAATCCTCAGAACACAACCTAATGGGCAAAGGGTATATATTAAATTTTGATAGAGGAATTATATATATAATTGATAATTGAATCATATTACCACGACCAGACAACTCGGCAAACACCATTTGCGACATCCGGAGCACTGAACAGCTGTTTCGACCTCCTTTTGGTCTCATATTATATATATATATATATATATATATATATATATATATATATATATATATATGATTATTTTATATGATTATTATTATAATTTATATTTATATTTTGCTTGAAGGCAGTTACAATGCGTATATCATATAAAATTTGATAATTAATGAAAATAATCATGACAAGCGAACTCGGCAAATATCACCCACTACGTAGAACATCGTACAGCAGCTGTTTCAACTTTATTAATTTCGGTTTCTGTCGGAGGGAAATCTTAAGTATATATCGCTGATGAGACTTAATAAAGTTAAAACAGCTACTGTACGATGTTCTACGTAGTGGGTGATATTTGCCGAGTTCGCTTGTCATGATTATTTTCATTAATTATTGATTTTTTTAACGATATACGCATTGTAAATGCCTTCAAGCATACATATAAATAATATACTTTACTCAATAATGCTTCTAAAGCAAAGTACGTAATCTCATCTATAACAATAAATATAATCTATATATATATATATATATATATATATATATATATATATATATATATATAAGAAAATAGCAGATAGGGTAAAATCCGACATAATGTGATTAACAGTTGAGGAAAATGGATAAACAATTGAAATTGTTTGTGTTGTTTTATCCACTTTTCCTCAACTTTAATCCCCACCCACACAACCATATATATATATATATATATATATATATATGTGTGTGTGTGTGTGTGTGTGTGTGTGTGTGTGTGTGTGTGTGTGTTATTAAATTCTTCAAAGGGCGAAAACATATCTTATTGTAATAGACTGAAGGAAAAGTTGTACGGACAGACAAACATTTACTGAATTATATAATAATATTATTATTATTATGTTGTTTTTGCTGCTGCTGCTGCTGCTGCTGCTGTACAAAATCATGATTATTACTATAATAATGGCTGCTTTAAATTACTGATTAACATATTCTTTTAGTTTCTAGAAACTTCGATGATAATTATATATGTATATTTATATACATGTGTGTGTGTGTGTGTGTGTGTGTGTGTGTGTGTGTGTGTGTGTATGTGTGTGTTACGAAATAGGATTCTTTAACGAGACAATGAAACTTATAAAATGTCTTATTCTAATCGACTACAGGAAAAGTATACGAAAAAAATTAACGACGATCGAATGCATGACTAACAATCTTGACTTTTTTTTTCGTTACTAAATTATTTTTGAAAGAGCGAATAAGAAGATATGTGAACACAATAGCAGGAAATGAGCATTGCCAGTTGAATAATGACGAAGTCTCATTCATGAATTTGTAATTCAACGAACAGAAATTTAAAAACAACAAAAAACAAAAACACATAAAAAATATACAAAAATACAAAAGAACAAGAACAACATTAAGATGAACTAAATAGCATCTTTTTTAACGAAACGAAAATTAATTCCAGAGATCTACGTCGTGGTTTTCTTTTACAAAGCTGATCCTTAAGGACGGAATCCTGGCGGATGAGAAGTCCATTTTCTATTCAGCACATAGATGGGACCCTAACAGGTACTACCACTCCAGGTCAGAATGGATCTGGTAGCAATGGGGATGAAGGGGTGCTCCACATTCCCCATACCTCCAGAACTGGAATCTCACCATCAGTTAGAGTTTAAAGTCATACCCAAGACATGAAGACCCTCAGCCATCGCCATCTAGAACCCATTTGATAAAAAGGGTAGGGGCTTGTAAGTCATGGACTGCTCAGCCACCAGGATTCCGTCCTTAAGCATCTCGAGTCACCTGCGGGCATTTGGGGGGATTTTACCCCTCTGCAGAGGTGCAGTCGGTGTATTCTACTGTCCAAGCCGACAGGCGGGGAAGTTAATGAACATTCTAATATAAGAACCAGTATATCAATACACATTAAATACAAATTTTAACATACAACCAGTTTATTAATACACAGCACGGCCACTTGAGATGCAAGGACGAACTCAGAAGCGACGTTCTCCTGTGGAAGCCAGCACATGGGAATGCCAGTGCAGGCCACTCATCAAAGACCTACATTAACCAGTTTTGCGCGGACATTGGATGCTGCACAGAGGACCTGCTGGGGGGGGGTGTATGATAGGGACGTTTGGTGAGAGATTGTCATGTATATCCGTGCTGCTAGCACGACATGATAATGATGATTAATACGCATGTAGTTATTTCTCCTATTTTATTGGTACATGTGAAGTTAAGGAAAATTATTAATTGGCAAACGTTTTCGGTATAAAATAACCCAACAAGGATTGACATGCCATAAAATCCAACCAACCAACAGTGCTATTATATTATTTGTAATGGTAGTCGCTGTATTCTTTTATAATTAAAAATCATCTCTTTGTTATTATACATACAGCTGTAATCGATTAAAAAATAATTTTGTATTTATTATATTTTATAATTTGTTTCTTCGTTCACTGATTGAGTTTTAATCGGAGATAATTATTGATTTTTAATCTAATTTGAATTATTGATTACTAATCCGCGTCAGTTTTGGAAAAAAAATTGCATTTTCTTTAATTACTTGTGTCTCTTTATTTTTGTGTGAGCTCATCAATTATTAATTTTCAGCGTCGTACCATCTAAAAGATGATAGTTTCTATTCTTCGCTGCTTTTGTTATTGTGGGATTAAAATACACCGACCGCATCTTCTGCTGACAGTTAAGAGCGCCCTTCCCCAACAATGGTATTCTGGATATGACACTAAGCTACATCAGATGGTGAGGTTCCAGTTCTAGAGCTCTGAAGAGTATAAAGTAACCCCTTGTGTTGGAGAATGTAGCATGAGGAGAAACAATTTAACTCATAGGTCGAAGCGTACGCAGGATTTATAAAAACTGGTCTCGTGTTTGAAGTGAATCTCTTGAAACGAATATGTGACATACGCCGATTTGGCTCCTCTTTCTAGTCCATGAAAGAGCGGATTAACAAAGGAAGAACGTTAGCGTTTGGAGTGTTCTAACTGAGACTTCACACACGAGCCCGAGCGAATTGTATTAAAAGAGAAAGAATGATACTAAAGCATTGTATTCTTTTTGTTTTGAGCCAGGTCGAGGATTGCTCAGAAAGCACCCTTTTTAATACACCCATTCCAGTCGGTAGAGCGTCCGACTTGGAATCTCAAGCTTCCGGGTTCGATACTGGCCCTCGGCAACTCAGCGTATGTTTAGCACAGGGATCTGTGCGGTAAAGTGAGGAGCTGATGATAGGTGTGGCGCTCCACCCAGACCCCAAAAACAATCTCTTTGGTCTAACTTTAGTGAAAAGGGGTAGACTCGCTGTCTGGCATATACCGACTTTAGGCCACCCCGACGACTTTACTACGTTTACTCATTGTAATTACTCCCGGGCCAACTCCGATTCGGAGGGGTAGTGCTTGTTACGATTCCACCTTCGAATAAAATAAATTTCTCTAGAAATTATTTGTATTTGATAGGAAAACTTGATGAGAAAAATTCGACTTGTGCCAAATTTTGATATTTTATTTTACATTTCAAATGTACCAGAAGAATCAAAATGTTCGCATGAAGTAAAAAGACTTCCCACTGATTATTTCATGTGTCGTAGAATGGGTTTGTTACTGAGTTGATACTCTCCATGGCCCTGTGCCAGAATTGTTTAAGATAGCTGAATCTACATTTATTTTTTAGAGTGTCTTTTAGGTTTTTAGATCGTGATTTGTTCTTCCATTTGATTCAATTGTTGGAATTTGAAAGTCACGTCAATTGACTTGTTTCATTTGGATCTGTGATCTTTCCAGGAAAATGACTAAAAAACGTATTTTCGATAAAGTTGTCAATAAAGTGCAAGTTATCTTATTGTGCCGGATCGGGGAAAATGGGAGAAGAAAGAAAGAAAGAAAGAAAAAAGAAAGAAAGAATAGACTAATAAATAATAAAGAACGAACGAACAAATGAAAGAAAGAAGGAAAGAAAGAAAGAAAACGAGAAAGTATAGACTAAGAAAGAAAGTAAGAAAGACTCAACTAATAGATAAATAAAGAATTAACGAACGAAAGAAAGCAGGGGGGAAGACTTATAAATAATAAAGAATGAATAAACGAAAGAAAGAAGAAAAGAAAGAAAAAAGTAAAAAAAGAAAGTATAGACTAACAATGAAATAAAGAAAGTAAGAATAGACTAATAAATAAATAAATGAATAGATAACAGACAAAGAAAGAAAGAAAAATAAATGAAGAAAGAATAATAGAATGACAGAAATCATTTTTTTAAAGAAAAAAATAAGAGAATGACAAAGTGTTGTAGAGGAGTGAATACCCCTACAAATGGACTGACCCAGAAGCATTTAAGAGTCGACGCAGCAGTGACTGAGGTCGGAATTTATTCGAACGAAATTACTGCGTCAACTCCAACCATTTGAACCTCCTTATTTGTACGTTTGTCTTGCGATTTGTACTTTCTTTGTTCTATGTTAAGTGTTGAATAAATACATATTCACACATCCTGTATTCTCTTTTTGATACAATAGATTGTATCTTGTAGGGGTTTTCACTCCTCTACAACACAAAGAATGAAAGAATAACAGAATGACAAAGAATGAAAGAACGGTTTTAAAAACATGAATGAATAAGAGAATGATAGAAAAAAAAACGAATGAAATAATTAAAATGAAAATAATGAATAAGAGATTTACAGAAAGAATTAAAAGTAAAGAATAAATAAGAGAAAGAAAGAATCAAAGAAAGAATTTTAAAAAGAAAGAAAGGATGAATAAGAGAATAAAAGAAAGAATAAAAATAGAAAGACTCAATGAATAAAAACAATTGACAGAATGAATGAAAAGAAAGAATTAAAAGAGAAAGAAAGAATGAATAAGATAATTACAGAAAGAACGAACAAAAGTATTTACAGAGAAAGAAAGATAAAGAAAGACAGACAGACAAATACATGAATGAAAGAAAAAGGAGAAAGAAAGGGAGAAACAACAAAAAAGACAGGAAGTATGAACGAAAGAAAAAGAATGAAAGAAAATGAAAAAGAAAAGAAAAAGAAAAAGAAGAAAAAAAAGACCGAGTATGAATTAAAAAAAAGAGTGTAAAAAAGAAAAAACGAAAGAAGAAAAAAGGAAAAATATACATTAAAAGAAAGGCTGAAGCATGAGAGAAAGAAAAGGAATGAAAGTGAAAAAAAGGGAGAGAATGACAAAGTAAGGAGATAAAACAAGCAGAAAGAAAGATAGTGGGTATGAATAAAGAAAGAAAATGAAACAAAAATAAAAGAGAAAGAAAGGAGAAAAAAGAAAGAAATACTGTGCGTATGAAAGAAACAAAAATTAAATTTAAAAAAGAGAAGAGAATGTAAGGAAAAAGAAAAAAGAAAAAGAAAGGGTGTATGAATGAAAGAGAAAGAATGAAAGAAAAAACGAGAAGAGAGGAGAAAGAAAATAAAAAGAAAGAAAGGGAGTAAGAAAAATAATGAAAGAAAAAAAAGAAAAGGAGAAAGAAAGAAAAGAGAAAAAGACAAAAGGTTTAAATGAAAGAAAAAAATGAAAAATAAAAGGAATGGGCATGAAAAAGAAAGAAAACAGGGAGTATGATGAAACGAAAAATAATTTTAAAAAGGAAAGAGAAAATGAAGAAAAAGAACGGAAAAAGAAAGAAAAAAGAAAAAAGTCACAAAGTTTGAATGAAAGAAAAAGAAGGAATAAATTAAAAGGAAAGAGTAAACTAAAATCGTCGGGGTGGCCTAAAGTCATTATCAGCCAATCAGCGAGGGAGTATATCCCCTTTTCACTAGCACTAGACCGAGGAGATTATTTTAGCGTCTGAAGTGGAGCGCCACACCTACCATCAGCTCCTTACTTTACAACACATATCCTTGTGCTGCTCTTACGCTGAGTTGGCGAGCGTCGGTATCGATCTAGGAACCTTGTGGTTTCTAGCCAAACGCTCTACCGACTGAGCTAAGCCGGCCCTAAAAGGGAAAGAAAAGAGAGAGAAATGAAAAAGAAAGAAAGGCGGGGAGTAAGAAAGAAATAAGAAAAAGAATGAAATCAAAAGAGAGGAAAGAAATAGAAATAATCCTGAAATTTCTACTTTTCCAACTTTCAATTAGGAAAAAAAAAAAAACAACTTTGTCGATGAATACTTTTGCCCTATGCAAGATAATGCAGGTATTATGACAGAAAAATGTTTTTTGCTTTTTTGTATTATGAAACATCGTGACATTTGAAGCTTTGTATTTTCATTCCAAGTGCGTGGATTCCTCCATTTAGCTTAAGGGATATCTGCTTCTTTCCTCAACATAAATTCGGTTAAACAACTGCCTTGGCTGACTGATAGTTTTTATAATATAACATTCTCATCACAATCAGTAAATATAAAGAGAACAATTTCTCCCGCGTCTCTAAGTCCTCAAAGCGTAGGCGTTACTTAGACATTCTAATCGATTAGTGATCGCTCTTTTTATAGTGCTATACAAAATACTTTCATTTATTCAGTAATATGGTATTTTCCATAAAGTCTTTCATAACACGCCCACCATATATATATATATATATATATATATATATATATATATATATATATATATATATATATAGTAAGGTGCATAGTAAGATTGTTTGGTTTTCTTGGCGAGACCACAAAATGCTTTGGTAATTCTCTGATCCACCTGAGGTGAATTACCAGTCAAAACATTTTGGGGTCTCGCCAAGAACCCCCAACAATTTCAAAATAAGCGCTCATATGCTGATATATATATATATATATATATACGAGGGTGAGTCAAAAAGTAAAAGTCATCGTTTCTCTCAATAGCAATGTTCCACATTCGAATGGGAGCATTTATCCTTGCCCCGTAAAATTCTGTTGACTGTTCTTTGAGCCACTTCTTCGCTACAGATTTCACTTCCTCGTCACTGGAATAATGTTTGAATCTCAAACCCTCTTTTATGGGGTCCCATGAAAGAGGATTTGAGAGGCAAAATGGTATTACTTTTTGAATCACTTCGTGTATATATATATATATATATATATATATATATATATATATATATGGAGAAATAAGAGGAAATTAATCCGACAGTATGTGGAGAAATGTAGACAAACACGGGACGTTGTAGAAACAATAAACATCCATTTTCTACAACATCCGTGTTTGTCTACATTTCTCCATATATATATATATATATATATATATATATATATATATATATATATCATATTTGATAAACTATATATATCGATTAAATTCATATCTACATAACTCATTTTTCCTCATATTGTATTTAATTCCTATTCCATTTTTATATATATATATATATATATATATATATATATATATATGTATCAATCAATTTCAAAAGGTACCTAGCCAAGTTTCACAAAGAAGTATTTCAGAATAATTATGTCAGAATTACCCCAAATATTGTTCTCTGTGAAACCTGGTTAGGTAACTTTAGACACTTATTCGGTTCCCTAAACCAGCTCTAAAACTTTGTATGAACACTTTTCTATATTTCCATCTCAACTCATTCGGTTACTTATTCTTTTTCCACAATATAAGTTGTTCGTTTTTTTGTGCCATTGATTTTTCCCACACGTGGTGTAATGGTTAGCAAGCTAGATTTGCAGACCATTATTAGTTCGATTCTCATTGGGCGCCCCATTCTTCTGGCCTTCTGCCACATCTAAGCTAAGCTTAGTAAATAACTATATATATATATATATATATATATATATATATATATATATATATATATATAGTAGGATATGTGCTTAATTGAAGTCGAACCTAATTTTATGAAAGTTAATTCATTAATAATCAATTAGGCGGGATTTACCTATTTCCCAAATATTGTCGGCTGAAAATAGCCATATCACAAACATCGTCTGTTTGTTTACTTCTCATATATATATATATATATATATATATATATATATATATATAGTTACTATGGGTGTTATATTTGTAATTAAACAGTACTCAACATCAGTGATAAATAATTTATATGTAAGTTAAGGTAGCGTGAACATGGATTAACGGCACTTGGTAACTGACAGTTTTTGGGCTATGCTATCTTCAGACACACATAGGTCACAATAGGCCACAACACAGACTTTACTACTACTATTACTATATACCATAATTTTCAACAAACTAATCCTATGCCTTTCCCGTAAGCAATTCTTTAAAAGAAATGTTTGCATAAACAGTAAGAAGCTAACTAAATTCAAAGGACACTTCTATGATTTCCCTAGCATTGTGCAAATATGAGAAATCTTTCTTGAACCTAATATATTATCGTCTTGTCTGGTGTTAAATATTGCTACAATTCGAAAGCATCCAAATCAATAAATCTATTCTGTCTCTGGAAAATGATTAAAAATGGTTTTGCCATTTAGAACCATCTTAACATTTCAGCTGTCTTTCTTCTCATACTTCTCTTCCTGTACAAAAAAAATGCAATTTCTAAAATTCAGAATAGCGACTATGTTGAGACAAGTTCAGCAATATTTTTGTAATGTTATATAGCCATACTTTTATCGACGTATATCCGTATATTATACCGCCCTGTCGGCTGGGGCGTTAGAATGCATCGACTGCACCTCTGCAGAGGGGTAAGACTCCCCCAATGGGGCCACCTGTTGGCCGTGGGTGGCGACCCGTGATGCTTAAGGATAGAGCCCAGGTGGATGAGCAGTTCATGACATGCAATACTCCACTTTGGCCCTATCTTGGGCTAGACGGGCGGTCGGAGAGGCCCCCTCCGATCAATCGGCTGGTCACGTCAAGCCCTAGCACCTATATGATTTTCCCAACACTATTGCCCTTATGGCAAGCCCCAACCCCTTTTTATCATATGGTGCTAGAAGGCGGTGGCTGCGGGTCTACATGTCCTGGGAATGACGTTAAACTCTATCTGATGGTGAGGTTCCAGTTTTGGAGGTTTGGAGAATGTTGAGCACCCCTTCATCACCATTGCTCCCTGGTCCACTCTGACCCAGAGTGGTAGTATCTGTTAGGGTCCCATCTATGGGTTAAATAGAAAAATGTATTTATAAAATAATTGTATCATCCTTTAAGAATTGATTTATTTCAAAACTTTATCAGCATTAAATGACCCACTGAGGTTGATATGCCGTAAAACAAAGCAAACAAACCAAACTTCCTGTAAAAAAAAAGCAATTTCTAAAATTCAGAATAGCGACTATGTTGAGACAAGTTTTGCAATATTTTTGTAATGTTATATAGCCATACTTTATATCGACGTATATCCGTATATTATAGTTGTATACCCGTGGTTGTACACAGGTGTACTTGTCTTCTTTACTTAGATACTTATTATGTATTTCTTTTAACTTAGCTTGAAATTCCATCTTAACTTATATACCTTCTAACTCTGGTTTTTTTTTTTTTTGTTTGTTTTTTTTTTTCAATATTTTTGTAATGTTAGGACCGGCTTAGCTCAGTCAGTAGAGCGTTCGGTTAGAAACCACTAGTTTCCTAGTTCGAATACTGGCCCTCGCCAGTATCAGCGCATGAGTAGCACAGGTATTTGTTCGGTAAAGTAAGGAGCTGATGGTAGTTGTGGTGCTCCATCTCAGATGCAAAAAACAATCTCCTTGGTCTAGCCCACCAAGTGTCCTCTTCTGGACTCACCAAGGTGTCCTAGGTATGACGTTATACTGCATCTAGCGGTGGTTCCAATTTTAGAGCTCTGGGGAGTGGGGAGTATCTTTCATCGCAATTACTCCCAAGTCCTCTCAGACCTGGAGTGGTAGTACCTGTTAGGGTTCCATATATGGGTTAAATAAAAAAAATGAGTTTAAAAAAATGTGTTTAAAAATTGAGTACTAATAAATAATGAATAAAACAAAACGTCTTTGGTATAAAGTAACCCAACAAGGGTTGACATGCCGTGAAATCCAACTAACCAACCTCTTAACCAACTTACCAAGGGCTATCGACGATAGGGGCGGATTGTGAATGTAAGTCAAAGGAATCGGTGCTGTTGGCACGTCTTTTTAATGATCATCAGCCTAGTCTGTTGACCGTTATAAAATGTGAAACGGATATCGGGATAAAGGTTATTAACCCACTAATTTAAAACGTAGTTATATAATGTTTTTAATAACGATATTGAAAATATATCGATTAGGTGTTGAGTTTCATCACCAACATTGATGTAGCCATTAAAGTGATATCGATACAGTTACCAGCGGATATTGTTATGTAGATTATCGAACTGCAATTAAGACAAGGAATTGATTTAGTTCCTATCCAAAATTAACCTGTCTTTTTTATTGCTTTTTTTATAGGAGGTTGTTTGGCTAGTTGGTTGGTTGTTTTTGTTGTTTTATTAACTGTATTAATATTCCCAACTAATTCCACATCCTCCAAGTATTAGTTTTATGGAGATGTTTGGTGGTTCGGCATTTTCATTTGGGTCTAGAGGCCTGTGTTCAATCCCAGATTTTTTAAAATGCTGATTCTGTAGGGTATCCTGGTTATTTTTGACTATGACACAAATGACATTCGTCCTCTCGGCGAAGCTTAACATATATTGTATATATATATTTACCAAACCCCTCCGCACAAGCAGGATGCGACACAAGGTCAATTTCTTAAGCGAAGGAAAACTCAGAATACAAACCTGTTAATCTGTTTTCTGTTTCTGTGACAGCATTCATCCTGGGTCGGCTGGGCCGGATCCATCCAACAAATTTAGCCTGTAGTGATGAATTCATGAAGGAGTAACAAGGGAATAGGAAATTGACAAGCGGTCTTTAAACCCTGCATGTATATCCTGATCAGGGGAATGAGATGCCCTTGTTTGCCGCAGATTTTCCACAGATGTAGTGACTAGTACGACAAAAGCCGTTAATTCCTGACAATGATGGAAGCGCACTTTGGATTTTTCACCAGAACCTCTTTGGCCGGGTTGCGGCCCTAATACCATTAGGTGCCACACATGACCGTCTTTAGTGGCTATACCAGGAAATGAAGTTCATAATGGCAGTGCTGTGACACTATCAAGTTTACACGGCCCTACCGCGAGGAGGACGGGTTAGACTTTAGAAATAATGTGCTAGATGATTGTTGAGCTGCTTCCGCCCTTTTACAGGTCTTGTTTTTCATTATGTAGTGTATCAAGCCACATTAAACCAAAATCAACCCATTTGCAGAACTGGCCGTATACCAACTGTTGCTGATAATAAAATATTGCTCGCCGCTTTTTTTCTATTGTAGCGATACCAGCAGTTTAGTTTATTTCTAGTAAACAAAATCGCATTCTAAGTAGTTCAGCTCGGAATTTCTCACGTATTTATGGTCCAATCTTTAGAATATTTATTTGGTTCGAAAGAAAAGAAAATAATCTCACGAATAAAGTCGAATTTTGCTCCTCTGTCTGCAGAAAAAATCTGTGGGGTTACCGGTTTAGTCACCGATGATCCGATTATGAAACAAGTAGTGCTGGGTTACATATTACCAGTGTTTTATACTCCTTTTTACACACCGAGTATATAAAGGAGAAAGAGCAGAGGAGAGGTGGGTTCTTACTTTTCTTACTTTTTGTATTCTTTATTAAGAAATCACAACCAAAAAGTGTTTCTAACCACGCGGTGAGAAGTCGACATCTTGGGAGCGAAGATCCTAACGTCTGCTCCCGTTGATTAACTACGGAGATCTGCCAACTAAATCTAATTTCTTTTCACACGCCTTTCTATTTGCGGAAGTCGGGGGTCAAATAAAGGCCATTACCTGCCGATAATAACTATAACGGTTAACGGTAACTTTCCACTTAACCACCTCCGATTTTGAATCTTTAACGAACTTCAACTCAAAGTTTAGCTACACTTACATATATAATTCGTAAGCTACCCACGATATTATGCAACACCAGTAGTGTTAATCTCCGCTTAAGAAATTGACCATGTGACGCATCCTGTTTGTGAGGAGGGGTTGGGTAATTACATACTTCTCCAACGTTTGTAGTCATTGATCGAAAGAAGGCAAAAACCGGAAGTTAAAACGCTGATTTTCTAAGCAAGCAAGGCTGCTCGTAATTTCTTGCTTTCTGATTTTTGTCGTGTTATAATCTGAGTAAAAGTCGATAGGAGATAATTTGGTTGACTTCGTACTGGAATTAAATGTATGTCCCACCGGTGGCAAAGATCTTGATTTTCAAAAAGTAATGTAATGAAATCTTCTTAGTTCCATTTCCTATGCAGAGAATGGTGAATAGGTGAAATATCCAAAGAACTTGTCAACAAGCCAAGTTCTTCGAGAACGACATGAGAAATTATTTCACGTTCTTTAAAAATAAGCAGCAGTCATTTTGGGGGGGTTAATTTCCTCTGCACCTTCATGAATCTGAAAAAAAGATAAATATTTTGTGCGTGAGTACCTCTGTGTGGGGGAGAGGAGAGAGAGAGAGAGAGAGAGAGAGAGAGAGAGAGAGGAAGAAAGAAAGAAAGAGAGGAAGAAAGAAAGAGAGAGAAGAAAGAAAGAAAGAGAGAAAAAAAAGAGAGAAAGACAGAGAGTGTATTTAGGTCTTTTTGACACTCCATGACACCATACAAAAAAAGAGTAGATTTTTTTCTAGTTTTCGAAATGTTGTGCGTGCGTACCTGTGTGTGTGTGTGTGTGTGTGTGTGTGTGTGTCTGTCTGTGTGTGTCTGTCTGTGTCTGTCTGTGTGTTAATGAGAGAGTGAGAGAGAAAAAAAAGAGAGAAAGAAAGAGAGATAATGTCTTTAGGTCTTTTTGATGCTCCATGACACCATACAAAAAAAAGAGTAGATTTTTTTCTAGTTTTACAAATGTTGTGCGTACCTGTGTGTGTGTGTGTGTGTGTGTGTGTGTGTGTGTGTGTGTGTGAATGAGAGAGAGAGAGAAAAAGAGAGAAAAAAAGATAGAAAGAAAGAGAGAGAGTGTGTTTAGGTCTTTTTGACGCTCCATGACACCATACAAAAAAGAGTAGATTTTTTTCTAGTTTTCGAAATGACTGTATCAGGAGGAGGGTGTATAAAAGATTACACTCCGTTTTTTCAGACTTTCTTCATTCACTCACATTAAAAGAAGATAAAAACGTTGAAAATAACACACAATTAAGAGTCACGCGGTACACGCGAGCAATCTGCAGAACCACCTCTAAGAACATCTGGTCTGCTAAATATCACCTTTGTGAACCAATCTCTTAACAAAGATAATAAATACTAGCAGGACCCGTGGACATACCACAATATAATTATTCAATTATTACAACGTTTGATATCTTACTTAAGAGCTATTTCAAAATAGTTCAGTATGTAAAAAGAATAATAATCTTAATTCAACTCTCTCTCTCTCTCTCTCTCTCTCTCTCTCTCTCTCTCTCTCTCTCTCTCTCTCTCTCTCTCTCTCTCTGTGTAAATCGGCATTTATAATATTGTTTTGCCTGAGCTCACTGTCAAAAGACATCTCAACCACGAAGCAGGCTACGTTTCATTGTGGGGCAGAAGTAACAAGACAGTCAGCTTTATAAGAAGCAAATATT
This sequence comes from Doryteuthis pealeii, assembly GCA_023376005.1. Taxonomy (NCBI): domain Eukaryota; kingdom Metazoa; phylum Mollusca; class Cephalopoda; order Myopsida; family Loliginidae; genus Doryteuthis; species Doryteuthis pealeii. The sequence continues at coordinate 62,209,739 of CM042152.1, read as the reverse complement.
TATTATAAAAACAAATACAAACGTTAGAATTCTGGATATTACCATTTAAAAACCGTTTTCAAGATACCCTGTAAATTCCCATTCTAACTCGAAAACCCGTAGATTATAGATGTAACAATAGTCCATTATGATGTTGGTGCTTCTTTTTAGGAAGGAGACGAGGATGATAATTAGTATGTCATAGTTATTTTCCTTATGCCGAGATTGTGAATGATTAAAACTAACTTTTAGCGTAAACGCTAAAAGAAATATTTTTCAATTGCAAATTTTAGCTAGAAATTATTTGTTCCCCGTGGAGTAGAGCATTTTAAGGATATTTCTCTAATTAATAAAATATGTTGATATCTTTCAAATTGAACCGTTTCAAGAAGTTAAAAACCAATTTCCGATTATTTTTTTTGTTTTTGTTTTTTTGTTTTTGTCTTTTTTTTTTTGTTTGTTTTTTGCAACTGAATGAATAAATATTTCGTTTTTATAATTGTACCCACAATTCAATAAGGATTTGTACCCCTCTCTCTCTCTCTCTCTCTCTCTCTCTTCTCTCTCTCTCTCTCTCTCTCTCTCTCTCTCTCTCTCTCTCTCTCTCTCTCTACAACACCAGTGACGAAAGTCCAAAGGAATACCCTGTGGATAGATAAACTTTTAATGAGTGTCTGCTGTAAATCGGTATATATAATATTGTTTCGCCTGAGCTCAGTGTCGAAAGACATCTCAACCATGAAGCAGGTCTACGTTTTGTGTGGGGCAGAAGTAACAAGACAGTCAGCTTTATAAGAAGGAAATATTTATGATATAAACAAATACTAACTTGTTTTTGTAATATTATGGATTTCCCTATTACCCCTCTCTCTGTCTCTGTCTCTGTCTCTGTCTCTCTCTCTGTCTCTCTCTCTCTCTCTGTCTCTCTCTCTCTGTATGTATGTATGTATGTATATATATACATATATGCACACACACACATACACACACACACACATATATATATATATATATAATATATATAATATTGTTTTGCCTGAGCTCAGTGTCGATAGACATCACAACCACGAAGCAGGTCTACGTTTCATTGTGCGGCAGAAGTAAAAGACAGTCAGCTTTATGAGAAGGAAATATCTATGATATAAACAAATACTAACTTGTTTTTGTAATATTATGGGTTCTCTCCCTCTCTCTCTCTCTCTCTCTCTCTCTCTCTCTCTCTCTCTCTCTCTCTCTCTCTCTCTCTTTGCATCTTTTCATTATGTCCGATTGAAACAGATTATTGTTATCGCTTCCGTACGCTAACACCCTCTCTCTATGTTTACCTTACTCTCTTTCTTTCTTTCTTCCCCTCTATGTATCTATTGACTACCTCCTCGTTGTATAATATTAGTTTCTCTGGAGGGTAGAGAGTAAGAGAGAGCCGGGAGAATTTGAAATGTATTTCTATGTTAAATTTCACAACCGGTAGCTTAAATGAGGTCAAACATTTCCTTTCTCAGAAAGCTAACAATATGATTTTAAGGTTTCGTCTTGCCGTATTTTTTTATTGGCTTTGCTAACTCCCTTTTCCCTAATCTCAATTATCTACCCAGAGCTGAACGGGTGACCCAATGGGTCTTGTTTTGTCTAGTGTTGTCTAGTTTCTCTGATACCCGAGTTAAAAACCAACTGCAGATGAATGACGTGTGAAGTCTTGGGTAAATCTTGGAAGCAACACTCAACAAAAGAGCACTAACCTCCTGCTTCACAAACTATCCATGATGGTTGGTTGGTTGGTTGGTTGGATTTTACGGCATGTCAACCCTTGTTGTTTTTAGCTCAATTTTTTAAAACACATTTTAATATTAATTTTTTTCTATTTGGTGAGTCAAAATGGAGAGGGGCGACTCGGGAGAGGAATTAATTTATTAGAAAAAAATCCAAATGACAAAATAGGTCATAAATACATTAAGAAACACATATGCAGTTTATACAGAATAAAACAGACAAGAACTATAAACCCTTCCATATTGCTGACACAGCTAAAATTGCTAAATAAATTGGTTTGATAAATTAGGTTTGATCTGCGAAATACAACTTTGTGTTTAACCTTGTTGTTTTCAATTTGAAGCATGTCAAATTAATGTCGTTGGTTGGGTTTTACGGCACGTCAACCCATTGGGTCATTTTATGCCAAAGACGTTTTTGTCTTATTCATTCTTGGTGTGTATTCGATTTGTTTTAAACACATTTTTTTCTTTTAACCCATAGATGGGACCGTAACAGGTACTGCCAATCCGGGTCAGAGTGGACCTGGGAGTAACGGTGATGAAGGACCCTATCAGGTACTACTACTTAGGGACAGAGTGGCGATGAAGGTGTATTTCACACTCCCCAGAGCACCCAAATTTAGAACTTCACCAATAAAGCAGTCGAATGTCATACCCAGGATATTAAGACCCCCAGCCACCACCTTCTAGCACAGACATGATAAAAAAGGGTTGGGGTTAGCATAAGAGCAAAGGGGTTGGGACAATCATATAGGTGCTAAGGCTTGACATGAACAGCCGATTGACTTAAGCATCACGGATCACCACCAACGACCAACCGGGATTTTACCCGTCTGTAGATTGAGTCGGTGTATTCTTTCCTTCTGTCCCAGCCGACGGGGCGGACGACATGACGGACACAGCTGGAGAAGCAAGGGACGGGTGACGAGGAAGAGTCATGGAGATGCGTACTGTCGGCTCCAATTGATGATGATGATGATGATGATGATGATGATGATTTTTCACATTTGACCATTTTAATGTTAACAAGAATTGAGAACGAATTTCCGTGCGTTTTTCTGGGATTCTTTTTTTTTTTTTTTTTTTTTTTTTGCAGCTAAATAAATAAATATTTCGCTTTTCTCATTCTACCAACAGTTCTATATTGGATTTGTCCTAAAGTCGCAAGACAATGCAGACTCGGCTTAGGACAGCTTTGGATTAACCTCTGGGGGTGGGGGGGGAGAACGCTTCTCTATTCGATAGAGCCAAGACGTAGTTTTTATTGCTGTAGGCAACTGCTGAGCCAAACTAGTTTAATTCTTACCGTGCAAGACAGCACGTTTCTTGTAATGTCACTCAAGGGTCTCGCATTCGAAACGATGAGACGTTTCCAAATTGAATAAGGATCGTTACTGGTGCAAAACTAACTGCTCGTCAAATAAAGTTATCTACATAAGGCACGAAGAGCTTACTCACTTCCGTCTGTCCGTGCGTCCACCGCTTTTTCGACATTACTTTCTTGACACTGAACTTTTATACGAATTACTCTTCTCACAAGAGAATTTGGTGCGGTGCTGTTTGTGAGAAAATCAAATATGATCATATAATACTTCTTTAACCACTCTGATTTACTACCACCTTTATATATATATATATATATATATATATAATATATATATATATATATGTGTGTGTGTGTGTGTGTGTGTGTGTGTGAATGTATATATGTGGGTGTACAAATTCACGCACTTGTTGATAAGGAGAAAAGATAAGTTTTATTTTTTATGGTAAAGTTGACTTTATAACATTTCGGTGTTTGCAACCTTCATCAGGACTGAAGTGTTGCAAAAGCCGAAACGTTATAACGTAGACTTCACCATCAAGAATAAAACTTTTTTTTTAATACATCGTGTTTTTCAATTTTCTACATACTTTCGGATTTATTTCCCTATCTTACTATTTATATATTTTATATATATATATATATATATGTGTGTGTGTGTGTGTGTGTGTGAAATAAAAATAGTCAAATAAACATTGGTGAATAGATTTAATGAATTTGTATTGTTTAGATTATTCGGACTATTTTCCTTATCTTTGTTGTTATCTACACAAAGTTTCGGTCGATGTGTCCTCCGGCTTTTCTTCAGGAACTTCGAAATGAACCCTTTATTCAATCCACGGGGTAGACTGTTCTCATTCCTTTAACCCTGACCAAGTTTCCGAGTCCGACATTAAATATCTGAAGAAAACCGGAGGGCATATCGTCCGAAACATTGTGTAGGTAGCAATAAAGATGAGGACAATAGTCTGAATAATACAAATAATATACATTATTAGGTCCGATCACAAACATTCAGAGAAATAATATTTAATGAATTTGTTCCTCCCGAACTGTTTCAACCTGAGGCCATCATTAGAACGTATTTATTTCAGTGTTGAAATGTAAACAGTCTCGAAAGACATCTCCTGATGATGGCCGGAGGTCGACACCAGTCGAAATTAACACTTGTATCTATATTTATTTACCAATGCTTATGTACTTATATATTCTTTTTCGTTATAATTAACTAACGATGCATAATGGTACCTGTTCACAAACAAAACTCAAGCCTAGACATTACTTCCGAATTCATTGATGCAAAAACATTGAAGCTGTGAAGCTTCATTTAAAAGTCAATATAATTGTGAGATTGTAATCACATTTTGAATCTTATATAATTGCTTCAAGGGTATCGGAATCGAATTAATACGCTTCATCGGAAGCCATTATAGTATATTTATATCATCATGGAATGAAAAGTTTTTAATTAATAGTAGTAGTAGTAGTACTACTACTACTACTACTAATAATAATAATAATAATAATAATAATAATAATAATAATAATGGTTTAAAATTGCAAATCATCGTCAAAATTAAAACGGAAATTTTTGTTTGTACATGTTTATTAATTCTGAGTAGTCTTATCATTCATCTGTTTTATTATATCTATTTTTTCCTTAAACACAACTAACGGTTAAAATTTAAGTTAAAAATAACATAAATCGTGTCCTTAGTAATAATTAAATTCATTAAATCTATGCCCAAGACAAATCTTTGCGTTTTAATTTTGACGACGATTTGCAATTTTAACAATAATAATAATAATAATAATAATAATAATACTTTACAGAGGTCGGAGAGGCCCGCTTCTAATCAATCGGCTGCCACACCAAGCCCTGGAACCTATACGATTGTCCCGACTGTATTGCTTTATGGCAAACTCCCAAACCTTTTTTATTATATATGTGCTAGAAGGTGTTGGTTAAGAGTCTTTGACATTAAACTGCATTTAATGGTGAGATTTCAATTCTGAAGCCCTGGGGAATGTAGAGTACCCCTTCATCGCCATAACTCCCAGATCCACTCCAAGCCAGAGTTGTAGTACCGATTAGAGACCCATCTATGGGCTGAATAGATAAAATTAGTGTTTACAAATGTGTTTAAAAAATTGAGTTTAAAAGAAACCCAACAAGAATGAATAAAACAAAACGTCATTTTGGCAAATTATAAATGTTTCATTTTTCAAGAGAAGTCTGCATCTTTAGATAGGCAAACCCAAAATGACAGATCTTTAAGTTTTTCCTTTTATGTGGAATTATGTGGAGTAGAATTATATATATATATATGAAAAAAGTGAATGGAAGTGAATCCGACAGTATGAAATTAATTTGTTTTTCTAAATATTAATTTTTTATATATATATATATATATATATATATATATATATATATATATATATATATATATATATTTCACACACACACACACACACACATATATATATATATATATATATATATATATATATGCGTTCCATTAAAGTAAGTGTGGTGAAACCGTATAATAGTATTAACATGGTTACAACTTAGAAGAATTTCCGTTTTATTTTATCAGAGAGATTCGATTTCAATATGGTCGTTAATCTGTCAATAGTAGACCATGACTTATCTATGTGTATGTCGACATCATTTTCAGTAGAGGAGATATTGCTACCGAGGTATTATAAACTGGTCTACTAATCTTTGAGTTTTGATTAAGTTACTCAGACAAATTTCCATACCAAGGTTAAAGAACCTAGTCTGTCCTACTATTTTACCCAAACCTGAGGGAGAATAGCTCGATTTATACCTTTCGCAATGGTAATAGCGCTGTGGAAAATGCAAGCAGCCTCGTCCCAGATTTGAAACTGGGTCACCTTGTCAGGAAATATGAAAGTTAAAGAAATATATATACTGTAACACCTAATTTCCATCGTTACCTTCAAAGCCGTATCACTTGGTCATCTCACAAGTAGAGCCGCTCACAACGCATGTATTTTACCAAAACCTCGTCTAGGGTGCTATATAGCTATCGCCCTATATACCCAACATCGGGTATATAATCGAGAGAGTGGACTCAGTGATAGAGAGAGAGAGAGGCAGATACAGAGTTGAGCCTTACTTGTTCTTCATTTCGGCTTTACTGCTTCGGTCATGTTCTTGCTATGGTCATCATCTTGTCGTCTTTTTATTGCTGTCTCTAACTAAGGGCTTATTCTGGACTAACTCTTTAGTCATCCAAATTAATCAACTCACAAGACTTTTATTTTCATGATCAAGATTTATTTCTGCTCATGTTCCTATTCGCTGCGCAGGAGAATCAACCTCGCAGTGGAACGTCTACCTTGCGTTCATCTCTGATTGAAACTGATTTCTAAAACTAGTCATGTGTTTCCCATGACGTTCTCTCGGGGTCAGATTGGGTTACCAACAGTTCTGGTATTTCACGAACGGAAAACTACCCGCCTACGCTTTTAACTCCAACGAACCTATTTCAAACTAACTACAGGGTCTGTTCAACAACCCATGACACCACATATGTAACACGGGCAGGATGTGACACACGGCTATTTTTAAGCGGAGTAACGCTGGTTTGAATTCAGAGTTTTCCTTCTCCTAGACTGGCTTATTTACCAAAGCTAAAGAATGTCTTCCTTTCTATTATTTACCCATAGCCGGGGGAAGAAGCAAAGGATTCATATCATTATCAAGGGAATTAACACGAAGTGAAACGCAAACAGCCTCTCCAGGATTTGAACACGATTCGTCGATCCCATTTCCATAACCATTACGCTAACTGCTCGTAAAGTATGTCAACGGAAGTCTCTACCGCGTTCTGTTCGCGCATGCGCTGAGCAAATTTACCTAGGTTTTTTGTTTGGCCTCGTATATACTTATGTGATATTAATAGACCTGATGATATTAATATTCTATAATCCATACGAACTGGTGCAAAATTAATATAATGTTAGCAAATATCGAAGATTGACTATTGTGACCATCACCTGGAGGTTTGAAGAGTGGGGGAAATGGCGAATTATATAAGGTACGGTATGTTGTTTAAAATGCATAGAAAAAGAGTAGAGAACGGTTCGAATGCAAATTGAGTTGCATATTTTGCTGAACCAATTTAAACGCTTCAAGAGCCAAACTAATTAAATTAGGGTCATGAGGAAATCGAAATAACATTCGGGGATCGGAAAGAATCCCAGGGGAAAATTATTCGCATATTCGCCCAGTGTTTGAAGAAAAATCACCAAGTAATCAAATTATCTTTTAAAAGTGTATCTATGTAGGACCTGGGGATAATTCGAGTTGGTTGGTTGGTTGGTTGGTTGGGGTTTACGGCATGTTAACCCTTGTTGTGTTAGTTTATGCCAAAGACGTTTTGTTTTATTCATTCTTGATGGATATTCATTTTTTATTTTATTTAGACTCAATTTTTAAAAACTAATTTTCCTATTTAACCCATAGATGAGACCCTACCAGATACAGGAAGTAATGGCGATAGAGGGGTACTCCACACTTCCCTGGGCTTTAGAATTGAAATTTCACCATCAGATGCAGTTTAACGTTATACCCAGAAGACTAATCCCCTCAGCCACCGCCTTCTAGCGCATATAGGTGCTAGGGATTGGCATGACCAGCTGATTGATCGAAGAGAGCCCCTCCGACTGCCCGTCTAGCCAAATAAACCCCAAAGGGGAGGGTGTTGCATCTCATGGACTGCTCAGCCACCAGAATTCTGTCTATACGCATTACGGATCACTATCTACGGTCAACAGTTGGCCTCATTGCGAGGGGGCTTTATCCCTCTGCAGAGGTGCTGTTGGTGTATTCTACAGCTCCAGGGTAGTTGGTTGTTTGGCTGGTAGTACTTAATTTTTCTGCATGTCAACCCAGGTTGGGTTATTTAATCCTGAAGTTTTTGGCTAGCAATCATGGGGTTTCAATTAACACTTCCGATTTAATTATGCAAAAAATTACATTTTGAGCATACAACAAAATGGTATAGGCATAAACCAGAATCTGTTCTTGTGAACGAAACGCATTAAATTCTCTGGGACTTTGAAATAAAAAGGGATCGCCTTATCCCAGCAAGAAGACCAGACCTAGTGTTGATAAACAAAAAAGAAAGAACTTGTCAACTGGTGGATTTTGCAGTGCCAGCAGATCACAGGGTGAAGCTAAAGGAAAATGAAAAAATGGACAAATATCTGGACCTTGCCAGAGAACTGAAAAAGTTATGGAATATGAAAGTGAAAGTGATACCAATTATAGTTGGTGCACTTGGAACAGTCCCAAAAGGATTAGAAAAGGGATGGAAAGTTTGGATATCAGAGGAAGGATTGAAACCATTCAGAACACTGCACTGCTGCAATCTGCCAGAATACTCAGAAGAGTCCTGGAGACCTGAGGAGATTTGTTGTCACTCAGACTCCAGTGAAAGACCATCAGCTAATACCGATGTGAAAACTCAAAAAGAGTTAATAATAATAATCTATAAACAATTACATCTTCAGGTAAATATTATTAATAACATCATTTTCGCACACATATATTTTCAAGTGTTCCATTCTAATACTAATAATACCCACAGTTATATGGTTACACGTTAGTTGTTTTACGGCATATCAACCCTTTTCAGGTCATTTAATGCCGAATCAACTCATTTTAATAAACAAAGGACTTAGATTGCAAACAGTATCTGTTGTTGCTTAAGTGGCCACGCAATAAGGTATTGAACAGGCTCATCGCTTCTTGTTCGTTTCTTGGGTATTTTTTGTTCAGTTTTAACCCCTCTGCCTGTTCATCACATTCGTGAATTGTAAATAAAGTTCATATCATTCGTGATTTTTACGAGGGGATATTCTAAGTTGGTTAAAGCCATGGAGAGACTGCGGTGTTATGGTGAAAGCAGTCTACACAAGAAGAAAAGCGTGTTTCTTTTTTTTTTCTTTTTTTTTTGTATGGATGAGTCAGTGCATGTAACTAGCTAATTAAAACTTAAATAGTAGCATGACCAGTTTTGTCTCCCCTCCCCAACGCGAACTTCCGACTATATGCTGAGGCCTGGTGGCACTTTTGTATATGCTTCTTAATAGAATAGTGCCAATGGGGCTTTTTATTTCGGCGGGGTGCCGAAGCGCAACCAGTCCAAATGCATATGCTTCTTAGCTTTGGTGATTAAACGTGAACCACTTCTTTCAGTGTGACTTGACCGTAATTTTATATAGTTTCTAGTATTGTAACACTTCGGAATAGAGAGATGTGTTTAAACGTTTGTTTACTTTACCTTCTCCTTGTCGGAATGGCTGAGATGATGACGTGTCAACTCTTCGTTACGTCTTGCACTCATTTTTGAATGGAGAGATGATGTGCCCACGTTGCTTACGTTCGGCTCTCCTTCTAATGGAATCATCGATGTGTGGATAAAGAAATATTCAATATACTTATCTCTCTATCGGTACTATATCGGAGAGAGTGGAATCCTTGTTGCTGGGCTGCTGTTCAGTTGTAGGCAGTTCTATGATGTCATGGAGTCTGGACGCCAACTTGGGGCTGGGGGTTATCTTGCCTTGTGTCATTTGAAGTTTACAGTAATAACACTAGACTGCTTCTTTTCACCCATGGGTATTTTATTCCCCCCCCCCAATGACAACTGCAGAGAGCAAGAAATCCACATCTTACCCATTCTCAATTTACACTTTGACCTCCCACTCCTCCTTTCTCCCATTCGCAACGTACCATTCGCTCGTCAAATGAAACCACGCTATGTGTCCATGCGAAATCATAGCTTAAAATTTTCCGTTCTAATCGACACATCAGGCCACCCTCACGGCTCCACATCACGCCCATTACGTAAGAGTATTTCAAGCAATTATATGCTTTCAAGGAACTAATAATTATCAGTTGAAAACATTTAGAGCTTCAGGTAACTATTTTTTATACAAATAATTTCCATGCAGTTATATGGTTTCAAGTATTCCTATCTAATACTAATAATTTCCGAAAAGAGCTATATGACCTATAGATAGGATCGTAACAGGTACTACGGGTCTAAATTGACCCCGAGGGTAAGGAAAATAAAGACGTTCTTCACAGTTTCTGGAGTATAAGAAATAGAGTCTCAACACCAGATGTAGTTTATTGTAATAACAAAGACCGCTTTTTAAGGGTATTCCCCAGCTGCAGGGGTTGAAGTCGACGTATTCTAAGTTCCGCTTCACGAATCTTCCACATAGCACACCCTATGTACCACGAAGGCCCCAGTATGGCACTAAACTGCATCTAATGGTGAGACTCCAGTTCTTGGGCTTGTAAAGTAACCCTTCATTGCCATTACTTCCAGCTCTACTCTGTCCAGAAGAGTTAGGGTCCCATCTATGTGTCAAATAGATATATTCAAAAATCATTCGTATCTGAGATAATTGTGTTGGATTATTTTGAATATATAAGGTGTCCTGCAATACACCACCTAAATTTATAGACTAAGCGGGGTCACATCGTTTATTCCTCCGCCAATCAACAACCATAATGCGTGGCTTATTGACTACTTAAACACTGATACTTTCCATAGTCAATTTGCATTCATTGACGAAGGAACTTACAATACTAAGGATTCTTTATCAAAGGATTTCCACTGGACAAGCGCTCTTGCTTAAAGCCTAAAGGATTGCCCATAAAATTGTAACAAACTGCGTGCAAAAAGAAAGTTTTAAGAAACAACTACACAAAAATATAAACATGAACAAACAAAGAACGCGATTCCCTAACCACTAAGCCTGAAATAAGACGAGTTGACAAGCCGTTAAAAGCAATCAATTAATCTAAGGTGCCAAGCATCACGCTAGACACAAATTTTGTTTATATTTCTCGCATCAATTTATCCTATCGTTGTTGAGGCGTGACAACTCTAGAATATATTTGCAAAAGTCCTTTATTCAGGAACCACGCTGTTACGCCACACAGTCTTTGATTGTTACTTTGTTTGGATGTTAATACCGCTCAACAATCACCCTATCAACCCGATATTATTTGGCCAAAAATGAAATGTGTGTATGCTTGTGTGTGTGTGTGTGTGTGTGTGTGTGTGTGTTGCTTCTTCTAAACTGTAATTGCTGTTTGTTTTATATATATATATATATATATATATATATATATAGTGATTCTAGTTCTCAGTGTATGCACACACACACACACACACACACACACACATATATATATATATATATATATATATATATATATATGTTCAGGGATTTTGTCTGAAGCATAGTTGTGAAATATATAAACAACTGTGTTAAGGTTCATTTTATTTCATTCAATATTTCGAAGATATGAGCCTTCTTTCTCAACAATGTCTAAATACCCATATATATATATATATATATATATATATATATATATATATATATATATATATATTATAGACACACACATTGTATTCATTTTATGATTTGTCACTTTATTTCTTCTATTATGTTTAATTTATTCTTGTGCTTTTTTGTATATTATTATTATTTCACTCCTTGTGAGTTTTTCACACCAGTGTTAGCTGGTGATCTTTTACTGGAGACTGAGTGACAACAAGTCACCTCAGGAATCCCCGTGGCGTAGTTGTTAACGTGACGGACTGTGAAAACTAATATCATCCTTGGTTTGAATTTTTGAGATGACGCCTCATGTATATGATTTTGATTTTTCCGACTGTTATCCTTATCTTTATTGTGGTATGTAAAACACAATAAATTTATGTCAGCTGGTAACTCTATAACATTATTATTTCACTCCTGCAAGTTTTCAGACCGGCATTAGCTAATGGTCTTTCAGTGGAGTCTGAGGGACAACAAGTCACCTCAGGTCTCCAGGACTCCTCTAAGTATTCTACCCGATTTCAACAATATTGTTGTCTGGATGGTCTCAATTCCTCCTCTGATCTCCAGTTACTTCAGTTTTTTTTCTAAGCTTTTTGGTACCGTTCCAAGTACACCAACTACAATTGGTATCACTTTCACCCTCATATTCAACAGGTTTTTTTTTAATTCTCTAGCAAGATCCAGATATTTGTCAATCTTTACGTTTTCTTTTATCTTCACCTTGAGATCTGCTGAACCTGAAAAAAAACCCTGCAAAATCTACTAGTTTGCAAGTTCTTTTTCTTGTTAATCAATGATAGGTCTAGTCTTCTGGCTAGGATAAAGTGATCCGTGTTAATCTCAAAGTTCCAGATAATTTTATGTGTCTCATTCTCAAGAACAGATTCTGGTCTATGATTATACCATTTTGTTGTATGGTCAAAATTTAGTTTTTTGCATAATCATCAGTGAATCCCGCTTCCCGCCCAGTCATGGATACTTTGTGTATAGTCATCAATTTCCCAGTGATTTGGTATATTTGTCCCTCCCTTGTCCGTTTTCAGAATTGTCCAGAGTATCTTCTGAGGAAGACAGCTCAGATGTCTATTCTCTTGAAGAGATTTCTGCTGCTGAGTCTGATTTCTAGAATTTTTCTCGTTCTTCTGGGGTACGTTTGTTTATTTTTTACAATTTTTTAAACTTTTCTTTCTGCATTTACTAAGATAGAAATGAACAATGAATCGAATGTTTTTTTATTATTTAGAATACAAGGTGTATCATAAAAGTGACATGTTTGAAGCTGTATTTACCAAGATAGAAAAGGAGAATAAATGGAACATTATTTTTTTTTTCAGAATACAAAGTGTGACAAAAAGTACAAAAAATATCGAAAAAAATATTTTTTTACACTTGTATATCTTGATGTTTATATCTATCTATCTTACGATGCTCATATCTGTCTATTTACCTATCTGGTGATGTGTAATCTATCTCTCTAACTATCTCTCTATTGGTCTTATCTTTTTCTAACCAAGACCCTCTCCTTTTCAAATTCATATTTCTTTACATATATCTTTTTTCTTTCTTTCTTTCTTTCTTTCTTCCTTTCTTTTCTTCCTTGCTTCTTTCTTTCTTTCCTCCCTCCTTTCCTTCCTCTCTTCCTTCTTTCCTTCCTTCTTTCTTTCCTTCAATCCTTCCTTTCTTTCTTGCTTCTTTTCTTCCTCCTTCCTCCTTCCTCCTTCTTCCGTCTTTCTTTCCTTCTCCCTTCCTTCCGTTTTCTTTCCTTTCCTTCCTTCTTTCTTTCCTTCAATCCTTCCTTTCTTTCTTTCTTTTCTTCCTCCTTCCTTCCTTCCGTCTTTCTTTCTTCCTCCCTTCCTCTCTTCTTCCGTTTCTTTCCTTCCTTCCTTCCTTCCTTCCTTCCTTCTTTTCCTTCTTCTTTCCTTCAATCCTTCTTTCTTTCTTGCTTCTTTTCTTCTCCTTCCTTTCTTCCTCCTTCCTTCCGTCTTTCCTTCCTTCCTTCCTTCTTCCTTCTTTTTCCTTCAATCCTTCTTTCTTTTTGCTTCTTTTCTTCCTCTCCTTCCTTCCTCCTTCCTTCCGTCTTTCTTTCCTTCCTCCCATCCTCCTTCCTTCCTACTTTTCTTCCTTTCTTCTTCTTTCTTTTTTTCCTCCTTTACTTCCTTCCATCCTCCCTTCTTCCTTTCTTCAATCATTCTTCCTTCCTTCCTTCCTTCCTTGTTTTTCATTTACTTTTTCCTCCCTTTTTACACCTCCTATGAACTATTTGGTCATGTTTGTTTTAGATATCACTTGATTAACACAGAACTTTAAAAATGTATGATTCTCAGTTTTTTTTAACTTGTGTCTGTTTATGTGATAGATTGTGTATCGAGTCATACACATAAGTGAAAAGTTGCGTTAGAGAAAACGTCTAAAGAAGTGAATACATAATACGAAAATACAGGGTGTTCCCAAAAATATTGTCTTAGTCTAATAACACTGGTTTACAAAAAATATTTTTGTCTGAGGCAAGAATGTGAATAGGTGTTTCTTACTAATTTGGGTGTGCTGAATTCAAATTTTAAACAGTTTTGCCTCTGGTTTTCTGTCTTTTAAATAGTCTCATTTTAGTATATACAGAGTATATACGTGCTTATTTCAACAGTTGCTGCAGCTTATTACAGATAAAACAGGATAGATAAAGAACATTGACGGAATAAATATACTTGGATGACACAATGTATACAATTCTTAGTACCGCAGACAGTTAGAAGTGTGTTTTCTTAGATGGAACCAGTTATATTTGTTAAAAAATTTTGTTAAAAAATATTTGACAAAAATAACAATCATCTGCATGGCTTCTTGGCTCTCTCCAAACCATCGGGACTGCAAAGTTGAAAGCCGCTTTCTTGCCATTAAACCATGCAGTTAGTCCATTGTAGCAGGGTTTACAACATATGTGTGGAGCCCAAGATTTGTCCTGATCACCAATTTCACAGTCAAAATAATGAAAGTAGGCAGTTCTGAGGAAGCAAGTGATGGTTCGACGCTGTACAACTGTCGTGAAGTCCCCACACACGTAGCAGAAAAAATTTAAAAGATTAAATCATATGTAAGGCAATAAAATGTGCGTCGTTGGAAATTGTAATACAAATATATACCCAAAAGATTGTGTAACACAATTGTCGAGGGAGACCTTCCTCCTGCGCTGCGAGGGTCGACAACCTCCTGTGCTGACTGCCAGTGCACTACTGGCTGTTGATTGAGGCGTTTTGGCTACGCTTAACTGCCAAAATCCGTCTTTATATATAGCTATATATATATAATGTAATGTTATCACTTACATTCATTGCATAATAACTAACAAAGAAGACATAAGTCACTCAATATAAGAAATTAACCCTGCATATACGCCTTTATGTACAGTATGTGTACAAAATGTACAGTATGCATATCTAAAAAAAACTAGAGGTGATGAGTAAAAACAGATTTCAAATCTGGATTCAGCACCCTCAAATTAGGTTAAAACATTTATTTTTGTACTTGCCTCAATTTCTTTGTAAACCAGGGTAATATAACCAATTCTCGCTCAAATAATCTCAAATTTTAACAAAGTGTGTAAAAACTAACTAAGTCTAAAGTTTTAATTTTTTTCCCAGGAGTAACGATGATATTCACTAACAATGAAAAGGCATTTTGTGAGTCAGAATATTCTCAAACTCAGTCAAACAAGATTGTGAGACATTGAGAAATCTGTTAGAAATTCTATTTCCCCTCTGAAAATCTTGTTAAAATTTTGATAAATAAATCTTTTATTATTCAATATGAAGCCTTTTTAATTTTGCTTGCCTAGGACTTGTAATTACTTAGATATTCAAATTTAAAATGATGTCATTTTTTTCTGGACTATACAGTGACTTCTAAAATCATGACCATGATAACATGTGAAAAATTAACTTACATGGAAGTTTTCAGTATTTTACTTAAAAGTTTAGAACATAGGAAAGAGTTTTAGAAAAAGTTAAACTCTATAAGTAATAATACACTGGTTTCGAGACGCATGTTTAACTTCTAGATACACAGAGAGGCTTCACCCGGTCTTGCCACCAAGTTCAAAGTGCGGGCAAAGATTATTTTTGGTATGGCTTTTATTTAAACAGCGCGCAATCGTAGCAAAACGTAGACAGTTTTTCGTTTTTATTCTTCTTATTTTTACTTTATTGCTAATATTTTCAATGACTTGAAAATTATAAACTTTTTTATCTTTATTTATTTTATCTATTACAGAACGTATTTAAGTTAAAGTTGGTGAAAAGACAGTTCTGCAAACTGTGCGAGTTATATTTATTTACATAATTACATGTACGTAAAATAAATCAAATATAATATGAAAATAATGTGATTTTTAACATTAAATTAAAAATTTTAATAATTTGATAAATTAAATAAATAAATTTAATAAATTAAACTCTCCTCAACACATACTTTCACATATACCTACATACGCACACAAATATATGTACAGGGTTTCTATAAAGTCTTGCAAGAGATTAACAAAAATGACAGTTTTATTGAAATCCAATAATCAAAGGTTGTACAAAACATAAAACTACAAGTGTAGAACTTTCAGATGATTTTTACTAAATGATTCTATCATTTGTACAATATGAGTTATTTGTTTTTCAATTTTAAAACTGCTTCAAGACTCTATTCACATTCTGTATATGGATGGATAGATGCTCCATTCGAATATGATGCATAAATACACAACATTTCAAAAGACGTGATTTGCTGGGTTACCTAGACAGGTTGATTAGGTTATAGTGGTGCGAAACCAGCAAAACAATTGAGATAGGTTTGTAATAGAATAATGGTGCACAGGTGTGTCACGCAGATAATAGGTACAGCCTTACTCAGGTTTTGAACACACACACACTCACACCACACACTCACACACACACATATATATATAGTGGAGGCACGTAGTGTAAGGGTTAGAGTTAGATCTAGCCTATGTAAGAGCCAAAGGGGAGTGTTGCATGCCATGGACTGCTGAGCCACCAGGGTTCTATCAATAAGCTTCACGGTTTACCACCCATGACCAACAGGCGGTCTCATTGGGTGGGATCCTACCCCTCTGCAGCGGTGCCGTCGGTGTATTCTTAAGCCCCAGCCGACAGGTTTTTTCACGAGACGAAAAATGGGTTTTCAAGACAAAGTACTTTTCTGCAATACACACCCAACACACACACACACACACACACACACACACATATATATATATATATATATATATATATATATATATATATATGTATATATAAATTTCGAAGTCTTGACATAATTATATACATAACTTTGATATTAGGATATTATTCAGTAAAAGTTATCGATATAATATTCAACACAGAATTAAGTGCATTTGCATGGACAGAGACTGTTGAAAAATCAAAGAATGTGTGTGTGTGTGTGTGTGTGTGTGTGTGTGTGTGTGTGTGTGTGTGTGAGCGCGCGCGTGTGTGTAGATGTATCTATATATAAATATATATGTGTGTATGTGGGTGTATGTATCAATATATCTATCTATCTCTATCTCTATCTCTCTCTCTCTCTCTCTCTTCTCTATATATATATATATATATTATATATATATATATATATATATATATATGTGTGTGTGTGTGTGTGTGTGTGTGAGTGTGTTTGTGTGTGTGTGTTTATGTCTGTTTGTGTGTGTGCAATGTCTGAATGCACATTGTGGCTTTAATGAATAAACAGTAGAAGATTTCTTTCTCTTTTTGCTCTCCGATAAAGGCTTATAATGTCTAATATAGGAGAAGATATATCAATAAGAAGGCCAACTAATTATACTTTCAACGCATTATGCCATCGGAATCACGAGGATCATTATAAATAATTAACATCTCTCATCTTGAAGTTGCCCCGGACGTTACCCTTTGAGAAATCTTTGCAGCAGACCAACTTTGTTCGACCGTTAGAACTCTCCGGTGCAAAAGTGTAAAATTAGTCAATCAATAACGTCAAAATCGCTTTACAGCAAACATATCCAGCTCTAATTTTTTCTTCACATTGCCCATATAATTTATTCTCGTCACGTATTGCTGCTCGTCTGTTATTACAAACCGTCACTCAAATTTTCAATTTCAACCGCATATAAAAAAAAATATTCAACTCCTGGATACTAAAAAAAAAGAAAAGAAAATAAGAAAAAATAACTAAATGTTATGTAATAATAAATATGCACAACTTCTAAAAAATTTTTTTTAATTTCTGTATTTCTAAATATTTTTATATACACAACATCGGCTCTACATATTATAATTTAGTAAAAAAAATTAGTTTTTATATTAAAATTCCGTATGTTTTCTCTAAATTGATGTATTTGCCAGTATATAAGACATGTCGTATCTATACATGTGTACATTACACCTCACGTGGTGTAATGATTAGCATCCTAGATTCGCAGACCATTGTTAGTGAGTTTGATTCTCACTGGGCGCCCACACTTCTGGCCTTGTGCCACATCTAAGCTAAGTTTAGTAAATAATTATTTACACATGTGTGTGGGGGGGGGCGTGTAGTGTAATTATTAGAGTCGTAGGAAATGGACTCATCGACCCGAAATTAAATCCTGGACGAGGCTGTTTGGATTTCCTATAGCGTTCATTCCCCTGCGAAAAATAGTAGGACAGACTGGGCTCTCAACCTTGGCTAAGTAACCAGTCTAGGAAAAGGAAAACTGAATTCCAACCTCTTAAGCTCTATTTAAGAAATTGACCTTGTGTCACATCCTGCTCATGCAAAGAGGTTGGTATATATATATATATATATTATATATATATATATATATATATATATATATATATATATATTATTATGTGGATACGAAGGAAAAGAGTGATAAAAAAAAAAAAAAAAAATGTTTTATTTAATAAAACAAGGGCCCTTTCGTCCGGTTGCTCATCAAGGTTTTTACAGCCGGAGACGACTAAAAGTCAAATTGTAAATACATATGGGTATATATATATATATGAGGGGGTTTTTTTTTAGGGGAAGAAGAAAGACAAAAAAAAAAAAAAAAAAAAAAAAAAATTTTACTTTCTTCTTTCAAGTCCCCATCAAGTGATACCAGGCCCCAGACACTCGCCCAATAAAATAGCGAGTGCTAGGTCTGATCTGTCTGCACAAGGTAGGACGAAAAAAATTAATGATTACGGCCTCAAGGACCTGTAAATGGTGTTTCGTCCTAGCCCTGTGCAAAACAGAGAATTGGTGATCATTATAACTAGACCGGCAAGTGCTCATGCTGATTAGATGTTCGCAATCGAAGACTCGTTGCTCTGCGACAACCCGGATGTTATTGGTCTGTGTTCGCGTATTACTCGGGGTATGTGCTGGTTACCCTGACAGCCAATCTTTGGATCGTACGGCAATATAAGTGGCTTCACAGGCACACGTATATTTATAAACAAGTAAGCTTTGATTGAGTATTGGCAGTACGTCCTTATTAGCAGAGCGAAAAGCGGCCCTGGTAGAAAAGATTGTTCTAACTTTGGCTGCGGGATAGCAACGGCCCACCGAGAAGTAATTTTATCAGCTAAAGTCTGACTAGCCGGTCCAACCAAGGTAGACGAATATACACTGGGCACCTGGATGGACCAAAAGGTCCATCACGATAGAATTTTGCCACAGTAATTCTAATTGTGTCTGTGATGACATCCTCGGGATACCATTATTTAAAAAATTTTCGTGATGTTCTTGAGTTCTCCATTGATTTTGTTACCTGAACAAATTTTAAGTGCACGAAAGGTTAGGCACTTAATCAAATTAATCTTTCTGGCTTTTGGGGCAAATGAATCCAGCTCAAGTACAGTCCAGTGAACGTCGACTTTCGAAACACGCTGGTCTCAAAAGAAGAAGAACACCTTTCTACAAGAACATCAAGAAAAGCCAGGGCACCATTATTTTCCTCCTCCATAGTAAACGTTAAGGAGGGGTGCAGATTGTTTAAGCTCTGGAATAATTTTAGAGCTTCATCCCGGTTACTAAAGCACGCAAATGTGTCGTCAACATACCGTAAATATATATGCGGTTCTGCGAATCTAGGATGCTAATCATTACACCACGTGAGGTGTAATGTACACATGTATAGATACGACATGTCTTATATACTGGCAAATACATCAATTTTTTTTTTTTTTTTTTTTGTCTTTTCTTCTTCTCCCTAAAAAAAAACCCCCCTCATATATATATATATACCCATATGTATTTACATTTGACTTTTAGTCGTCTCCGGCTGTAAAAACCTTGATGAGCAACCGGACGAAAGGGCCCTTGTTTTATTAAATAAAACATTTTTTTTTTTTTTATCACTCTTTTCCTTCGTATCCACCTATGTGATCATCATGATTACCTTAGAGTATTATTTAAATTTGCTTGTACCAGAAATTTATTTATATATATATATATATATATACGTTTTTAAAAACGAATGTTATAAAATATTCCGACTGCAATTTCTTACCGTAGCAATTCTTCAGGGAATTATTGCTTATTCCAGCCATCTACCTTTATTTGTATCCGGGTTGTACCCATTCTTAAGTACGTGGGTGTGTCACCCACCCACGTGCTTAAGAATGGGTAAGTTCTAAACTTAGCTTAGATGTGGCACAAGGCCAGAAGTATGGGCGCCCAGTGAGACACACTCACGTACTTAAGAATGGGTACCACCCGGATACAAATAAAGGTAGATGGCTGGGATAAGCAATAATTCCCTGAAGAATTGCTACGGCAAGAAACTGCAGTCGGAATATTTTATAACATTCGTTTTTAAAAACGTATATTTAGCTCTTTTTATTGAGCACTTTTTAAATCGATTTTTATTAACCTAGAAGTAAATTTGTTTGCTTCGTGGATTGGCAAAGATCCGTGATATATATACATATATATATATATATATATCTTATTATAATGGAGATTGTGGGTTTGTATGTCTGTAACCGAAACTATATTACTATTCAATTCACAATTCCCTTTGTTATTTACATCACATTCTCCATGATTTTATTTTTATTTAAACCTCAATTATTAGTAAAATTGTTTTACATCATTAAGACTGTTAACAATATCTACATACTAATAACATGCAATTATATATATATATACAACAAAATAGTGGTTTACAGTGTGAATGGGAAGGCTAATTTGCATATTGATCTTAAAAAATTTGATTTTAATAAATATATGCTTAGTATTATTGATTTCTAATTGTTTGGTTTTGTCTTAATAAATATGAGCAAAAATCTCGGGGATAAATCTTAACAGAAATCTATTAACATAAAGAAATAATTGTAATTTTATTCTTTTCTTCCTATTTTAACTAAATAGTTAAATTAGGGAAATTTACCACTGAAAGACGGGAGTAAGGGAAAATGGTGGAACAGTTAGTTTCAAAGTTGTTCTATTTTCCGATTGTACCCCCTCTGTTCCAAATATTTTTATCTGAATTCGTATTCAGTTTCATTAGCCTTTCTAATTTAACATGATATTTTATTATATTAAAACTTAAATACTTGCACCCGGAGGGTGCATATATTTGCTAGTATATATATATATATATATCTCGTGTAATGAAAGACTTTTTTAAGACAAAGGGTCGTTCATTACACCAGATATATTTTTTTAAATTCTATCAAAAGTTGAATCCATGTACTAATCCTTTTTTACAGATAACAGGTGATCTTAATCCCTTCAATAGTAAATCTAGGAATAGTAGGCATTCACCCAACCTATTCTCACGGGTAGGATGTGACACAAGATCGAGTTCGACTTCTGAAAACATTTTTTTTTAATTTCTATCTTTTTAGATTTTTAATTTCTTATATGTTTTTATAAGAATTGCCCCCCCCCGCACATGCAACATGTGACACAAGGTCAACTTTTTTAGTGGACTTAACAGGTTTGAATTCAGAGTTTTCCTTCTCCTAGACCGGAAGAATTAAGTTTTCCTTCTGCCCTATTATTTATGCATAGCTGGAAGGGAAGCAGTTAGATACCTACCTTCCTAAGAGTATCAGCCTTTGGGCCCTGTGTCCAGTGGCTTCAACCATTGGACCAGTAGATATATAGTACTGGCGTGAATCCCAGAGGGACATCCCCCAGGCAATACCTGCCCTCTTGTCTAAAAGGGACAGGGCTGGGTTTATTGTCCGGTGCCTGAGGCGCCTCAAAAAGAGGAATGCCGAGGGGATACACGCAACTTCTAACAGGCCACCGCATTAGCTTCGGTTTGTGCGTGGCTCCGGTCATAAATCGAACCTTAAGTTCATCTGCCATAGTGGGATGTCGGAAAATAAGTACCTTCCCAAATTTATTAGGCTATGCAAAATGCAAAGTCTCGTCGAAGATTTGAACTCGCTTCACCGTCTCCATTTTCTACGACGATAAACATTACACAACGAGCGTCTCTATTGTACATTTTCGTGTGTGTAGTTCTTTTCTCCAGAAATTCGTCTTCTGTTCATTTGCATTTTTCTTTCAGTAGGTCTATTCATTTTTCCCACTTGTTCCAATGCTCAATAAATATTCTATCCAAATAATTTTCTCAGCCATCAATTTTTTCTTCTTTATTTTGTCATTTCTACAGAAATTTTCTCTTTCATCTGATATATTTTCTTTCATTCTAATCTTTTCATTCATTTTTTCTTTCTAATCCCCTTTAACCTATTATACTTTCATTCGAACATATTTCATTCAATTATGTATTCATTTTCTTTCTTTCCATCATCTTGCACAATTTCTTATTTTTTCATTAATTTTTCTTTATTTTTCTTTCTTTTCCGTTGGACTACATTTGACGTCATTCTTTATCTCATTATTTACAAAGAATATCTTTCAAGTATTCCACGGAAATTTTTAGTCCGTATTGTATTCTCTGTTCAAGCAATCATGTTTTTTGTTCTTTTTTATTCTTCATTTTACCATCTATTTCATGTACATTCCAATCTCAATTCACTTTACTTGTAACCGTCAAATATTATGAGAGACTTTCATATTAGTCTAGTTTGTATAGTTATCTAAGGTGGAATCGCCCGTGACGTAGTGGTTAACGTTCTGGGACTGTGAAAAGGAATATCATCATTTGTCTAAATTTTTGAGATGATGCTTTATGTGTATAATTTTGATTTTTCGGACTGTTGTCCTTATCTGTATTGTGGTATGTAAAAATAAATTTATGTCAGCTCGTAAGTCTATAAAATGATGATTATTATTATTATTTCACTCCTGCGAGTTTTTCACATCGGCGTTAGCGATGCATATATATATATATATATATATATATATTATATATATATACATACATATATATATATATATATACATACATATATATACATATATATATGTATATATATACATTATATATACATATATATATATACATATATATTATAGAGAGAAATTGGGCCCCGAAACGGTTTGCACACTTTCTCTTCTGATGAAACCTATTTCGTTGTAAACATCGTTTGTTTTTTCATTATATCTTAATTCATATATATTATATATATATATATATATACAATAATATATACATATATATATATACATATACACATATTTATATATATTATACATTTAACCATTTTACACCATTTCTATCATTTAAAAAATATTTTCGTTACCTGACGAATGCGTTAGCAGGAACCATTGGTTGAAAATATTGTTCCATGTAAATAAATAAAAGCTAAACCTTTTATTTGTTCATTCATTCATCTATCAACGCTCTATCACAGATATTGAGCACTCTTCTATTAACACTATACGTTAGATTACTGCTGCTTTTTCTAGTATAATAGTGCCAACCATACACACTAATATATATATATATATATATATATATATATATATATATATATATGTGTGTGTGTGTGTGTTGTGTGTGTGTATTTAACATTTGAATGACGCAATCAACTACATAGCGTTCAATTTCACTGTGAAACTGTTTTCAATGGCCATAATTGTATTATTCACTTCCGCAATTGTCTGTAATTAATCAATATCTTGATTAATTCATTACAATTAACCCTGATGATCCTTTTTTGATGAAAATTAAGTAGGTTATTTCTATATGTACCTTTATACTATATATATATATATATATATATATATATACTTTGTTGGGGTACCAAGTTTCTTGGTACAAGGTGATTCTAGGCTGGTCCTATTCTCTACCAGTAATTTGTTGTAGAGTTCAGGTTCCGTATGAGAGCTCAATGTTTAATTATTGTAAACAGAGCAAAGTTATTTGTGAATAATAAGGCATTGAATACTACGAGTATCGTGGTTAGAGACCATTTCCACTCGTGATTATGCCCACGAGCTTCTTCAGACCACTGATATCTTTTATTTAGACAGGCACATGGCCAAACTCATCTATGTATGATATATATATATATATATATATATATATATGTATATATATATATATAATATAATATTCAACACCAAATCTTTTAATGAAAAAGATCCTTCTTGTGCATTGGCGATCATTCCCTGATATTCCATGCATTAAATTCTATACATGTACGATTTCACATGCTCTATGCAAATCTTGTGTCTCGTTTATTTGATAAAAGTGTTTATTTAGTTACATCCGGCATTTTCATATAATTTAAAGATTTAATGATTTTAGAATTTTTTTTTTTAAATGAGTATTAATTACCTTAATGAGATTTTTCGGTTAATTTTCATTTCACTAAATTAATTCATTTTTGGAGTTGAATTATTTATTGGTTGCATAAGAGAATTTGATGAAATTGTACCAGTCAATTGTGACTGCTATTTTTGTTTTTAATTAATTTAATACATGAAAATCCTTAGAAGCCTTTGTTGTACTGAAACAGAATACATTTTCTTAGTTCTACAGAGCCTACCCCCCACCCACACGCACAAAAGTCATCTTTTAATAGCATTCCTCCCAAAACCTTCGTTTAAGAAATTGACCTCGTGTCACATCCTACTCGTGTGGAGGGGTCGATATAATATATATATTATATATATATGTATTTGTTCTACAGACCCCCACCCCACACGCACAAAAAAGTCACGCCCTAATAACATCCCTCCAAAACCTACAGCAATCACTCCCCGAAATTACGCCCAAAACACCACCCAAACCCTAATAATACATCCCCCCAAAACACAATGACCCCCCCCCCACAAAAAAAAAGAAACACAAAAGCCACAAAACAAAACAAAAAGAAAACTTTGAATTCAAACTTATTAACCTTCGGTTAAGAAATTGACCTTGTGTCACATCCTACTCGTGTAGAGGGGTCGATATATATGTATATTTATTTGCATAACATCTTCGCACGAGTAGGATGGGAAACAAGGTCTTTTTAAGAGGATTTTAACAGGTTTCAATTCAGAGTTTTCTTTCTCCTATATTGGTTTCCATACTAAGGATAATACTATAAGCGCTGTGGTTTGACATAACTAACTAGTTTGATCAGTCCTCTCCGTCCAAGTAGTAATCGCAAGCTTTCGGGTTCGATACCCGCCCTGCCAACTCAGCGCTTGAGTAGTACAGCCCATGTAATCTGGTGTAAGCGGTAAAGCATCTGGGACCTGACAGTAGGTGTGGCGCTTCTCCCCAGAAAATACAATCTCCCTAGCACTAACAAAATGGGGATAGACTTCCTCGCTGTTAGGTTGATAGCAATAATAGGCCACTCTACTACACTAAACTTTACTACAAGTTTTGGGACGCGCCTCCTATTAAAAACAAAGCTCAGTGTTTTTCAAGTTAGTCTGATCTGAAACGCACTATTAGCGAAAGAGGGCGAGCGAGAGAATGAGAGAGATAAACAGACAGACAGAGAGGGTGGGAGAGAGAGAGAGACAGACAGACAGAGAGACAGAGAAGAGACAGAGAGAGAGAGAGAAACGGACAGACAGAGAGACAGAGAGGTGGGAGAGAGAGAGGGAGAGAGAGAGGGAGAGAAACGGACAGACAGAGATAGAGAGGGTGGGAGAGAGAGAGGGAGAGAGAGAGAGAGAAACGGACAGACAGAGAGACAGAGAGGGTGGGAGAAAGAGAGAGAGAGAAAAACGGACAGACAGACAGACAGACAGAAATGGTTGGAGAGAGAAAGAGAGGAGAGAAATGGACTGACAGACAGACAGAGAGGGTTGGGGAGAGAGAGAGAGAGAGAAACGGACTGACAGAGAGGGTTGGAGAGAGAGAGAGAGAGAGAGAGAGAGAGAAACGAACAGACAGACAGAGTGGGAGAGAGAGAGAGAGAGAACGGACAGACAGACAGACAGAGAGGGTGGGAGAGAGAGAGGGAGAGGGGGAAAGAGAGACAAACGGACTAACAGAGAGACAGGGAGGGTGGAAGAGAGAGAGAAACGGACAGACAGACAGACAGACAGGGTTGGAGAGAGAGAGAGAGAGAGAGAGAGAGAGAGAGGGAGAGAAACGGACTGACAGATTCTTGATTCTGTACAGAAATCAAGATGTAGAATTAAGTGAGCAGGAGAATTCTGATTGGCTAGTTGGATTGTTATGGCGGAAAAGAAAACGTTTTGGGTTTGATTTGGTTTGGTTTGGTTTGGTTTGTTTTAAGGCATATCAACCTCGGTGGGTCATTTAATGCCGACAAAGTTGTGAAATAAATTCATTAATATTGCATAATACAATTTTATTTACAAACTCATGTTTTTCTATTCAACCCATAGATGGGACCCTAACAGGTACTACCACTCCGGGTCAGAGTGGACCAGAGAGCAATGGTGATGAAGGAGTGCTCCACATTCCCCAAACCTCCAGAACTGAAACCTCGCCATCAGATAGAGTTTAACGTCATTCCCAGGACATGTAGACCCTCAGCCACCAACTTCTAGCACCCATATGATAAGAAGGATTGGGTGTTGCTATAACGTTCTGGAGTTGAAATAGTTGTAGTTAAGATACAGAAGAGAACAAACACATTTGAGAAGCTTAGGATTTTAGCCCTTTCTTAATCCATTTGTAATACTATACTAAAGACAGCAATAGAATTATAAAAAAAAACAATAATAAGATAGAAAACTATGTATCTCCACATGAGCAGGATATGACACAAGGTCAATTTTTAAGTGGAGTTTAACGTCTTTAGATTCAGAGTTTTCCTTCTCTTGGGCTTATTGGCACACCAGGATTAAAGAGCCCAGTCTGCTCTAATTTTATCCATAGCTGTAAGGAGAATAGTTTAATGCATAATTTTCATAAGTGTATTAGCGCAATGTGAAATGCAAAAATATATAAAGAGTAGTTGTATGTATGTATGTATGTATTTATGTCTGGAGTGAACTACAAAAATAAAACAATTAATGACAGAATAAATATATGTACACATTAACTATCACCAGAGCTTATTTTTGTGCAAAAAATATTGGAGATTTTACATATATTTAGGGAAAAAATTCCTGAAGTCCCACCCGGTCTTTTTTACATGATCATTTTTATAAGGCATTCAGTGTGGATCCAATTAGGGATTAGTAATAATGGATCTGTGAGACTAACTTTTTATTCCCTCATCTACCCAGGCGACGCCGTATATCCACTTCCAGTTAAAAAAGGATTTCAAGAATTAAAGGTGCATTTACATTTATAGTTTGTTTCATTTTATTATTCAGCTTTGTGTGGCACAGGCCAAAGTGAAGTTATTTATACTTGAATATTGTGTTGTTTCCAGTCTTGAGACAAACAGGCAGTGCTGTATACTAAGGCAGAAAG
Source organism: Doryteuthis pealeii (assembly GCA_023376005.1). Taxonomy (NCBI): domain Eukaryota; kingdom Metazoa; phylum Mollusca; class Cephalopoda; order Myopsida; family Loliginidae; genus Doryteuthis; species Doryteuthis pealeii. Next base: position 62,182,486 of record CM042152.1, on the reverse strand, counting down.
ACCTTATCTGCCTGACGTCCAAGCTGAAACTGAGAGCCAACCAGGTCCCACGTGACTTCACGTATTTTGCGGGCTTTCTGTAATATTCCATGGAAAGTCCCGCTCGTGATATGAAAAGGAGCCATCCCTTCAGAAATACAGGGAATTGTCAATAATCTTATGCAACCGCATAGATTATGTAACAACAGAATGACAGACACACACAAACAGATAGAGGGGGGTACAGAAAATGTCCAACCCTGTCGGCTGTCGGGATTTAGAATACACCGACTGCACCTCTACAGAAGGGTAAGACCCCACCCAATGGGCCCACCTGTAGGCCGTTGCTGGTGATCCGTGAATTTCAAGGAAGGAATCCTGGCAGCTGAGCAATCCATGATATGCAACATTCCACTTTGGTCATTACTTAGGCGGTCGGTGAGCCCCCTTCAATCAATAGGCCCTAGCATCTGTCCCAACCCTATTGCCTTTATAGCAAACCCCACATCTTTTCATCATATATGTGCTCGAATGCGGTGGCTGAGGGTCTTATTGTCCTAGGTATGACGTTAAGCTCTATATGATGGTGAGGTTCCAGTTCTGGATCTCTAGTGAATGTGGAGAACCCCTTCATCAACATTATTACAGTTCCACTCTTACCCGGAGTAGTAGTACCAGTAAGGGTCCTATTCATGGGTTAAATATAAAAACATGTCTTTAAAACAAATTGACCACTTATCAAGAATGAATAAAACAAAACGTCTTCGGCACAAAATTACCCAATGGGTTGACGTGGCGTAAAACCCAACCAACCAACAGAAAATGCCATTTCTAAGAAAGTGAGAAAGGTGATTAAGAAAAGAAGAATCAAGAGAAAGGCGTTGTTTATTCACTTGTATCTGAATAAAGGCATTCATCCAACTATTCTTTACCGACTGCTACACCGACTGCACCTCTGCAGAGGGTAAGACCCTATCCAATGGGGCCAACTGTTGGCGACCCGTGATGCTCAAGGAAGGAATCCTGGTAGATAAGCAATCCATGACATGCAACACTCCACTTTGGCCCCTACTTAGGCTACACGTGTGGTCAGAGAGGCGTCTTCCGAATGATAGGCTGGTTACGTCAACCTCTAGCAAAAATGTGTTTAAAACAAATTGAGTACCCTTTAAGAAAGTAATAAAACAAAACATCTTCGGCATAAAATGACCCAATGGGTTGACATGCCGTAAAACCCACCCAACCAGCCAATCAACAGAAAATTCCCTTTATAAGAAAGCGAGAAAGGTGATTAAGAAAATAAGAATCAAGAGAAAGGCGTTGTTTGTTCATTCGAGCCTGAATGAAGTTAATGTGGACATTGCAAACAAGATAGCGAGTTGTGCTGCTGGGAGTAAGAGGGACGTGGAAGGTGAAAGAGCAAATTTAAACCCACTTAGCGATTTGCTTTCCTGTCAAATTAACTCAGGCCAAACATTTCGGACAAGGGATAATTAGCAAACTGACCATACAAAAGACCTTTCGCCTGCGATACGTAAGCAAATGGCGCTTCTGGTCAATTTACAGTGATAGCTAAACTATTTAAAAGCCGCATATTAGGATTATGGGAAGGGTTGTGTTGGCTGTTCGTCTGATACCGACAATAGGTCACTCTGTGGACTCTACTACTAGTTTCGGGACGCTCCTCGTTTGAAATGTTACATAATCATTAGATATCTAATGATTATGACAATAGTGTAGAAATCATATTAGTGCAGCTGATGGCCTTGAGGGTGAGTGACGGCGCTTGACCTCGATCTCACCTTGCGTTCTGGGGATAAACCGTGAGAAACGGAACCCCGATAGAAGGCCCTTCCGGTTTAAGGAGTAAGCAACTCAGAAGTTAGAAGCCAAGCTAGCAAGATGTGAGTCTCACTGTGCAGATTGTCTGGTCTGGGGGGTCTACGAATAAAGTAACATCATCGTAAATCGAAGTCTTGTGTTTATTACTAAAAACCAACAATGACACAGGGCTTCGGATAAGGAATGATCCCCAACAGAAACCAGACCCGGAATCCTCAATAGAAGACCAGACGAGACCTTAGAAGATATACCAGACCAAGATAGATGATAGACGATCAGAATAGCAAAGCCGGCCAGAAGAATAGACGACAGAGTAAGAAGTAAGAGAAGTATATAACATATACCTATTTAGTGCCGGTAAAGAAGGGCTATGCAACAGAAAAACAAGGCACGGTATTTTTCTAGTTAATCTGATCAAACGCACTAACAATGAAAGAGTGCGAGAGACAGAGATAGACAGATATACAGACAGAGAGATTCTTTACCGGAATAAAGATTTAGAATAGACTTGAAAGTACAACAAATGAAAACAACGAACTGAGTAGGATCAGCCATACACTAAGAACTCTGCAAACGACTTGGCTTCACACATATAAACAAATATCAAATGGATCGCCCAGGGAGAATCGAACTCATTAACAGTGATGTGTTGGTATAAAAACGTTATTAAATTAATACACCTGCACATATTTAAATTAGTTTGGCGGTCTTAAAATCGAGTAGCACCTAGAGTTCAACGTACTATTCCATGTATATTTTTTTCAAATAGAATAAACATACCCAGAAGCAACACCCCCATAAAAAAAACGGTTGTGCGGCTACTTTGATGTCACATTCCAGTACGTTAGTCACTGCCCCACAGGATCCGACACTCGTATATGTTAAGGTGAGTTGAATTTTCTTTATCATGTGATTATGATGATTTAGGCTAGTAAATGTGTTTTCAAGATGATTTTCTTCTTCTGGTAGACATTCAGAGCTGCGAAATCCCAAGGGCCCTCAGATAAAAGCTAATGATTATTCCATATTTTATTCATTGTTGTGACGCGACTACAAAATAATGAGGTTATTGCTGTATTTTTGTCGACTTTTGATTAAAATGTTTAAAAAGAATATCTAAGAAAGATATTTGCGTTGTCTGTTTGTTTGATTTTTTTTTTTGGGGGGGGGCAGGTTTTTTTTGTGGGGGTGTCGATGTAATTTCGATAGTAGGTTCAGTTTTGTTTATCTTTTAATCTTTAACGGTATAGAAACTCCTAATGAGTTATTTAATGCCAAAATTTCATACATTTCTATATATTTCTCATTATAACTATATTTTCAATGATTTATTATATTTTTTCATATTACACTTTAGTCCATATCATTTTTTTGCTCTGTTATATGATATCAAGAATTCCTATCTAATTTTAAAAATTTATGGGTAATTATATGGTGTACAGTAACTATTCTTATCTAAAGTTCACGACATCATTGAAGCCTATTTCTTATTTTACTCAGAAAGCTATTTTATAACATAATAGCGGGAGCCATGAATGTAACCTGGCATGTAAATTAGCACGGAAAATTTTTATAAAGAAAATAAGAATTACGTCTTAGATTGGAATAGAAAAGTTTAAGGATGAATCATCATAAGGGCACATAGCCTTGTTTCTATTGGACGAGAAGGGAGACGTGGCGAAGTGAGAGAGAGAGAGAGGAGGAGTAAGAGGTGAAGGTGTGGAGTGAGTCTGGCACGATGCGTTGACAGACCCAGATGTGCTCTCGGCAGTTTTGACTTAGGGGAAAATAAAACACATGAGAAAAAGAAGTGGCCTTGTGTTATTACTAAAAACTCTAAATGGCACAAGGCAAGATGTGCCCCAAGTTGGTTTCCAGACTCCAAACAACAAGGAATTGTCAGTCAACTCCAGCATCGACTCAGCAACGAAGGTTCGGGCCTGTCCGATGTAGTACCTGTCTAGAGAAGTATACAATTACTTCTATATCAAACACATCATCTCATCATCCAAAATGAGAGAGCATAAAGTAACACTTTCTGCTGATTCAAAACTTTATAAAGTTAAACCTATTTCTCAATATTATAATATACTAGCAAATATATGCACCCTCTGGTGCAAGTATTTAAGTTTTGATATAATAAAATAGCATATTAAATTAGAAACGCTAATGAAACTAAATAAGAATGCAGATAAAAAGATTTGAAACAGAGGGGGATATAATCGAAAAATAGAATAACTGAACTTATTCTTCCATCACTCTCGTCTTTCATTGTTATTTTTTCTAATTTAAGTATTTTAATTAAAAGATGAAGTAAAGAATAAAATGACAGTTATCTTTTCTTGTTAATGGATTTCATTTAAGATTCATTGAAGAGATTTTTGCTTATATTCATTAAAATAAAACCAAACAATTAGAAACCAATAATACTAAGCATATATTTATTTAAATTACATTTTTAATATCAATATGCAAATTAGCCTTTCCGTTCACACTGTAAACCGCTATTTTGTTGTATATATAAATACAATTGCATGCTATTAGTATGTAGATATGGTTAACAGTATAAATAATGTTAAACAATTTTATTAATAATTGAGGTTAAAATAAGGATAAATTCATGGTGAATGTGACGTCAATTACTAAGGGAATTGTGAGTAGCGATTTAATTTCGGTTACAGACAGAAAAACACACAATCTCCATCATAATAAGAATATATATATATATATATATATATATTGGCATTTCAGTCTCGGAAGACTATAATATAGTTTTTGTGTCCCTGAAGTTACAGCACCTCCTGTGACAGTGAAGTCCGATGTTTGAAAACACTCTCGACCACAGATGTCGCATTTGAAGGCTGTCCCTGAAGATGTTGATGTGCCGGTGCTTTGTTGTCGCTGCTTTCTTTTGGACCTCTTAGCTTCATGGTGTTGCGCCAGGGTGACTTCAGACATGAACAGTCCTCTAAAGAGAGTCTGCAAACACCGAGGGCGGCTCTGAGCCAAATTTTCCCAGCTGGAAATGGCAATGCGAAATCACCTGAGATCATTCTTGCAGACATCCTTGAAACGCAGCTGTGGGTGACCAATCTGTCTCTTACCAGACGAGAGCTCTGCATAAAGGGTATCTCCCAATGACATTAAAGTATTGTATTAAAAATCAGCCTCAATGGTTAGAGACTTTGATTTTAAACTGATTTTGTTTTAAATCAATAAAATGACTAGGAAAGGTACGGCATAGTTTGTTACTTCTTCAATGTAAATCCAATAGGAGATTCAGTTTTGTTTAATATTCTTGACATTTAATAGTCAATTTTACATAGGTATATCAATAGGGCGTCATCTGTACATAGGAAGTATTTCAATTTATTGAGGCATTATGACGCTATAAGCTCTTCTTTCCCTGGGTGCACATATCTAAATACAATAATATTTAGAATATGCTTACTGTATGAGGGATAATAAACCTGGGTATACCACAAAAATGCATCCAGTGATGAGACTACAGTGCCATTACTCCCAAGACCACTCAGACCAAAATTACCCTTTGTTAGGCTCTCATCTATTGGTCAAATAGATCTGTTTGTAAATTACTAGTTTTGAACAGTAATACTACATACCATATAATTGCTAGCAAAGAGATTGGGTGTCCCATCGGGGCGTAATTGTAAGCAAGTTAGTCTTTCAGGTCCATTGCATATGAACAGCGAGTTCCACTCCCGCTGGGTGCCCCGTTCTTGTGAAGTGGTGTCACATACTACCCGGGGCCAACGGGTTGGGGTTAGAATGTTAAGTTTCTGACCGCTATCCTTGGCCAGTTGAAAAGGACTTAAAGTAAGTAAGTCCTGAGCTATAGAATCCTTTGATAAGTGAATAAGTCCTGAGTTATGGAATCCTACGTAGTGTCAAAGGTCCAGTGATATAATCCTATGTTCCGTCGTCCGCGAAGGTTCAAGTAGTTGTGAGTAGCTAAGATTAGAACAGCCGATATAAATAACAATATCAGCAGCAGAGCACTGCCAGTGATTGGCCAATAGGTTGGTCACATGGTTATCACCGAGTCTATAAGTAAAAGTCTAGCACACGCCTTATATGCCAAGATTCTCAACAAAGAACAAACTGCTTACAAAGAGATTCATGATGATGATACCCACTGTCATAAATAATGTGCTTAGAATACGCCGATGGCATCGTCTGTACATTTTTTTTGCCTTATAGTATTTCTATAGTAAAACTAATATAATTTTGTATACATCGTATATATATATATATATATATATATGGCCTGGTGAGTCATCTAAGAAAACACAAGGATATAGTGTCAAACGCTACTGGCACCTAACTATGATGATAAAAATAACAGGAAATGGTCTTATTCGAACACGAGTTGACAACCGTTATATATATATATATATATATATATATATATATAGTCATTCACCGACAGTCATGTTTCCACTTCTCACGTCTCATCAGTGTGGCTAAACTTTGTGAGCTACTTCATGCCGGTATTGAAACTCGACTGATTTATCGTCAGTCATGTGTTCTAACAACTGGGCTGTCTGACAACCGCAAGGAGAAAGGGAATTTATACTGATAAATACAGACATATATACAACACCACTAAATATATATATATATATAGTTTCCTATGGATATGCAAAACTATGTATATATATATATATATATATATATATATATATATATATATATATATAAGAGAGTTTTTTCAACCTTTGGGTTATTTTATGCCAAATTTTTATTCATTCTTGTTGGGTATTCACAATTTTTTGTTTTTGCCAAACTCAATTTTTTAACAGAGACTTTCTTTAAACTTATTTCATTTTAAATGTATTTACCCATTTATGAAATCTTAATAGTTACTACCACTCCAGGTTAGGGTGGACCTGGGAATAATGGCGATGAAAGAGTATTTCACACTCGAAAGCTCCAAAATTAGAACTTCACCATTAGATGCAGTTTTACCCAGTACACTAAGACGCTTAAGCACTGCCTTCTGGCACATCTATGATAAAAGAGTTAGGGGTTTACCATAAGGGCAATAGGGTAGGGTCCATCATATAGATGATAGAAATTGACGTGACCAGCCAATTGATCGGAAGCGGACTCTTCGATCGTCCATCCAGCATCAGTAAGGACCAAAGTGGTGTGTTGCAAATCATGGACTCCTCATCCACCAGGATTACGTCGTTAAGCATCACAGATCACAACCTATATAGCCCCAGCCGAGTTCAAATCCTGGACGTTGTAATTGCATTTCACTTAGCGCTAATACCCTTGGAAAAGGTATGAATTCTACTCTCCCTCCAGCTATGGGTAAATAGTAGGGCAGACTGGGCTTTTTAACCTTGCTTAGGCAACCAGTCTAGAAGGAACACTCTGAATTCAAACCTGTTAAAACTCCGCTTAAGAAATTTACCGTGTGTCGCATCCTGCTCGTGCGGGGGAGTTGGTAAATATATATATAGACTCAGCCGACAGGGCAAGTAGAACAAGGAGTAATGGTAATGAAGGGGTACTCCATACTCCTAAGATTTTCAAAAGCATCTCCATCAAATTAAAAAAAAAACAACCTACTTTTGGGAGATGTTCAGGTGCAAGTTGATCTGTAATCATAAAAGGGCCGATTTGTAAGCCTTTTTCTTTACCATATATATATATATATATATATATATATATATATGTGTGTTGTGTGTGTGTGTGTGTGTTGTGTGTGTATGGGGGGAGGGTGAACGTTGTCCGGATAATTCCCCGGAATGGACTCTCTCGTCGATTTCGACGCATGAGGGTTCATCCAATGAACAACCCACAGTGTTTTGTTTATAGTGGTGAAGACTTGTGTTGGACCATCCGCATTTTTTTGCTCAGTCGATGGGAAAAAATTGTGCAGAAGGAATGCCACAAACACAATCAACGACTGACCTTAGGTTTTTTAATTTCGGAGTTTTCCTACTCCTAGACTGCTTATCTATCCTGGGTTAAAGAGCCCAGTCTGTCCTACTATTTTACCCATAGCTGGAGGATGAATATACATTTCCCTAGGATATTAGCGCTATGTGAAATGCAAACAGCCTTGTATATGATTTGAACTTGGATGGACGAGTCCATTTCCTACGACTCTAACCATTTTGCCACGCGCCTTCAACAGAATACATGCATAATAATTGCACAAATTTAAACTATGAATAATATTCCGAGATAAATTGTTGTTGACTTTTATTTCTTGTTTAAAATCGGGTTAATTAAAAATGACAGATATACACAGGAAAGTTTAACCTAATAACAAAAGTTTAAAACGTAAGAAAAAACACAACGGAAAGGAAAAAAAAAAACTTGAATAGAAAAATTGAAGATTCAATTCTGAGAAGTTATTTTGTCCCTTGAGTACGTAATTATATATTCATCTTCTTTATTTTCTAATTCTTTTATTGTTTGATTTTTTTCTTTGGGTTCTTGTATTGGGTTATGGGTCTTTTTTTTTTGTCTTTTTTGGTTTCCTTTTTGTTTCTTTTCTCAAGAAAAATGACATTACCATTTTATTTTTGTTGTAATTTGATGAACTTACCATATTTGTGTGTGTATTATATATATATATATATATATATATATATACACACACACACATGCACATATATGGTAAGTTCATCAAAATATATATATATATATATATGTGTGTGTGTGTGTGTGTGTGTGAGAGAGAGAGAGAGAGAGAGAGAGAGAGAGAGAGTGCGGTTTGATTTGCAACCACTGCCGCATAATTTATGCTTACCTTTATTTAGTTTAGCAATAATTTTCTTCTTGATTTTCAATGCATTTCTATAGTAAAGTCAACAGCAATACTTTTATATCCTACCTATGCTAACATTAATACCTGATTTTCCGTTTCTACAGTAAAATCATTAGCAATGCATTTATATAACATAAAATAGCTCTATTCTGTCATGCCTGTATTAATTCCAGACCACCGACAATCACTTTCTTCCAGTTTTTCAATGTATTTCTATAGTAAAACTAATATTTTTGTATACATCGTAAATATATATATATATATATATATATATATATATATTATATATATATATACGGCCTGTTGAGTCATCTAAGAAAACACAAGGATAGAGTGTCAGACGCTACTGGCACCTATGATGATAAAAAAACAAAAAATGGTCTTACTCGAACACGACTTGGCAGCCATTATATATATATATATATATATATATATTATTATATATTATATAATCATTCACAGACGGTCCTGATTCCACTTCTCACGTCTCATCAGTGTGGCTAAACTTTGTGGAGCTACTTTATGCCGGTATTGAAACTCGACTGAGTTATATATATATTATATATATATATATATTAGTTTCCAATGGATATGCAAAACTATATATATTATATATATTATATGTGTGTGTGTGTGTGTGTGTGTGTGTGTGTGTGTGAGAGAGAGAGAGAGAGAGAGAGAGAGAGAGAGAGATAGAGAGAGAGAGTTTTATAATTTGCTTGAAGCATTGTGTATATATTGGTTAGGAGGTTGATTTAGAAGGCTATCACAATGAAGATGTTAAGAAAAATAATAATAATACGGTAACAATGGTGTTGTGTTAACCTGTATTTTATTCAATAAAATACAGGTTAACACAACACCATTGTTACCGTATTATTATTATTTTTCTTTACATCTTCATTGTGATAGCCTTCTAAATCAACCTCCTAACCAATATATATATATATATATATAGAGAGAGAGAGGCAGACAGACAGACAGACAGACAGAGAGGGGGGGCTAAAAGTCATCTATATTTGGTTACATTCATGCAGATCGATTATCATTGCACGACTTCCCATACCAACAAATCACGATTTCCACCTCCATAATACCCGCAGTCTTCTATTTGAATATCTTAATTTTCTCCAAGGAAATTAGTAATAAGTGCATCTTATACATAGACAACACGATTTTTAGATAGATAAATAGGTAGACAGATAAATAATTACGTGGGTAGACAAATAAGACTAGCACATTTTTATTAGCTGGGTAATTAGTAAGTATTTATCAAACCCGTTTGCTACAGGTATAATATGACACAAGATCGCAATTATATGGCATCCACGGTAGATCGAACTTACTATTCAGTAGTAATGGATATGCGAAACTAGCTTGCTAACCAATACACTACGATGGTACGCCCATTCTGCTGAAAGGCATTCATCTAACTATTCAGACAGGGCTAGGTTTATTGTCCAGCTGCTGAGGCGCCCCCTTGAGGGGGAATGCCGATGGGATCGACGCATTTTTTGTGTCTACCACCCATGAGCTTCGGCTTGTGGGTGGGCCCACATAAAAACGTCCTTGTGTCACGCCCTCATAAGTGAGGTGAGAGGCAAATACCCTAATAACATAGCTGTTTTCAGGCAAATAAAACTCAGACTTACATAGAGATGCCGTTAGTAAATAAAATTTATGCTGTCTATTAATGATTTTGATTGATAAACTTATGCTATTTCTGAGGGTATTGTGACGTAGTTTTGGCTTCAGACAGACACCGAATTTCCATTATAATAAGATACATATATATACGTAGTATATAACCCGGATAAGAACTGGAATATAAAGCCATTGATACTTAAGATATTTACTCAGGTAGCGACGAGTTGACGCTTGCTTTGACTACACCTGGTATCTCATAGCTCTTTCGATACAGACACGCATACACTTACGTTGGATGGGGGGAGGTTGATTAAATTGTTTTGTTTTGATGTCAAAGAAACTCGTCCGGGGATTTCCTTGGTAAATTGATGATGGCCATTAATCTGGCCGGTGAAAATCGATTGTCCATCAAGAGAGCCATAAGACGTGAATAGTGCTGACAATGAAATCGAAACCAGGTCGCTTTTTGTATCAAGATACTGTTATTTATTCAACGAATGCATCGCTTAGCTGCACTTATGCACATAGAATTTATATATGCATATGTTGTTCGGCTTGCGAGTCCGAGCCGAAAGTTTATATTTGAATATCGCTCAGCGGATATCATTGGAACCGGTTTCGCCATTGGTATCAGTTGTATTAGGTCTGCATTTCCTGTGTCTCCTCTGAGACGCCAATACGGGAAAATGTCTTCCTAGAATTAAGCCCGATTTACTTTGCAAATGGCTACAAGCATATGCCTCGTGTGGAGGAGTTCGTGGTGCAATGATTACCGTAGTAAAAAGTGGACACAATGACACGAGTTCAAATCCTGGACGAGGCAGTTTGTATTTCACATATAACTAATACCCTTGGGAAAGGTATGAATCAAACTATTCTCCCTCCTCTAGACTCTTTAACCTTGGTACGGCAAGCAGTTTAGGAGAAGGAAAACCAGTCTAGGAGAAGAAAAACTCTGAATTCAAATCTGTTAAACTCAGCAAAATAAATTGACCTTGTGTCACATCCTACTCGTGCGAAAGAGTTGGTAAAAACATACAAGCATGTGCCTCTAAAACTCCGTACGATAACCTATAGAATGTATGAAGCAGAATCATGAATGCTTATTGGTTGAGATAGTTGCATATTTTACACGGGCAACGGTTTTATTAATACACATAAAATTATTAAAAATTATTTCCACCAATTTATTGATACACATGAAGTTAACCTATATAAAAATACCCGTGTTCCTAAATTGTACGACCGTTATCATCTTACAACACCCCTGGGTTAAAAATGAGACCGTCCAAATCGTCCAAGATGAAATGTAAATCCTGATCATCTGCTGTTGGTTATCTGCCGAATTCTTATTTATCATGAGTGATGTCTCATCAGCTAAATAATGGACCATCCCCGTTTTTATCATAAAGAACGAAAGGGAAGAAGAAAGACATGCTATACAGAAAACATATAATTAAAAAAAAGAAAGAGACTAGGGGATAGGTAGAGAGAGGGGATGAGCGCGCAGAAGAGATAACACTAATCTGTTACAATCGAACATAATAAAAAGATGAAAAGAAGGAAATAAAGAAATTAGTGAGAGAGACAGACAGACAGACAAACAGACAGACAGAGACAGAGACAGAAAGACAGAAAGAGTTAAATCAATATTATTATAATTTTACAAAATGAACTATTCAGCAACAGCTCTTAGATAATCATATCAAACGTTGTAATAATTCAATTATCATACTGTGGCATATCCACAGGTCCTGCTAGTGAAAAGCATTTCTTAAACAAATCCCTTTATATATATAAATATATATATATTATATATATTATATATATATATGAATCGCGATTCCTATATATTTTAATGCTCAATGACATATGTTTTGAGTCGGCACGTACATACCAAAACAGGACGAGATTCATATATATATATATATATATATATATATTAATAGAAGGTTTTAATAAACGGGTTTTCTACTGCGTTGAGAAGCCAGCATCCCGGGAGCGAACGACATCTGCGTCTGCTCCTTCTGACTAACGGCCGAAATCTGTTTAACTTACTTTCTTTTCTCATGCCTTCTCATTGGTGGAGGTTGGGGGGTCAAGTAAAGGTCATTACCTGCCAACAATAACTATAACGGCTAATTGAGGCGCGTGGTGTAATGGTTAAAATCGTAGAAAATGGACTCGTCGACCCGAGTTCAAATCCTGGACGAAGCTGTTTGCATTTCACATAGCGCTAATATCCTTGGGAAAGGTATGAATCCAATTCTCCTTCCTGCTATGGCCAAATAGCAGGGCAGTCTGGGTCCTTTAACCATGGCTAGGTAACCGGTCTAGGAGAAGGAAAACTCTGAATTCAAACTCCGCTTAAGAAATTGACCTTGTGTCGCATCCTGCTCGTGCGGAGGGGTTGGTAAATATATATATAACGGCTAACGGTAACTTTCCATTTAAGCCCCTTCGATTTTGAATCTACAACGAACTTCAAATCAAAAATTTAACTACACTTACATACATAATTCGTAGGCTACAACAAATTATGTAACATCTGTAATGAGATATAAGATCCTTCCCATTTTTCTTAGAGGCGGAATTGAACGGTTTGATAGATTAATGTTTACCAATACATCTGTTACTTACACACAATAATGATACAGGAATCTAACTCCAAAACGCTGGAAATTAATTAAGAGTAAGTGCTCGTGGATTTTTATTCCCAAAGCAAAACATCTGTTTGAATAAAGACGTTGAATTCATAATGTAAAATATCGATATTTATATTAACCAGCCAAATTTAATTATTTTTTAACATACAACTTCAAACCAATCAAGATATAAAAAAACACCAACGCTTTATTTAGAAATAACTTTTCTTAAAATAATAATATATATTACAATCAAAGAGCTCACGTGGTGTAATGGTTAGCAGAGAAAAATTAGTAGACATTGTCAGTTAGATTCTGAATTGGGTTTCACCATAACTTGTGCCACAACTAAGTTATGATTAGTAAATAACTATCTTTCAACATGAAGGTCAGTAAAGTTGTGTAATATATAGCATGTAGATTAGCAGAGCACAGTTAGTGAGTAATTCTCATTGGGTGCCCCATAATTATTGCTTGTGCACACGAGACTATTTTAACGTCATGGTTAAATTCAAGAAGGAAAATTTAAAAAAGAGAATGGCGAAGGAATATGTAGCTTCATATCGGCTGGTTGTTGGATTTTGGTATGTTAGCCCTTGTGTATTTTCATGTCGAAGATATTTTGTTTTGTTCATTTCCATGGAATATAAACAGAAAAAAAGCAAATTTTTTCACACACCCCCCTCTGAAATTTATCCAGATATGGACTATGTTAAAGTAAGACAATCCCTAAAAAATTGAATTTTCAATTCCAAAAATTGACCGAGTTTATGTTGATTTCTTTAAATAATATATATTTCAACATCAAAGGCAGCTCACGTGGTGTAATGGTTAGCAAGAGAGATTAGTAGAGCATTGTTAGATTCTGAATTGGGTTCACCATACCTTGTGCCACAACTAAGTTATGGTTAGTAAATAACTATCTTTCAACATGAAGGTCAGTTAAAGTTGTGTAATTTATTTCTCTGAATGTTTGAGATGAGGCTTGAAGATTAGTATTATCTGCGTCCAATTGGACACATGGCCGAGTGGATAAGGTAGTTAGGTTAAGACAGTTCTTATAACAGTAACATAAGCAAGCTCTCTCCAAATTTAGCGGGGTGCGAAAAATGGCGACTTTTTTGTAATCTATTTTTGTCTGTAAAAGTTCTAGAGTTTCCCTACACCTGAAAATTAGTTTATTAGATCTTTTTGACCCAAGGAATCCAAAAATGCATATGAACAAAAAATTCACCCAAAAAATGCACTTGGACAAAATTTCAAAAAAATTGAAGGGGTTCGGTGACATGGCTTGGATTGTTTGACATGGAATTAACCCATTATTGATAATATTCAATTTTAGTTTTCAAACTTAATTTTTTAAACACATTTTTAAACTCATTTCTTTCTAAATAGAAACGCCAATATCATACAGACATCAGTCAACTATTCAATCCTAATTAGAATCCTTCATCCTTATCTTTTAAAGAGAATTAGCATCATCCGAATTACTGTTACCATGGGAACCCAACTGATTTCAAAGATTGATGGTTACAAATATTGTACAGGGTGGTCAAAAGTTCTTGTCACCCCAATTTTAGAGGTAAAACAATTACATAAGATATATTGTATTATTTAAAACAAAATATATTGAAATTAAAAACAATATATAGGCAGGTTTAGCTCTCCGGTAGAGCGTTCGGCTAGAACCCACAAGGTTCCTAGTTCCGCCTCGCCAACTCAGCGTATGAGTAGCACAGGGATCTGTGCGGTAAGTAAGGAGCTGATGGTGAGGTAAAAAAATTATACAATACAATAATTTAGTTTTTAAGATTTTTAGAGTAAAATAATGACATAACTTATATATTAAATTATTTAGGCGCGTAGTATAAATGGTTACCATTTGTAGATAACCTGGTAAAACTCCGCTTTATAAATTGACCTTTTGTTAATCCTACTTGTACGGAGGGTTTGGTAAATATGCATATATATTAATATTTCTGTCTGTCGACGGGGCGGCTTTAAAGTCGGTATCAGCCAGTCAGCGAGGGAGTCTATCCCCTCAATAGCGCTAGACCAAGGAGATTGTTTTTTAGCATCTGAGGTGGAGCGCCACACCTACCATCAGCTCCTTACTTTACACATATCCCTGTGCTACTCATAGTAGTGGCGGGGACCGGTATCGAACTAGGAACCTTGTGGTTTCTAGCCGAACGCTCTACCGACTGAGCTAACCGAACAAAAACATTGAATTTCAACAATATATTTGGGTGATAAGACTTTCGGAACCACCCTCCATAGGGCATTTGCATATATTTATTAAGTCATTGAATATGTTTACTTAAGAGCTATTGAATACTTCAATAGGTAAAAGTATAATAATCTTTGATTAAACTTTCTCGAACTCTTTTTTTCTTTTCTTCTTTCCTCTGTTCCTCTTTTCTTTATGTTCGATTGAAACAGATTAGCGTTATGGCTTCCGCTCGCTCAACCCTCCCTCTATCTCTTCTAATTTCTTTGTTCTTTCTTATAATATTTGTTCTGTATAGCATGTCCTTTTCTTCCATTTGTTTCTTTAGAATAAAAACGGAAGGTCCATGATTTAGCTGAGGTGATTACACTCATTAGAATAAGAATTCGGTGGATAAGCAACACCAGATAATCAGGCTTTATATTTTTTGCATTTTTCTTAAGCGATTTGGACGCGTTCTCATTTTTAATGTTGTTGGACGTACAATTAAGGAACACGAGTATTAATATATAGATTCAACCAAAACCGCTACCATATGTTTTTTTAAGAATATTGGTAAAGAACGTTCACCTTAACAAAGAATATGAATTTTTAGTTTTTTTTTTCTTTAGTTTTTTTTTTCCTCGCTGTTTGGCTACCTTTATCGATTTTTCCTTTGTGTTCTTGGAGACAAGACGTAGAAATTGTTGCCTCGTTCTCATCTTTCAGTCACCAATATTCCCCCACCCCACCCCACCCCTTAGGGATATATAATAACGTTAAACTGGCCTGTAGCGTCTTTTTTTTTGCACTGATGACTCTCTGCGTGACAAGCCAGACTCTATTCCATTGCTGAAACGAGGCTCCAGCCTCGCTTTGATTCTATACAAGTCACGCGCACAGTAATTATCAAATATAACCAAACGCCCTCGTGATGACAGGTGGTTATTATATTACACCTGAGATATGAAGTCGTGAGACTCATTAAATGGGATATAAAAAAAGTAACAAAAATGTATTAAATAATAAAGTATGCGCATTTTTTTAATAAATTGGTTGGTTTGGTTCGATTTTATGGCATGTCAAACAACTATGGGTTATATTATGCCAAAGACATTTTGTTTGGTACATTCTTGATGTGTATTCATTTTTTTTCTAAACTCAATTTTTTAAAATATACTTTTTCCATTTTCCTATTTAACACATTAGATGGGACACTAATTGTATCAAATAATAGAATATGTAACTTTTTTAATAAATTTTTGGTTTGTGTTTGATTTTATGGCATGTTAACACTTGTGGGTTATATCATGCCGAAGACATTTTTTTGGTACATTCTTGATGTGTATTTCATTTTTTTTTAAATAACTTTTTACATTTTAATTTTTTTTTTTTTACATTTTTCTATTTAACACATAGATTGGACACTAATTGTATCAAATATAGAGTATGGCACTTTTTAAAATTGCTCTGATTTGGTTTGTTTTCTTGTCATTGTCAACACTTGTTGATATACATATTTACCAACCCTCACCGAGAGCGGATGTGGACACAAGGTCAATTTCTTAAGCGGAGTTCAACAGGTTTGAATTTCAGTAGTTTTCTCTCCTAGACGGTTGCCTAACCAAGGTTAAAGAGCCCAGTCTGCTCTACTATTTATCCATAGCTGGAGGGAGGAGTAGGAATTCATACTTTTCCCAAGAGTATTAGCGCTAACACTTGTTGATATATCAATGACATTTTTGTTTGATACATTCTTGATGGAGTATTCAAAAAAATTTTCTAAACTCATTTTTTTAAAACATTACATTTTACACTTTCTAATTTAAACACATAGATGGGATACTAATTGTATTAAATAATACAAGTATGGCATATTTTTAAAAAATTGTTGGCTTGGTTTGATTTTATAGCATGTCATCCTTGTTGGGTTATATTATGACATTTTGTTTGATACATTCTTTGATGGGTATTCAAATATTTCATTTCTAACTCAATTTTTGTAAAACACACTTTTACACCCTTTTTCGTTCTATTTAAAATATAGAGGGACCTTAGCAGGTACTACCACTCCGGGGCAGAGTGGACCTGGAATAATGGCGATAGAGGAGTACTCTGTATTCCCCCCAAATTCCATTAAACTTCACCACTAGATACATTTAACCTCCTACCAGGGACACGCTCTTAATAGGTTGCACAGTTATATGATATCAAGTATTCCCATCTAATACAAATAATTTGCACACGTTTGTATGATTTCAAGTATGTTTCCATCTACTAATAATAATAATTACACGGTTTTCAAGTAACTATTTTCTATTTTATAATAATCATTTGTTTGCACACAATTATATGGTTTCAAGTAACTAATAAATCCTTAATAACAATAAATCGTTGCAAGTAAACATTTCTCATTACAAATAGTTATCAAGGAGGTGTCAACGTGGTGGACTGCGATATCGTAATATAAGCGGGTTCGAACTCCAGTGGTGATACTGCATTCCCTTTGGGATGAATACCCTTGGGAAAAAACATAAACCTTCTCATGCCTCAACTATGGGTTAACTTGTACCCAATACTGTTTTCTAACAGCACAGTTTGACATTAAAATAACCCGTTAAGGTTGATTTTGCCATTAAACAAAGAAACCAAAATTTACAAGTTACTAGCAAAAAAAGTATTAAAAATTTAATGCAAAATTATTAAATTAGAAAGACTAACGAAATGAAATAAGAACACATATAAAATGATTACACTTATTTTTAATTATATTTTAATTTGGTTTCTGTTAGGGAGAGTTTATCTCCCCTAACGATTTCGAACCGGACTCTCTAAAAGAGGAGGGGAAAACAGACTGCACAGCAGATTAGAACCGAGCAGGTCATACACTCTCATCCTCATTAAGCTTAGAACTCTAATCCAAACCCATCCACTGTATTCCCTGTCAGTGAAGCATAGATAAAACAAGTATTGTTATTGTTAACAATTTCCCTGTTTTTATCATTATTCTGTTATCCCTACATCTCGGATATAACAGTTTCTATATGAAATCATTCATAGGGACTGATTTTAATATGATGGAGAATACAATGACAGACGTTAATAACACCAAGTAATTATTTATTAAATCCGGTTTTGTTAAAACCGGTATGCAAATTCACCACACCATATATTAGGTAATCTTTATTTCTAAGGGATATATAAGACATTTATTGCAGGATTTTAAACGCACTAATAACATGGACTGTTTTAAAGCAAATTTACTCAGATTTTTCATCGAGACCCAGTGTTGATAAATATATTTTTCTCCTGTATT
>CM042152.1:62118107-62158937 GCA_023376005.1 Doryteuthis pealeii | reverse complement strand
TATTATTATATATAAGTATATATATTACATTTTTTAAAAACGAATGTATAAAATTTCGACTGCAAATTTCTTACCGTAGCAATTCTCAGGGAATTATGCTTATCAGCATCTACTTTATTTGTATCGGGTTGTACATTCTTAAGACGTGGGGTGGTACCACCCAACGTGCTTAAGAAATGGTAAGGTTCTAAACTTAGCTAGATGTGCAAAAGGCAGAAGTATGGGCGCAGTGAGACACACTCACGTATTAAGAATGGGTACACCGATACAAATAAAAGTAGAGGTGGGATAAGCAAATAATTCCTGAAGAATGCACGGCAAGAAACTGCAGTCGGAATATTTTATAACATTCGTTTTAAAAAGTATATTTAGCTCTTTTATTGAGCACATTTTTAAAATCGATTTTTATTAACCCTGAAGTAAATTGTTGCTTCGTGGATTGGAAAGATCCGTGATATATATATATATATATATAATAAATTTATTATATATATATATATACTCGATGTATGGAAAGACTTTTTTTAAGACAAGGGTCGTTCATTACACAGATATATTTTTTTTAATTCTTCAAAAGTTGAATCATGTACTAATACCTTTTTTACATAGATAACAGGTGATCTTAATCCCTTAAATAGTAATATCTAGGAGATAGTAGGCATTCACCCAACTAATTTCTCACGGTAGGAGGAACAAGATCGAGTCGACTTCTGAAAACATTTTTTTTAATTTCATATCTTTTGTTAGATTTTAATTTCTTATATGTTTTATAAGAATTGCCCCCCCCGCACATGCAACATGTGACCAAGGTAACTTTTTAGTGGACTTAACGGTTTGAATTCAGAGTTTTTCCTCTCTCGACTGGAAGAATTAAGTTTTCCGTTCTGCCCTATTATTTATGCATAGCTGGAGGAAGCAGTAGATACCTACTTTCCAGAGTTAGCTTTGGCCCTGTTGTCCAGTGGCTGCAACATTGACGAGTTAGATATATAGTATGGCGCGAATCCAGAGGGAAATCCCAGGCAATACTTGCCCTCTTTCTAAAACGGGCTGGGTTTATTGTCAATGTGACTGGGCGTCAAAAAAGAAGAATGCGAGTGGATATACCACTTCTGAAATAGAGGCCAGCCGTTAGCGTTCGGTTGTGCGTGCTCCGCAATGTAAATGCGAATTCTATGTTCATCTGCAATCAGTGGGATGTCGGAAAATAATACCTTCAAAATTTATTAGCGTATGCAAATGCAAAGTCTGTGAAGATTTGAACTCGCTCACGTCTCATTTTCTACGACGAAAACTACAAACGAGCGTCTCTATTTGTAATTTTCGGTGTTGTGTAGTTCTTTCTCCAGAATTCGTCTCTGTTCAATTGCATTTTTCTTTCAGTAGGTCTATCATTTTTCCGCACTGTTCCATGCTCAATAAATATCTCTATCCAATAGATTTTCTCAGCATCAATTTTTTTCTTTCTTTATTTTGTCATTTTACAGAATTTTCTCTTTTCATCTATGATATTTTTCTTTCATGTCTAACTTTTCATTCATTTTTCTTTTCTATCCTTAACCTATATCTTCATTGAACATGATTTATTCATTAATGTAATTATTTTCTTTCTTTCATTATCTTGACTAATTTCTTATTTTTTCTTAATTTTTCTTTATTTTTCTTTCTTTTCCGTTTGGACTACAATTTGACGTCATTCTTTATCTATTATTTCAAAGAACTATCTTTCAGTATCCACGGAATTTTTAGTCCGTATTGTATTCTTGTTCAAGCAATCATGTTTTTTTGTTCTTTTTTATCTTCATTTTCATCTATTTCATCTACATTCAATCTCAATTCACTTTTACTTGTAACGTGCAATATTATGAGAGACTTTATATTAGTCTTTAGTATAGTTATCCTAAGGTGGATGCCGTGACTAGTGGTTAACGTTCTGTGACTGGTGAAAAGGAATCATTCATTTGTCTTAATATTTTTGAGATGATGCTTTAATTGTGTTATAATTTGATTTTTTTTCGGACTGTTGTCTATCTGTTTGTGGTATGTAAATAAATTTATGTCAGCTCGTAAGTCTATAAAATGATGATATTATTATTATTTTCACTCCTGCGAGTTTTCACATCGGCGTTAGCGATGCATATATATATATATATATATATATAATATATATTTACATACAATATATATATTATACATAATATATATAATATATATATGTATAATATCTACAATATATATATAATATATATATATAATATATAATAGAGAGAGAATTGGGCTCGAAACGGTTTTGCACCTTTCCTCTTCTGATGAACCTATTTCAGTTGAACATCGTTTGTTTTTCATTATATTTATTCATATATATATATATATATATTATATATCTACTATATATATTACTATTATATACATACATTTTATATATTATCTTACATTTTAAAACATTTATAATTTTAAAAAATATTTCGTTTACCTGACGAATGCGTAGCAGAAACCTGTGTTGAAAATTTGTTCCCATGTAAATATTAAAAAGGCCTAAACCTTTTATTGGTGTTCATTCATATCATCTATCAATGGTGCTCTATCACAGATATTGATGCATCTTCTATTAACTACGTTGATTACTTGTGCTTTTTCTAGTATAATAGTGCCACAAGCATACACACTAATTATATATATATATATATATATATATATTATATATATATATGTGTGTAGTGTGTGTTGGTGTTTATTTAACATTTGAATGACGCAATCAACTACATCTATAGCGTATAATTTCACTGTGAACGTTATCCAAGTGGCCATAATTGTATTAAATTCAGCTTCGCGCATTGTCTTGTAATTAAATCAATATCTTGATTAATTCATTACATAACCTGATGATCTTTTTTGATGAAAACTTAAGTAGGTATTTCTATATGTACTTTTACTATATATATATATTATATATATATATATAATATATATATATATTACTTAGGTGCGGTACCCAAGTTCTTGGTACAGGTATTTAGGCTGGTCTATTCTCTACAAGTAATTTTGTTGTAGACGTCAGGTCCGTAGAGAGCTTCAATGTTTAATTATTGTAAACAGATGAAAGTTATTTGTGAATAATAAGGCATTGAATACATACGAGTATCGTGTTAGAGACAATTTCCACTCGGGATTATGCCACGAGCTCTTCAGACCACTGATTATCTTTGTTATTTTAGAACAGGACATGGCCAAACTCATCTATGTATGATATATATTATATATATATATTAATGTGTATTATATTATATATATATATCAATCACCAATCTTTACTGAAGAAAGATTCTTCTTGTGCATTTGGCGACAGTTCCCTGATATTCCATGCATTGATTCTATACATGTACGATTTCACAATGCTCTATGCAAATTTGTTCTCGTTTATTTGATAAAAGTGTTTATTTAGTTACATCCGGCATTTTCATATAATTTAAAGATTTTAATGATTTTAGATGTAATTTTTTTTTTTTAAATGAGTATTAATTACTTAGTTTTTCGGTTATTTTCATTCACTATTAATTCATGTTTTGGAGTTGAATTATTTTTGTTGCATAAGAGAATTTGATAAATTGTAACCAGTCAATTGTGACGCTATTTTGTTTTTAAATTTTAATTTATAAAAACATGAAATCCTTAGAAGCCCTTTGGTTGTACTGAAGACTAGACATACATTTTCTTAGTTTTTACAGGAGCCTACCCCACCCAGCGACAAAGTCAATCTTTTACATAGGATTCCTCCAAAACCTTCGGTTTAAGAAATTGACGCTCGTTGTCACATCTACTCGGTGGGGTCGATGATATATAATATATATATATATGTATTTTGTTCAACAGACCCACCACACGCAAAAAAAGTCACGACCCTAAAACATTCCCTCAAAAAACCTTACAGCATCACTCCCTAGAAATTAGCCCAAAACACCACCAACGCCTAATAATCATCCCCCAAAACAGCAGATGACCCCCCCCCACAAAAAAAAGAAAACACAAAAGAGCCACCAAAAAAAACAAAAAGGAAAACTTTTTGAATTCAAACTTGATTAACCTTCGGTTGAAGAAATTGACCTTGTGTCACATCCTACCGTGTAGAGGGGGTCGATATATAGTTATAATTTATTTGCATAACAAATTTCGACGAGTAGGAATGGGAGAACAAGGGTCTTTTTAAGAAGATTTTTAACAGGTTTATATTTCAGAGTTTTCTTTCTCTATATTGGTTTTACATACTAAGGATAATATAATAAGCGCTGGTGGGTTTGGACATAATCTAACTAGTTGAATTATCCTCTCCGTCAAGGTAGTTATCGCAAGCTTTCGGGTTCGATACCGCCCTCCAAGTCAGCGCTTGAGTAAGTAGCCATGTAATCTGGTTTGTAAAGCGTAAAGCATTGGACTGACAGTAGGTGTGGCTTCTCCCCAGAAATTACAATCTCCCTAGCACTACAAATGGGGATAGACTCCCGCTGTTAGGTTTTGATATGCAATAAAGCACTCTAACACACTAAACTTTAACTACAAGTTTGGGAGCGCCTCCTATTAAAACAAAGCTAGGTGTTTTTCAATAGTCTGATCTGAAACGGCATATTAGCGAAAGAGGGCAGAGCGAGAGCATGAGAGAATTAAACAGATCAGACAGGGGTGGAGAGAGAGGAGCAGACAGACATGAGAGACAGAGAGAGATCAGAGAAGAGAGAGAGAAAGGACAGACAGAGAGACAGAGAGGGTGGGAGAGGAGAGAGGGAGGAATGGGGAGAAACGACGACAGAGATAAGAGGGTGGGAGAAAGAAAGGGAGAGAAGAAGAGAGAAACGGCCAGCAGAGACAGAAGTGCGGGTGGGGAGGAAGGAGAGAAAACGGACAGACAGACAGACAGAACAGAAATGTTGGAAGAGAGAAAGAGAGAGAGACGAATGGACTGACAGACAGAGAACCAGAGAGAGGTTGGGAGAGAGAGAGAAGAAAACGGACTGACAGGAGGGTTGGAGAGAGAGAGAGGAGAGAGAGAGAGAGAGAACGAAACAGACACAGAGAGGGTGGAGAGAAGAGAGAGAAAGGGGGACAAGACAGACGACAGAGAGGGTGGGAGAGCGAGAGGGAGAAAGAGAGACAAACGGATAACAATAGAGAAAGACAGGGGGAGGGTGACAGGGTTGATGGATGAGAGAGAGAGGAGAGAGAGAGTGGAGGAGTAAAACGGACTGGACAGATTCTTGATTCTGTACAGAAATCAGAGATGATAGAATTAAAGTGAGCAGGAGAATTCTGATTGGCTAGTTGGATGTTATGGCGGAAAAGAAAACGTTTTGGGTTTGATTTGGTTTGGTTTGGTTTTGTTTTGTTTTAAGGCATATCAACCTCGGTGGGTCATTTAATGCGCGAAAGTTGTGAAATAAAATTCATTAATATTGCATATACAATTTTATTTACAAACTCATGTTTTCTATTCAATCCCATAGATGGGACCCTAACAGGTACTACCATCCGGGTCAGAGTGACCAGGGCAATGGTGGATGAAGGAGTGCTCCACATCCCCAAACCTCCAGAACTGAAACCTCGCTCAGATAGGTTTAACGTCATTCCCAGGACATGTAGAACCCTCAGCCACAACTTCTAGCAACCATATGAAAGAAGGATTGGGGTTGCTATAACGTCTGGAGTTGAAATAGTTGAGTTAAGATACGAAGAGAGAAACATATTTGAGAAGTTAGGATTTTAGCCCTTCTTAATACATTTTGTAATACTATAACTAGCGAATAGAATTTAAAAAAACAATATAAGATAGAAAACTTATGTATCTCCACATGAGCAGCGATATGAACAAGGTCAATTTAAGTGGAGTTTTAACGTCTTTAGATTCAGATTTTCTCTTCTCTGGGCTTATTGGCACACCAGGATTAAAGAGCCAGTCTGCTCTAATTTATCATAGCGTAAGAAGAATAGTTTAATTGCATTTCATAAGTGTATTAGCGGCAATGTGAAATCAAAAAATAATAGAGTAGTATGTATGATTATGTATGTATTTATGTCTGGAGTGAACTACAAAAATAAACAATTAATGAAGAATAAATTATATGTTACACATTAACTATCACCAGAGCTTATTTTTGTGCAAAAAATTGGAGATTTTACATATATTTAGGGACAAATTCTGAAGTCCCACCGGTCTTTTACATGATCATTTTATAAGGCATTCTGTGGATCAATTGATTAGTAATAATGGATCTGTGAGACAACTTTTTATTCCTCATCTACCAGGCGACGCCGTATATTCCACTTCCAAGTTAAAAAGGATTCAAGAATTAAAGGTGCATTTCATTTTAGTGTTTCATTTTTTATTCAGCTTTGTGTGCACAGGACGTGAAGTTATTATACTGAATATTGTGTTGTTTCAGTTGAGAAAACAGTGCTGGTATATAAGAAAGACTTTCCTGACGTCAGCTGAAACTGGAGAGCCAACAGGTCACTGACTTCACGTATTTGCGGCTTTTCTGTAATATTCATGGAAAGTCCGAGCCCCGCCCCCCTCTGATATGAAAGAGCCATCCCTTCAGAAATACGGGAATTGTCAATAATCTTATGCAACGCATAGATTATGTAACAACAGAATGACAGACACACACAAACAGATAGAGGGGGTACAGTAAATGTCCAACCCTGTCGGCTGTCGGGATTTAGAATACACCGACTGCACCTCTACAGAAGGGTAAACCCACCCAATGGGCCACCTGTGCCGTTGCTGGTGATTCGTGAATTTCAAGGAAGGAATCCTGGCAGCTGAGCAATCCATGATATGCAACATTCCCTTTGGTCATTACTTAGGCGGTCGGTGAGCCCCCTTCAATCAATAGCCCTATCATGTCCCAACCCTATTGCCTTTATACAACCCACATTTTTTAATATATGTGCTCGAATGCGGTGGCTGAGGGGTTATTGTCCTAGGTATGACGTTAAGCTCTAAATGATGGTGAGTTCCAGTTCTGGATCTCTAGTGAATGTGGAGAACCTTCATCAACATTATTACAGTTCCATCTACCCGGATATAACAGTAAGGGTCCTATTCATGGGTTAAATATAAAACATGTCTTTAAAAAATTGACCACTTATCAAGAATGAATAAAACAAAATCTTCGCAAAATTACCCAATGGGTTGACGTGTCGTAAACCAAACACAACAGAATGCCATTTCTAAGAAAGTGAGAAAGGTGATTAAGAAAAGAAGGCGTTGTTTTATTCACTTGTGTCTGAATAAGGCATTCATCCAATTATTCCTTACCGACTGCTACCCCGACTGCACTTCTGCAGAGGGTAAGACCCTACCCAATGGGCCAACTGTTGGCCGTCGGTGGCGACCCGTGATGCTCAAGGAAGGAATCCTGGTAGATGAGTAATCCATGATATGCAACACTCCACTTTGGCCCTTACTTAGGCTACACGTCTGGTCAGAGACGCCTCCTCTGAATAATAGGTTGGTTACGTCAACCTCTAGCAAAAATGTGTTTAAAACAAATTGCGTACCCTTTAAGAAAGTAATAAAACAAAACATCTTCGGCATAAAATGACCCAATGTGTTGACATGTCGTAAAACCAACCAACCAACCAGCCAGACAATCAACAGAAAATTCCCTTTATAAGAAAATGAGAAAGGTGATTAAGAAAATAAGAATCAAGAGAAAGGCGTTGTTTGTTCATTCGAGCTGAATGAAGTTAATGTGGACATGCAAACAAAATAGCGAGTTGTGCTGCTGGGAGTAAGAGGGACGTGGAAGGTGAAAGAGCAAATTTAAACCACTTAGCGATTTGCTTTCCTGTCAAATTAACTCAGGCCAAACATTTCGGACAAGGGATAATTAGCAACTGCCATACAAAGACCTTTCGCCTGCGATACGTAGCAAATGGCGCTTCTGGTCATTTACAGTGATAGCTAAACTATTTAAAAGCCTCATATTAGGATTATGGAAGGTTGAGTTGGCTGTTTCGTCTGATACCGACATAGGCCACTCTGTGGACTCTACATACAAGTTTCGGGACGCCCTCGTTGGAAATTTACATAATCATTAGATCCTAATGATTATGACAATATGTAGAAATGATATTAGTGCAGCTGATGGCCTTGGGGTGAGTGACGGCGTTTGACCTCGATCTCACCTTGCGTTCGGGGATAAAACCGTGAGAAACGGAACCCCGATAGAAGGCCCTTCGGTTAAGGAGTAAGTAACTCAGTTAGAAGCCAAGCTAGCGATGTGATCTCACTGCGCAGATTGTCTGGTCTGGGGGGTCTACGAATAAAGTAAATCATCGTAATCGAAGTCTGTGTTTAATTACTAAAAACCAACAATGACACAGGGCTTCGGATAAGGATGATCCCAACAGAAAACCAGAACCCGGAATCCCTCAATAGAAGACCAGACGAGACCTTAGAAGATATCCAAACCAAGATAGAATGATAGACGATCAGAATAGCAAAGCCGGCGAAGAATAGACGACAGAGTAAGAAGTAAGAGAAGTATATACATATACCTTTAGTGGTCCGGTAAAGAAGGGCTATGCAATCAGAAAAACAAGGCACGGTAATTTTTCTAGTTAATCTATCAAATCGCACTAACAATAAAGAGTGCGAGATACAGAGATATAACAGAATGACTACATGACAGAAGAGAGATTCTTTAACCGGAATCAAGATTTAGATAGACTTGAAAGTACAACAAATGAAACAAGAAACTGAGTAGGATCATCATACACTAAGCCTCTGCAAAACGACTTGGTCACACATATAAACAAATATCATGGATCGCCCAGGGAGAATCGAACTCATTAAAATGATGTGTTGGTATAAAACGTTTATTAAATTAATACGCCTGCACATATTTTAAATTAGTTTGGCGGTCTTAAATCGAGTAGCCCCTAGAGTTAACGTACTATTCCATGTATATTTTTTTCAAATAGAATAAAATACCCAGAAGCAACACCCCAAAAAAACGGTTGTGCGGCTACTTTGATGTCCAGTCCATTACGTTAGTCACAGGATCCGACACTCGTATATGTTAAGGTGAGTTGAATTTTTCTTTATCATGTGATTATGATGATTTAGGCTGTAAATGTGTTTTCAAGATGATTTTCTCTTCTGGTAGACATTCAGAGCTGGCGAAATCCCAAGGGCCCTCAGATAAAAGCTAATGATTATTCCATATTTTATTCATTGTTTGACGCGACTACAAATAATGTAGGTTATTGCTGTATTTTTGTCGACTTTTTTGATTTTAAGGCCGCTCATGTTTAAAAAATATCTAATATTTTAAGATATTGCGTTGTTGTATGTTTGATTTTGTTTTTTTGTTGTTTTTTTTTGGGGGGGCTTTTTTGTGGGGGTGTCGATGTAAATTTGATAGTAGGTTCAGTTTTTGTTTATCTTTAATCTTTAACGGCATAGAAACTCCTACTGATTTTATATAATGCCAAATTTTCATAACATTTCTATATATTTCTCATTATAACTATATTTTTCAATGATTCATTTGTTTTTTTTTCATATTACACTATTACATATTTCCATATCATTTGTTTGCTCTGTTTATGATATCAAGAATTCCCCGTCTAATTCTAAAAATTATGGTAATTATATGGTGTAAGTAACTATTCTTATCTAAAGTTCACGACATCATTGGCCCTGGACTATCCATCTTATTTTACGCACAAGAGATCCTATTAGAACATAATAGTAGGGACCAGAGCCGTGAATGTAACGTGACATGTAATAGCACGGGAAAAATCTGTATAAATGAGAAAAGAGGCAACGCAAATAAGCAAAGTGATTCGTGACGATCTAGATGGAATAACGTCTTCGAAAAGTTTAAGGATAATCATCATAAGGGCACATAGCATTGGGTTTTATTTGACGAGAGTGAGACGTGGCGAAGTGAGAGAGAGGAGGAGTGAGAGATGCAAGGTGTGGAGGTGAGTCTGGCACGATGCGGTTGAGAGACCCAGAATGTGCTCTCGGCAGTTTGTGACTTAGGGGAAAATAAAACCATGAGAAAAAGACAGTGGCCTTTGTTATACTAAAACTCTAAATGGAACAGAGGCAAGATGTGCCCCAAGTTGGTTTCCAGACTCCAACAACAAGGAATTGTCAGTCAACTCAGCACGACTCAGCACGAGGTTCGGGCCTGTCCGATGTAGTAACCTGTCTATGAGAGTATACATTTACTTCTATATCAACACATCATTCTCATCATCCAAAATGAGAGAGCATAAACGTAACACTTTCTGCTGATTCAAACTTATTAAAGTAAACCTATTCTCACTATTATATTATACTAGCAAAATATAATGCACCCTCTGGTGCAAGTATTTAATGTTTTGATATAATAAAAAGCATATTAAATTGAAACGCTAATGAACTAAATAAGATATGCAGATAAAAGATTTGAAACAGAGGGGGGATATTAATCGAAAATATGAATAACCGAAACTTATTCTTCATCACTCTCGTCTTTCATTGTTATTTTTCTAATTTACAGTATTTAATTAAAAAGATGAAGTAAGAATAAAAATGACAGTTATCTTTTCTTTTGTTAATTGATTTTCATTTTAAGATTCATTTGAAGAGATTTTTTGCTTATATTCATTAAAATAAAACCAAACAATTAGAAACCAATAATACTAAAGCATATATTAATTTAAATTACTATTTTTAATATAATATGCCAAATTAGCCTTTCCGTTCACCTGTAACCGCTATTTTTTGGTTGTATATTATAATCAATTGCATGTATGTAGTTATGTAGATATGGTTAACAGTAATAATAAATGTTAAACAATTTTATTATAATTGAGGTTAAAATAAAGGATGAATTCATGGTGAATGTGCGTCAATCTTAAGGGAATTGTGTAGTAGCGATTTTAATTTCGGTTACAGACAGAAAAACACCAATCCTCCATCTATAATAAGATATATATATATATATATATATATATAGTATAATTGGCATTTCAGTCTCGGAAAGACCTCATAATATAGTTTTTGTGTCCCTGAAGTTATCAGCACTCCTGTGACAAGTGAAGGTCGATGTTTTGAAAAACACTCTCCACCACAGATTGTCGCATTTTGAAGGCTGTCCTTAAAGATGTTGATGTGCCGGTGCTTTGTTGGTCGCGCTTCTTCTTTTGGACCTCTTAGCTCATGGTGTTGCGCCAGGGTGACTTCAGACATGCACAGTCCTTCTAAGAGAGAGTCTGCAAACACTCGAGGGCGCTCTGAAGCAAATTTTCCCAGCTGGCAAATCGCATGGATCACCTGAGATCATTCCTTGCAGACATCCTTGAAGCAGCTGTGGGTGACGCAATTGTCTTTACCACAGACGAAGCTCTGATGAAAGGGTTATCTCCCAATACAATTAAAGTAATGTATTAAAAATGCAGCCTCAATGGTTAGTTTTTTTTTTTTAAGACTGCTCTTCGTTTTAATCAAAAAATGACTAGGAAAGGTACGAGATTTGTTACTTCTTCAATGTATATCAACAGGAGATCAGTTTTGTTTAATATCTGAACATTTAATAGTCAATTTTACATAGGTATACTCAATAGGGGGCGTCATCTGTACATGGAGTATTTCAATTTATTGCGGCATTATGACTGCTATAAGCTCTTCTTTCCCTAGGTGATCATATCTAAATACAATAATATTGTAGAATATGCTTTACTGTAATCCCGGCTTGAGGGATAATAAACCTTCAAACAAACTGCATCCAAAACGAGACTTCCATTCTAGAGATCTGGGGTATATATGTTTCCATTCATTGCCATTAATCCCCAAGACACTCGGACCCAATTAGCCTTCTTAGGCTCCCATCTATTGGTCAATATAGATCTGTTTGTAAATTACTACTTTTGACAGTAATACTACATACCATTAAGAGATTTTGATTGCCCGCATCGTGGCGTAATTGTAAGCAAGTTAGTTTTCAGATCTAAGTTACTATGGCAGCCGAGTTCCACCTCTCACTGGTCCCCGTTCTTGTGAAGTGGTGTCACATACTACCCGGGGCCAAACAGTTGGGGTTAGAATGTAAGTTTTCTGACCGCCAATTCCTTGCCAGTTTGAAAGGACTTAAAGTAAGTTGTAAGTCCTGAGCTATATGATCCTTGGTAAGGGAATTAAGTCCTGAGTTAGTGGAATCCCTACGTAGTGTCAGAGTCCAGTGATATATCCTTTTCCGTCGTCCACGAAGGTTCAAGTGTTGTGAGTAGATAAGATTAGAACAGCCAGTATAATAAAATATCAGCAGACGAAGCAACTCCAGTGAGTGAGCAATAGGAGTTGGTCACATTGTTTCTCGGCGAAGTCTATAAGTATAAAGCGGGCGGTTCTTAAGCACACGCCTTATAATGCCAAAATTCTCACAACAAATGAACAACACTGCTTACAAAAAGAATTCATAGAATGATGAATCCACCTATTCATAAAGAAATGTGCTTACGGAATACGCCGATGGCGATCGTCTGTAGCGATTTTTTTTGCCTTATAATTGTAGGAGCGCGTGTGTAAATGGTTAAAGTCATGGGAAATCGACTCGTCGCCCGGTTCAAATCCTGGACGTGGTAATTGGCCTTTTCACTTAGCGCTAATACCCTTGGGAAGGTATGAATCCTACTCTCCCTCCAGCTTGGGTAAATAGCAGGGCAGACTGGGTTCTTTCCATTGAGCTAGGTAACAGTCTATAGGAGCAAGGAAATTCTGAATTCAATAACCTGTTGAACACCTTGTGTCACATCCTGCTTCGTGCGGTAGGAGTTGGTAAATATATATTATGTTACATACCTTGGGTTTATTTAATGAATTTAATTCTTTCTTGTTTGTGGTATTCCAAGTTCTTTGTTTTAGCAAAACTTAATTTTTTAACAGAGATTTTCTTTAGAACTTATTTTTCATTTTAAATGTATTTACCCTTTATGAAAATCTTAGATAGTTACTTACAACTCCGGGTGCAGGGTGGACCTGAAGTACTTCAACACTCGAGCTCCAAAATTAAATCACCATTAGATGCAGTTTTAACCAGGGACACTAGGACGCTTAAAAACCAACTGCTTCTGGCGTCATTCTATGATAAAAGAGTTATGGTTTACCATAGAGGGCAATAGGGTATCATATGATGATAGGGCTTGAACGTGACCAGCCAATTGTTGATCGGTAAGTCGGACTCTTTGCGATCGTCACAGCATCAGTAAAGTGACCAAATCTGATGTGTTGCAGTTATCAATGGACCTCCTTCAGCCATTGGGAAGAGTACGTCTCTCAAGAGAGAATCAGATCGCAACCGTTATATAGCCACAAGGCCGAGTTCAAATCTGGACGTTTGTATTGCAATTTGCATCTTAGCGCTAATAGCCCTGGGAACAAGGTATGAAGTACTAACTCTCCACTCCAGTCTATGGGTAAATATTAGGGCAGACTGGGCTTTTTTAACCTTGCTTAGGCAACCGAGTCTAGGAGAGGAACACTCTGAATTCAAACCTGTTAAACTCCCTTAAGAAATTGACCGTGGTGTCGCATCCTGCTCGTGCGGGGTAGTTGGTAAAGTTATATATATAGCCCCACCGACAGGGCAAGTAGATACAAGGAGTAATGGTATGAAAGGGGTACTCCATTACTTCTAAGATTCTTCCTCAATAAAGGCATTCCAATCAAATTTTAAAAAAAACCACCTACTTTGGGAGATGTTCAATGTGAATGTTGATCTGTAATCACAAAGGACCGATTTATAAGCCTTTTTCTTTACCAAATATATATTAATAATACTGTATATATAGTTATATATGTTGTGTGTGTGTGTGTGGTGTGTGTTGTGTATGGGGGAGGGTGGAACGTTGTCGCGGATAAGTCCCCGGAATGGAACTCCTCTCGTCGATTTCGACGCATGAGCGGTTCATCCAATGAACAACCCACAGTGTTTTGGTTTATAGTGGGTGAATGCACTTGTTGTTGGACGCATCCGCCCGTTTTTTTTTGGGTTTTTTGTTCAGTCGATGGGAAAAGTGTGCAGAAAAGAATGCACAAACCCAGATCAACGACTGACTCAGGATTTTCAGAGGTTCGGAGCTTTTCTCTTACTCTGACTGCTTATTCTTCCAGGTTAAAGAGCCCAGATCTGTTTCTATATTTTACCCATAGCTGGAGAATGAATATACATTTCCCCTAGGATATTAGCGCTATGTTGAAATGCCAACAGCAGATTGTCTATGACTTGAACTTTCGGGTGGACAGTCCATTCTACGACTTAACCATTTGGACGACGCGCCTCCAACAGAATACATGCGATAATAATGGCATCGTAATTAAACTACGAATAATATTCGAGATATGTTGTTGACTTTATTCTTGTTTAAAAATCGGTTAATAAAAAAGACAGATATACCACAGGAAATAATAAAGGATAGTTTTAAACCTAATAACGAAAATTTAAAACGTAAGAAAAAACTACAGCGTACGGAAAGGAAAAAAAAAAACTTGAAGTAGAAATGAAGATTTCATTCTGAGAAGTTTTTTGTCCCTTGAGTACGTAATTATATATTCACTTCTTATTTTCTAATTCTTTTATTGTTTGATTTTTTTCTTTGGTCTTGTATTTGGGTTATGGGTTCATTTTTTGTCTTTTTTTGTTTTCTCTTTTTGTGTTTCTTTTTTCAATGAAAATGACATTTAACCATTTTTTTTTGTTGTATTTTGATGAACCTTACATAGTCTGTGTATTGTATATATATATATATATTATATGATATTTATTATTATTTATATATTATTATATACTATCTTACCACTCCAGCACATATATGGTAGTTCATCAAATATATATAGTGGTGTGTGCCTGTCGTTGTGTATTGATGTGTAGTGTGTGAGACGAGAGAAGAAGAGAGATAGAGAGAGAGTCGCGAGTTTGATATTTGCACGAACACTGCCGCATAATTTATGTTTACCTTTATTTAGTTTAGCAATAATTTTCTTCTTGCTTTTCAATGCATTTCTATTAGTAAGTCAACAGCAATACTTTATAACCTACCTATGCTAATTCAATCAACTGATTTTCCGTTTCTAAGCAGTAAATCATTAGGCATGCATTATATAACATAAAAATGTCTTTTTGTTGCCATGTATTAATTCCAGACACGGGACAATACTTTCTTCCAGTTTTTTCATGTATTTCTATAGTTAACTAAAATTTTTTGTATAGCATCGTAATATACACATATATATATATATAATATATACAATATATATGCATATATATGATATATTATATATATATATATATAGGCCTGGTGAGTAATCTAGAAAACACAAGGATAGAGTGTCAGAATGCTACTGGCACCTAACTATAAAAATACAGGAAATGGTCTTACTCGACACGAGTCGACAAGCATTATATTTTATATATATATATATATAATAATCACTTGATATATATATAATTATATATTATATAATAAAGTCATTCACAGACAAGTTCCTGTTTCCACTTATCACGTCTCATCAAGTGTGGCTAAACTTTGTGAGCTACTTCATGCCGGTATTGAAAACTCGACTGCATTATTCATCGAGTCTATGTTCTACCTAACAACTGGAATGTCTGACAACCAACAAGGAGAAAGGGAAATTTAAACGATAAATAAACGACATATATACAACCCACTACATTATA
The DNA here is from genome assembly GCA_023376005.1 of Doryteuthis pealeii. Taxonomy (NCBI): domain Eukaryota; kingdom Metazoa; phylum Mollusca; class Cephalopoda; order Myopsida; family Loliginidae; genus Doryteuthis; species Doryteuthis pealeii. Next base: position 62,143,209 of record CM042152.1, on the reverse strand, counting down.
TATAGTGTTTTCGAATGGATATGCAAAACTGCAACACACAACACACACACATATATATATAGTATATATAATATATATATATATACATATATAGTATGAGAGTTTTATAATTCGTTGAAGCATGTGTGTATATATCTGGTTAAGGAGTTGATTTAGAAGGCCATTACAATGCAGATGTAGAGAATAGATAATAATAATACGGTAACAATGGTGTTTTGTGTGTTACTCTGTATTTGATTCAATAAAATTACAGTTTAACACACAACACCATTGTTCCGTATTCATTATTTTTTTCTTTAACATCTGCCATTGTGATAGTCTTCTTAACAACCTCCTAACGCAATTATATATATGATATAGAGAGAGAGAGAGACAGACAGAACAGACAGACAGAGAGAGACAGACAGACAGAGAGACAGAGCGTCTAAAAGGCATCTATATTTGGTTACATTCATGCAGATCGATTAATCATTGCACGACTTCCTATCCAACAAAATCACGATTTCCCACCTCCATAATACCCACGCAGTTACTTATTTGAATATATTAATTTTCCAAGGAAAATGTAAGTAATAAGTTGCCATCTTATCGTCAGACAACACGATCTTTAGAAGATAATAGACAGACAGTAAATTAATTACGTGGGTAGACAAATAAGGACATAAGCACATTTTATTAGCTGGTAATTTAGAAAGAAAGTATTTACCAAAACCCGTTTACAACAGATCGGCAAGTATGATTGGCATCCACGGTAGAAATCGAACTCACTATTCAGTAGTATGGATTGCGAAACTACTCTTGCTAACCATTACACTACGATGGTACGCCCATTCTGGTGAAAGGCATTCATCTAAACTACTTCTCCTTCAATTTATGGGTAAATAGCTAAAGGATATACTGGGTTCTTTAACCTTCGTTAGGCAACCAGCCTACTTATGAGGAGGAGTTTGTATGAATATATAATGTGTGTGGTGTGTGTGTGTGTGTGCACAAACCCCTCCTCATGAGTGGGATGTGGACACAAGGTCAATTCCTTAACCAGATGTTTAACATGTTTAGAATTCAAAGTTTTCTTTTATATATATACTATATATATAGATAATATATATATAATATATATATATAATATATATAATATAAACGGGCAAATTCCATGTGAAATCTATCAGGAAACAAAATAAAAATTGTCACTACCCTTCAATTTTGCTGAAATTTTTGTAGAGGTTGTAGACTAGGTTAAAATTAGACTCCCCCCAAAATTGAGCTCCAATTCGAAATATTCTTCCGAGTTATGTCGATTTTAAACTCGAAAGATTTGAAGGGGGGGGCGAGAAAAATGGCGACATTTTGTATCTTATCTTTTGTCTATTAAATATGTTCTATACGCTCCCCCACTCTAAAAATTGGTTTTATAGAAACAAAACTTGAAGAATACAAAATAGTATCAAAATATGCATAAAGTTAACCTTTTTCAGCGTTATTAAATGATGTCTGATTTTTCAATGCAAGATCATAAGTGAGAAATCACACCCTGTGGCACTACATATAATTTTTTCTTTTCCTTTTAAATTATTATTCTACAATATATTGAACATTATTTGTACAAAAATGGGTTTTGGTTTTTGCTTACAAGCGAAGTTACAACATCAGTTAAGATTGGCACTTTTAACGTACAGCCATTGAATAAGCACATAATGAGAGCAAAAATAAACTGTCAGAGTTCGATAGATGATTATCAGGATTATGTTTTGGTGGTTGGATAGCTTAAAATAATATACGTAAAACAATATATTTTTCCCATGTAACTCGGCAGAATATTTCGAATTGGAAGCTCAATTGGGGGATATTGTTTATTTGTAACCGCTGAGTCTACATCTGTAGCAAAATTCCATCTATAAATGCTATGTATTATTAGCGTATTTGTAATACATTTTCACAAGTGAGCACATCGAGCGAGGATGGTTACTTGCTAATCCAATGGTGAGCCATAATGAGAGATTAAAGTGTAAACTTAGCACGAATATGCGCCCCCCTCTCCGGGTGTAAAAGTTTAGTCAAGTAAAATGAAAGTACTATTAAATTAAGAAGTACTAACATTAGATAAGAAGCAATACAAAAAGATTACCACTTATTTTTAATTATATTTTAATTGGTTTCTAATGAATTCAATTCATGACACGAATCTTAATTCTAGATTGATGTTCGAGAATCACAAACAATTTATAGAAGATCAATAACAATCAACGTTGAGTTATAACAAGTCTTGATTAAAAACCAGTTTTGTTAGAGAACCGTAATTGCGCAAATTACCACACCATTAATGTCAATTATGTTAAAGGCCTTTATGTAATATCTTAGTGTGAGATTCATAACTAGAGGAACTCCATGCTGCCCAGGATTTGATATTAAGAATATGACCAGACCTTGAGTGTTGACGTATTCGTTCATCGGCTGTAATCTTGACGGTTTATACATCTGAGTTCTAGAATGTGTCGTTCTTATCTAATGTTACGTCTTTCTAATTTTATATATTCATTACTTGAATACTTTAACACTCCGAGAGAGGGGGCGCATATTCGTGCTAAGTACACTTTATATTCTCATATGTGCTCACCATTGGATAGCAGTACCTCTCGCTCGATTGCTCATTGTGGAAAATCGTTACAACGCAATATATCAACATTATAGATGAAATTTGTACAGACTGTAGACTATGGATTACACAATTCTAAAACACTCCCCCAAAATTGAGCTTCCAAATTCGAGAAATTATCGGTCCGAGGTCTAACAAAGACACATATATATTGGTTTTGTAATAGTTATTTTTTAAATCTATCCAACCACAACAATAATCCTGATATATCTCTTATCGAAGCTCTGACAGTTGAGTGATCATTGCTCCATAATGGTGTGGCGTTATTCAATGGCTGGTACGTGAAAAATGGACCAAAATCTTAACATGATGTTGGTAGACTTTCGCGTTGTAAGCAAAAACCAAACTCCATTTGGTAAATAATGTTCAATATATGTAGAAGTAATAATTTACAAGGGACAAGGAAGAGAAAATTATAAGTGTAGAGTCCACAATATGTGATTTTACTCACTTTATTTGGATGCGGTTGTCATTGAAACAAAATCAGAGAATCATTTAAGATAGCGTGATAAAACCAGGGTTTACTTTATGTCATGATTTAATGATACTATTTTTGGATTCTTCAGTTTTGCGAGTTCTATAAATCGCGATTTGTTAGGAAGTGGGGGGGCTATAAGGAACAAATAAGTTTATAGACAAAAGAGGTAGTTACAATAATGTCGTCCATTGATTCTCGCCACGCCCTCAAATCTTTCGCAGTTTTAACAGAATCGAAACATAACTCGGCGAATAATTTCGGGAATTGGAAGCTCAATTTTGGGGGATTGTCTAATTTTTAACGCTAGTCTACACCTCTACAAAATTCATGGCAAATTGATAGGAGGTAGGTGACAATTTTATTTTGATTCCTGATCATTTCAACATGGAATTGCCGTATATATATATATATATATATAGTATGATAGGCTAGATATATAACTAGTATATAGGAGTATAATAGTATATATATATATATGTCATGAAGAATTACTTTGAATTCTAACATGCTGTAAGCTCGGTTAAGGAATGACCTGTGTCACATCCCCACTCATAGGAGGAGGGGTTTGTGCCACGACACATCACACATACACACACATATATATTCATCTGAACAAACTCCTCCTCATAAGTCGGCTGGTTGCCTAACGAAGATGCTTAATAGAGTGAACCCAGGTATATCCTACTAATTTACCGCCATAAATTTGAAGGAGAAAGTAGGTTTAGATGACATGACCTTATTACACGCAAGTGGCGGTACCTCTCATCGTAGGTGTAAATGTTAGCCTAAGCTAGTTTCGCATATTCCATTACACTGAAAAGATGAGTTCTCGATCTACCGTGGATCGCCATGATACTTGCGATCGTTGAATGTAAGACGTTTGGTAAGTACTGTTCTAATTTACTACATACTAAAAACGTGTGCTAGCTCGTTAGTTTTGTCTACCACGTAATTATTTATCTGTCTGTCTATTTATCTATCTAAGATCGTGTTGTCTACGTATACCAGATGCACTTAATCTACGAATTTCCTATGGAGAAATTAAGATATGTCAAATAGTGCGCTGGCGGGTATTATGGAGGGTGGAAATCGAGTGATTTGTTGTATAAGACGTGGGGAAAGTCGTTGTCAATGAATAATCGATCTGCATGAATGTAACCAAATATTAAGAATGCTCTGGTTGTAGAGCCCTCTTGGTGACTCTGTATGTACGTGTTCTGTCTCTGCCTCTGGTTGTCTGTCTGTCTTGTTCTCGTGCTCTCTCTCTATCAATTAATGGATGTATTATAGGTGATATAGTGTTAGAAGACGGGGAGGATTGATGGTTAAGTAAGACTATCACTAATGCGTCAGACTGTAAGAGAAAGTATAGAAAAAGTATGAATTACATATACGGCTACACAGGTGGGGTGGTTCGTGGTGTTAAATACTAGATGTAGGTTTAGTATATGGTCTATAGAATAATACAAATGACAGGTTAGTACACGCGAATCACCATTGTTACGCGTCGAGTTATCGTATTATTTTTCTCTACAATAATCTGACCATGGATAAGCCTATTCCTGAAATATGCAGAGCTCATGGAACAGCAAACATATTGACACTAATGCTTTCAAAGCGAATTATGAAGGGCAAACCATAGACTATAATTAAGGCGACGTAGTATACTGATATAAGCATTAGCAGGTTAGTATACTTGGTATATATATGTAATATGACTAGGCATTGGGGTGTGATGTGTGTGTGCAGTTTTGCAATAGTCCAATTGCAAAAATCTATATAGTAATAGATTAGTGGGTTGAGTAATTATTGAATGTCACTGTGATTTATCAGTATGAATTTCCCTTTCTCCTTGATGGTTGTCAGATCATTCCAGTTGTTAGAACATATGATGAATGATAAAAATCCGACGTTTCAATACCGGCATGAAGTATAGCTCACACAAGTTAGCCCACAACTGATGAGAGTGATAATGCTGGAGAACAGGAACTGTCTGTGAGATGACTATATAATATATATAGATATACTATAATGTATAAGTATAATTATATACTCAGTAGTATATATATGATTATACATGGTTGTCGGACTAGCGTGTTCGAGTAAGACCATCTTCTGTTATTTTATAGTTAGGTTTGCCAAGTAGCATTGACACTCTATCCTTGTGGTTTTTCTGTAGATTACTTCACCAGGGCCTATATAACGATATATATAGTGTGTTGATTTAAGAGCGTAGAAGGACTATTAACAGCACTCCGTACCTCGACGGCATGTAAAGTGATGTATAAGTAAGTACAGATATTAACGGTATGAATGGTATGATGATTAAGAAGCATATGAATGTGCTGTATAAGGTGGTGTTTCGGATGTTATATGCAAAAATATTAGTTTTACTTCGAATACATTGAAAAACTGGAAGAAAGTGATTGTTCGTGGTCTGGAATTAATACATGCATACAGAATAGAGCTATTTTATGTTATAATAAATCGCATGCTAATTGAATTTTACTGTAGAAACGGAAAATCAGGTATTAATTTTAGCTAGGTAGGTTATTAAAAAGTATTGCTGTTGACTTTACAAGAATCTTGAAAATCAAAGAAGAAAAATTATTGCTAAACTAAATAAAGTAACATAAATTATGCGGCAAGTGTTTGCAAATCAAACCGCACTCTCTCTCTATCCTCTCTCTCCTCTCTCTCTCACACACACACACAATACACACACACACACACACATATATTATATTTGATGAGCTTACCCATATATGTCATGTATATATATAATATATAATATATATAATATATATATATATTATATATTATATATATATATATATACACCATACAATATGCGTAAGTTCATCAAATTACAACAAAATAAATGGTAATGTCATTTTTCTTGAAAAAGGAAACAAAAAGGAAACGCAAAGACAAATAAACAGAACCATAACCCAATACAAGAACCCAAAGAAAAAAATCAAACAATAAAATTAAGAAAATGAAGAAGATGAATTTATAATGTACGTACTCAAGGGAAAAATAATTCTTCAGAACTGAATCTTCAATTTTCTATTCAAGTTTTTTTTCCTTCCGTTGTGTTTTTCTCTACGTTTTAAACTTTTGTTATTAAGGGTTTACCTATCCTTTATATTTCCTGTGTAATCTGTCATTTTTAATTAACCCGATTTTAAACAAGAAATAAAGTCAACAACAATTTATCTCGGAATATATTCATAGTTTAAAAATTCGTCATTATTATGCAGTAATTCGTCTGGAGGCGCGTCGCAAAATGGGTTAAGTCGTAGAAATGGATCGTCACCCAGTTTCAAAGTCATAGACCATGCTGTAGGCCATTTCACATAGCGCTAATATCCTAGGGAAAAATGTATATTCATTCTCCACAGCTATGGGTAAAATATAGAACAGACTGGGCTCTTTAACCCTGGAATAGATAAGCAAGTCTAGGAGTAAGAAAATCTCCGAATTGAAAATCTCTGAAGGTCAGTCGTTGATTGGGTTTGTGGCATTCCTTTCTGCACACTTTTTTCCAATCGACTGAACAAAAAAACCCCAAAAAAACGCGGATGGTCCAACACAAGTATTCACACGTAATAAAAAATACACTGTGGGGTTGTTCATTGGATGAACCTCATGCGTCAAACGACGAGAGAGTCCCATTCCGTGGGAATTAATCCGGAACAACTGTACCTCCGCCCCTACCCACACACACATCACACACACACACACATATTATTATATAATATATAGTATATATATATTTGGCTAAAGAAAGGCTTATAAATCGGTCTTTTGTGATTACAGATCAACTTGCACCTGAAATCTCCAAAAGTAGTTGTTGTTTTTTAAATTTGATGGAGATGCTTTTGGATCTTAGAAGTATGGAGTACCCTTCTTACATTACTCCTTGTTTTTAACTTGCCCTGTCGGCTGGGGCTATACTATATAGTTTACCAATCACCCCGCACGAGCAGATGCGAACACACGGTCCAATTTCTTATAGCGGAGTTTTAACAGGTTTGATTCAGAGTGTCCTTCTCCTAGACTGGTTGCCTAAAGCAAAGGTTAAAAAAGCCCAGGTCTGCCCTAATTTTACCCATACTGGAGGGAGAGTAGAATTCCCATACCTTTTCCAAGGGTATTAGCGCTAAGTGAAAGTGCAATTAAACGTCCAGGATTTTGATACTCGGCTGGGGCATATAGGTTCGAATCTGTGATGCTTAAACGACGTAATCCTGGTGGCTGAGGAGTCCATGATATTTGCAACACATCACTTTTGGTCCTTACTGATGCTGGACGATCGAAGAATCCGCTTCGACAAATGGCTGGTCACGTCAAGCCCTATCATTATTATTGACCTTACCCTATTGGCCCTTCTGGTAAACCACTAACCTTTTATCATAGATGCGCCAGAAGGCAGTGTTTAGCGTCTTAGTGTTCCTGGGTAAAAACTGATCTAATGTGGAAGTTTCTAATTTTGAGCTTTCGAGTGTGCAGTACTCTTTCATCGCCATTATTCCAGGTCCACCCCTGACCCGGAGTGGTGAGTAACTAATAGAGATTTCATAAATGGGTAAATACATTTAAAAATGAATAAGTTAAAGAAATCTTCTGTTAAAAAATTAGTTTTGGCAAAAAACAAAGAATTGTGGAATACCCAACAAGATGAAAAATATTTGGGCTAAATAACCCAAAGGTTTGTAACCCATATAGTATTTACCAACTCCTTCGCACGAGCAGGATGTGAACACAAGGTCAATTTTCTTAAGCGGTGTTCAAACAGGTTTGAATTCAAGAGTTTTTATTTCCTTCTCCCTAGCTGGTTACCTAGCCAGTGGTTAACGATCCAGTCTGCCCTGCTATTTACCCATAGCTGAGGGAGCGTAGGATTCAATACTTTCCCAAGGGTATTACGCCTAGTGAAAAGGCAATTACCAGTCCAGGATTTGACTCGGGCGACGAGTCCATTTCCCCATGATTTACCATTACACCACGCGCTTCCTACCATAATAAGCAAAAAATGGTACAGACGATGCCATCGGCGTAATTCTAAGCAACATTCTTTATGATAGTGGGATCATCATCATGAATCTTTTTGAAGCATTTGTTCTTTTGTTGAAATTTTGGCATATAAGGCGTGTGCTAGAACAGCCCCGCTTTTTAACTTATAGACTCGCCGAGAACCATGTGACCAACCTATGGCCAATGCACTGGCAGTGCTCTGGCTGCTGATGATTGTATTTAATCTGGCTGTCTATCTTATCTACTCACAACTACTTGAACCTTCGTGGACGACGGAACATAGGAATTATATCACTGACCTTTGACACTACGTAGGATTCCATAAACTCAGGACTTATTCACTTACCAGGATTCTATAGCTCAGGACTTACTAACTTACTTTTAAGTCCTTTTCAATCTGGCCACCAGGATGGCGGTCAGAAACTTAACATTCTTAACCCACCTGTTTTTGGCCCCGGGTAGTATGTGACACCACTTCATCAAGAACGGGCACCCAGTGAGAGTGGAACTCGCTGCTCATATGTAATAGATCTGAAAGACTAACTTGCTTACAATAACGCCACGATGGGGCACTCAATCTCTTATATGGTATGTAGTATTACTGTTCAAAAGTAGTAATTTAACAAACAGATACTATTGACCAATAGATGGGGCCTAAGAAGGCTAATTTGGGTCCGAGTGGTCTTGGGGATTAATGGCAATGAATGGGACATATATAACCCAAGACTCTAGAACTGAGTCTGGCGTTTCGGATGCCAGTTTTGTGTTTGAGGTTTAATTAATCCTCAGCCGGGGATACAGTAAGCATATTCTAAATATTATTGTATTTAGATATGTGCACCTAGGGAAGAAGAGCTTATAGCGGTCATAATGCTCAATAAATTGAAAATAACTTCTATGTATCAGATGACGCTCTATTTGATATCCTATAAAATTGACTTTAAATGTCAAGAATATTAAACAAAACTGATCCCTGTTTTGATTACAGTTGAGAGTAACAAAATATCTCGTACCTTGTTTCCTAGTCCCATTTTATTGATTTAAAACAAGAGCAGTTTAAAATAAAAAAAACTAACCATTAGGCTGATTTTTAATACAATACTTTAATGTCATTGGGGAGATAACCCTTTATGCGAGCTTTCGTCTGTGTAAGAGACAGATTGGTCACTCCACAGCTCGTTTTCAAGATGTCTTGCATGAAGAATGATCTCAAGTGTATTTCGCATTGCGATTTCCAGCTGGGAATTTGGCTCAGAGCCGCCCTCGGTGTTTGCAAGACTCTCTTTCGAGGAACTGTTCAACGTCTGAAGTCACCTGGCGCAACATCATTGACTAAGAGGTCCAAAAAAAGCAGCGACAACAAAGCAAAGGCACTAATCAAACATTCTTCAGGGACAGCCCTTCATGCGACATCTTGGTCGAGAGTGTTTCAACACATCGACTTCACTGTCACAGAAGGTGCGTAACTTCAGGGCAACACAAAAAGCTATATTATAGTCTTCCGAGACTGGAATGCCTTATATATATATATATATATTATATTATATACTTATTATTGATGGAGATGGGTGGTGTTTTTCTGTCTGTAACCGAAATTAAATCGCTACTCACAATTCCCTTAGTAATTGACGTCACATTCACCATGAATTTTCCTTATTTAACCTCAATTATTAAATAAAATTGTTTAACATTTTTATACTGTTAACCATATCTACATACTAATAGCATGCAATTGTATTTATATATACAACAAAATAGCGGTTTACAGTGTGAACGGAAAGGCTAATTTGCATATTGATATTAAAATGTAATTTAAATAAATATATGCTTAGTATTATTGGTTTCTAATTGTTTGGGCTTTTATTTTAATGAAAGTAAGCAAAAATCTCTACATAAATCTTAAATGAAATCCATTAACAAGAAAAGATAACTGTCATATTTATTCTTTACTTCATCTTTTAATTAAATACTTAATTAGAAAAAATAGACACAATGAAAGACGAGAGTGATGGAAGAATAAGTTTCAGTTATTCTATTTTTCGATTATATCCCCCTCTGTTTCAATCTTTTATCTGCGATTCTTATTTAGTTTCATAGCGTTTCTAATTTAATATGCTATTTTATTATATCAAAACTTAAATACTTGCACCCAGAGGGTGCATATATTTGCTAGTATATATTATATGAGAAATAGGTTTAACTTTAATAAGTTTGAATCAGCAGAAAAGTGTACGTTATGCTCTCTCATTTTGGATGATGAGATGATGTGTTGATATAGAAGTAATTGTATACTTCTCTAGACAGGTACATCATCGGACAGGCCCAACCTTCGTTGCTGAGTCGATGCTGGAGTTGACTGACAATTCCTTGTTGTTTGGAGTCTGGAAACCAACTTGGGCACATCTTGCCTGTTCCATTTAGAGTTTTTAGTAATAACACAAGCCACTTCTTTTTCTCATGTGTTTATTTTCCCCTAAGTCACAACTGCCGAGAGCACATCTGGGTCTCTCAACGCATCGTGCCAGACTCACTCCACAGTCTCTCACTCCTCCTCTCTCTCACTTCGCCACGTCTCACTTCTCGTCAAATAAAAACAATGCTAATGGCCCTTATGATGATTCATCCTTAAACTTTTCTATCCAATCTAAGACGTAATTCTTATTTTCCTTATACAATTTTTCCGTGCTAATTTACATGTCAAGTTTACAGATTCATGGCTCCCACGAGAGATATTCGTTACAAAATAGCTTTCTGGAGAAATAAAAAATAGGCTTCAATGATGTCGTGAACTTTAGATAAGAATAGTTACTATACACCATATAATTACCATAATTTTTTAGAATTAGACGGGAATTCTTGATATCATATAACAGGCAAACAAATGATATGGAATATGTAATAGGTGTAATATGAAAATAACAATGAATCATTGAAAATATTAGTTTAATGAGAAAATATAGAAATGTATGAATTTTGGCATTATAAACTCAGTAGGAGTTTCTATGCCGTTAAAGATTAAAGATAAACAAAACTGAACCTACTAATCAAATTTACATCGACACCCCCCACAAAAAGACCCCCCCAAAAAAAAACAACAAAAACAAAATCAAACCATACAAACAACGCAATATCTAAAATATTAGATATTTTTAAACATGAGCGGCTTAAAATCAAAAGTCGACAAAAATACAAGCAATAACCTCATTTTTGTAGTCGCGTCATAACAATGAATAAAATATGGAATAATCATTAGCTTTATCTGAGGGCCTTGGATTTCGCAGCTCTGATGTTCTACCAAAGAAAATCATCTCTTGAAAACACATTTACTAGCCTAAATCATCATAATCACATGATAAAGAAAATTCAACTCACCTTAAATATACGAGTGTCGGAATCCAGGTGCTAACGTAATGGACTGTGACATCAAAGTAGCCGCACACCGTTTTTTTGTGGGGTGTTGCTTCTGGTATTTTTTATTCTATTTGAAAAAAATATACATGGAATAGTAGTTTGAATCTAGTGCTACTCGATTTTAAGACCGCCAAACTAATTTAAATATGTGGCAGGCGTATTAATTTAATAACGTTTTATACCACACATCATTGTTAATGAGTTCGATCTCCCTGGCGATCCATGATATTTATATTTATATGTGTGAAGCCAAGTCGTTTGCAGAGTTCTTAGTGTATGGATGATCCTACTCAGTTCGTTGTTTTCATTTGTTGTACTATTCAAGTCTATTCTAAATCTTGATTCCCGGTAAGAGAATCTCTCTGTCTGTCTGTCTGTCTTCTGATTTATCTCTGTATCTCCTTTTATCTAATTATCTGTGGATCTGCGCTGTTTATTTGTTTGAGTTGCGTTTGATAGAACGGCTAGAAAAAATACCGTGCCTTGTTTTAATTGCATAGCCCTTCTTTATTTCCCGGCACTAAATAGGTCTATGTTATATACTTCTCTTACTTCTTACTCTGTCGTCTATTCTTCTGGCCGCTTTGCTCTTCTGATCGTCTATCATCTATCTTGGTTTGGTATATCTTCTAGGTCTCGTCTGGTCTTTCTATTGAGGATTCCGGGTCTGGTTTCTGTTGGGGCTCCTTCCTTATCCGAAGCCCTGTGTCATTGGTTGGTTTTAGTCATAAACACCAGACTCGATTTACGCTGATGTTACTTTATTCGTAGACCCCCCAGACCAGACAATCTGCGCAGTGAGACTCACATCTTGCTAGCTGGCTTCTAACTTCTGAGTTACTTACTCCTTAAACCGGAAGGGCTTCTATCGGGGTTCCGTTTCTCAGGTTATTCCCAGAACGCAAGGTGAGATCGAGGTCAACGCCGTCACTCACCCTCAAGGCCATCAGCTGCACTAATATGATTTCTCACACTATTGTCATAAATCATTAGGTATCTAATGAATTATGTAACTTTCAAACGAGGAGCGTCCCGAAACTTGTTGTAGAGTCCACAGAGTGGCCTATTGTCGGTATCAGACGAACAGCACGCAACCTTCCCATAATCCTATATGAGGCTTTTAAATAGTTAGCTATCACTGTAAATTGACCAGAAGCGCCATTTGCTTACGTATGCAGGCGAAGGTCTTTGTATGGGTCACTTTGCTAATTATCCCTTGTCCGAAATGTTTGGGCCTGAGTTAATTTGACAGGAAAGCAAATCGCTAAGTGGGTTTAAATTTGCTCTTTCACCTTCCACGTCCTCTTTACTCCCAGCAGCACAACTCGCTATTTTGTTTGCAATGTCCACATTAAACTTAATTCAGGCTCGAATGAACACAACGCCTTTCTCTGATTTCTTATTTTTCCTAATCACCTTTCTCATTTTCTTATAAAGGGAATTTTCTGTTGATTGTCTGGCTGGTTGGTTGGTTGGGTTTTACGACATGTCAACACATTGGGTCATTTTATGCCGAAGATGTTTTGTTTTATTACTTTCTTAAAGGGTACGCAATTTTGTTTATTAAACACAATTTTTGCTAGAGGTTGACGCTAACCAACCTATTTATTCAGAGGAGGCGTCTCTGACCAGACGTGTAGCCTAAGTAAGGGCCAAGTGGAGTGTTGCATATCATGGATTACTCATCTACCAGGATTCCTTCCTTGAGCATCACGGGTCGCCACCGACGGCCAAAGTTGTCCCATTGGTAGGGTCTTACCCTCTGCAGAAGTGCAGTCGGGTAGCAGTCGGTAAGGAATATGGGATGAATGCCTTTATTCAGACACAAGTGAATACAATCTTAATCACCTTTCTCACTTTCCTTAGAAATGGCATTTTCTGTTGGTTGGTTGGGTTTTACGGCACGTCAACCATTGGTCATTTTATGCCGAAGAGTTTTGTTTTATTCATTCTTTGATGGGCGGTCAATTTGTTTTAAAGATATGTTTTTATATTTAAACACATGAATGAGACCCTAACTGGTACTACTACTCCGGGTGAGAGTGGACCTGAGAATAATGTTGATGAAGGGGTCTCCACATTCACCAGAGATCCAGAACTGGAACCTCACCATCCCCTATAGAGCTTAACGTCATACCTAGGACAATAAACCCTCAGCCACCGCATTCGAGCACATATATTATGTAAAGGTTTGGGGCTTGCTATAAGGGCAATAGGTTGGGACAGATGCTAGGGCCTATTGATTGAGGGGGCTCACCGACCGCCTAAGTAATGACCAAAGTGGAATGTTGCATATCATGGATGCTCAGCTGCCAGGATTCCTTCCTTGAAATTCACGGGTCGCCAGCAACGGCCTACAGGTGGCCCCATTGGGCGGGGTCTTACCCTTCTGTAGAGGTGCAGTCGGTGTATTCTAAATCCCGACAGCCGACAGGGTTGGACATTTTCTGTACGCCCCTCTATCTGTGTGTGTGTGTCTGTCATTCTGTTGTACATAATCTATGCGGTTGCATAAGATTATTGTCAATTCCTGTATTTCTGAAGGGATGGCCCCTTTTTCATATCACGAGCGGACTTTCCATGGAATATTACAGAAAGCCCGCAAAATACGTGAAGTCACGTGGGACCTGGTTGGCTCTCAGTTTCAGCTTGGACGTCAGACAGATAAGGTCTTTCTGCCTTAGCTGAAGCTCACTGCACATGCGCGTTATGTTAGTTACATGAAATGTTTAGTTAAGTAAATAAAAGCTTACATGGATAATGTGGTTTTGTGGTTGATGGATGTCTTGGCAACAAGACTGATCTAGAAGAAGAAATGAATTAAGTGCGACCGACCACCAAGACGAAGTCCAGACGCTAGAAGATGAACGTAAAGATACAAGATGAGCAGAAGAATAGAAATAAGGAAAAGAAGGGTATACAGCACTGCTGTGTCTCAAGACTGGAAACAACACAATATTCAAGTATAAATAACTTCACTTTGGCCTGTGCTACACAAAGCTGAATAATAAAATAACTAAACTATAAATGTAAATGCACCTTTAATTCTTGAAAATTATTTTTAATTGGAAGTGGATACCCGGCGTCGCCTGGGTAGATGGGGGAATACAAAAGTTAGTCTCACAGATCCATTATTACTAATCCCTCAATTGGATCCTCACTGAATGCCTTATAAAAATCCTCATGTAAAAAAGGCCGGGTGGGACTTCAGGAATTTTTTCCCTAAATATATGTAAAATCTCCAATATTTTTGCACAAAAATAAGCTCTGGTGATCGTTAATGTGTATATATATATTTATTCTGTCATTAATTGTTTTATTTTTGTAGTTTACTCCAAACATATATACATACATACATACATACATACATACAACTACTCTTTATATATTTTTGCATTTCACATTGCACTAATACCCTTATGAAAATTATGCATTAAACTATTCTCCCCACAGCTATGGATAAAATTAGAGCAGACTGGGCTCTTTAATCCTGGTGTGCCAATAAGCCCAAAAGAAGGAAAACTCTGAATCTAAAGACGTTAAACTCCACTTAAAAATTGACCGTGTGTCATATCCTGCTCATGTGGAGATACATAATTTTCTTCTATCTTATTATCATTTTTTTGTCTTTAGTATAGTATTACAAATGGATTAAGAAAGGGCTAAAACCCTAAGCTTCTCAAATGTGTTTGTTCTCTTCTGTATCTTAACTACAACTATTTAAACCCCAGAACGTTATGGCAACCCCCAATCCTTCTTATCATATGGGTGCTAGAAGGTGGTGGCTGAGGGTCTACATGTCCTGGGAATGACGTTAAATTCTATCTGATGGTGAGGTTTCAGTTCTGGAGGTTTGGGGAATGTGGAGCACCCTTTCATCACCATTGCTCCCTGGTACACTCTGACCCGGAGTGGTAGTACCTGTTAGGGTCCCATCTATGGGTTGAATAGAAAAACATGAGTTTGTAAATAAAATTGTATTATGCATTAATAATGAATTTATTTCACAACTTTGTCGGCATTAAATGACCCACCGAGGTTGATATGCCGTAAAACAAAACAAACCAAACCAAACCAAATCAAACCCAAAACGTTTTCTTTTCCGCCATAACAATCCAACTAGCCAATCAGAATTCTCTTGCTTACTTAATTCTACATCTTGATTTCTGTACAGAATCAAGAATCTGTCAGTCCGTTTTTCTCTCTCTCTGTCTCTCTCCCACCCTCTCTGTCTGTCTGTCCGTTTCTTTCTTTCTCGCTCTCTCCCACCCTCTCTGTCTGTTCGTTTCTCTATCTCTCTCTCTCTCCAACCCTCTCTGTCTGTCAGTCCGTTTCTCTCTCTCTCTTCTCTCTCTCTCTCTCTCTCTCTCTCCAACCCTCTCTGTCTGTCAGTCCATTTCTCTCTCTCTCTCTTTCTCTCTCCAACCCTCTCTGTCTGTTCTGTCTGTCTGTCCGTTTCTCTCTCTCTCTCTCTCCCTCTCTCTCCCCACCCTCTCTGTCTCTCTCAGTCCGTTTCTCTCTCTCTCCTCTCTCTCCTCCTCTAACCTTCTCTGTCTGTCTGTCAGTCCGTTTCTCTCTCTCTCTCCCACCCTCTCTGTCTGCCCGTTTCTCTCTCTCTCTCTCTCCCACCTCTCTGTCTGTCTGTTTATCTCTCTCTTCTCTCGCTCGCCCTCTTTCGCTAATAGTGCGTTTCAGATCAGACTATCTAAAAAACACTGAGCTTTGTTTTTAATTAGAGGGCGTCCAAAACTTGTAGTAAAGTTTAGTGTAGTAGAGTGGCTTATTGTATCAGCCTAACAGCGAGGAAGTCTATCCCCATTTTGTTAGTGCTAGGAAGATTGTATTTTTGTGGAGAAGCGCCACACCTACTGTCAGGTCCCAGATGCTTTACCGCTTACACCAGATTAGAGGGCTGTACTACTCAAGCGCTGAGTTGGCAGGGCAGGTAATCGAACACGAAAGCTTGCGATTTACTACTTGGACGGAGAGACTGATCCGATCAACTAGTTATTATGTCAAACCACAGCGCTCATAGTATTATCCTTTGTAGGGAAACCAATATAGATAATACTATTGAGCGCTGTGGTTTGACATAACAACTAGTTGATCGGATCATCCTCTCCGTCAAGTAGTAATCGCAAGCTTTCGTGTTCAGATACCTGCCCTGGCCGAACTCAGCAGCTTGAGTAAGTTACACCCATCTAATGCTGTTGTAAGCGGTAAGCATCTGGGACTGACATTAGTTGCCGCTTCTCCACAGAAAAATACAATCTTTCCTGCACTAACCAAAATGGGGATATAGACTTCCCTCGCTTTAGGCTTGATAGCGATAATAGCCACCTACTACACTAACTTTACACAAGTTTTGGGACGCGCTCTATTAAAAACAAAGCTCAGTGTTTTTTAAGATAGTCTTGATCTGAAACGCACTATAGGAAAGAGGGCAGCGAGAGAAATGAGAAGATAAACAGACAGACAGAAGGGTGGGAGAGAGAGAGAGAGAGAAACGGCAGACAGAGAGGGTGGGAAGAGAAGGAGAGGAGAAACGGACTGACAGACAGACAGAGAAGGGTTAGGGACGGAAGAGGGAGAGAGAGAGAAACGGACTGACAGAGCAGACAGAGAGGTGGGGAGAGAAGAGGGAGAGAGAGAGAGAGAGAAACGGAACAGACAGACACAGACAGAAGGGTGGAGAGAAAAAGAGAAGAGATGAGAAATGACTGACGACAGAGAGGGTGGGAGAGAGAGAGAGAGAGAGAGAGAGAGAGAGAGAGAGAAACGACTGACGACAGAGAGGTTGGAGAGAGAGGAGAGATAGAGAAACGAACAACAGAGAGGTGGGAGAGAGCGAGAAAGAAAAAACGGACAGACAGACAGAGAGGGTGGGAGAGAGACAGAGAGAGAGAAAAACGGACTGACAGATTCTTGTTCTGTACAGAAATCAAGATGTAGAATTAAGTAAGCAAGAGAATTCTGATTGGCTAGTTGGATTGTTATGGCGGAAAAGAAAACGTTTTGGTTTGATTTGGTTTGGTTTGGTTTGTTTTGTTTTACGGCATATCAACCTCGGTGGGTCATTTAATGCCGACAAAGTTGTGAAATAAATTCATTTATTAATGCATAATACAATTTTTATTACAAACTCATGTTTTTCTATTCAACCCATAGATGGGACCCCTAACAGGTACTACCACTCCGGGTCAGAGTGTACCAGGGAGCAATGGTGATGAAAGGTGCCTCACATTCCCCAAACCTCCAGAACTGAAACCTCACCATCAGATAGAATTTAACGTCATTCCCAGGACATGTAGACCCCTCAGCACCACCTTCTAGCACCCATATGATAAGAAGGATTGGGGGTTGCCATAAACTTTCTGGGGTTTAAATAGTTGTAGTTAAGATACAGAAGAGAACAAACACATTTGAGAAGCTTAGGGTTTTAGCCCTTTCTTAATCCATTTGTAATACTATACTAAGACAAAAAAATGATATAAGATAGAAGAAATTATGTATCTCCACATGAGCAGGATATGACACACGGTCAATTTTTAAGTGGAGTTTAACGTCTTTAGATTCCAGAGTTTTCCTTCTTTGGGCTTATTGGCACACCAGGATTAAAGAGCCCAGTCTGCTCTAATTTTATCCATAGCTGTGGGAGAATAGTTTAATGCATAATTTTCATAAGGTATTAGTGCAATGTGAAATGCAAAAATATATAAAAGTAGTTGTATGTATGTATGTATGTATGTATGTATATATGTTTGGAGTAACTACAAAAATAAAACAATTAATGACAGAATAAAATATATATACACATTAACGATCACCAGAGCTTATTTTGTGCAAAAATATTGGAGATTTACATATATTTAGGGAAAAAATTCCTGAAGTCCCACCCGGCCTTTTTTACATGAGGATTTTTATAAGGCATTCAGTGAGGATCCAATTGAGGGATTAGTAATAATGGATCTGTGAGACTAACTTTTGTATTCCCCCATCTACCCAGGCGACGCCGGGTATCCACTTCCAATTAAAAATAATTTCAAGAATTAAAGGTGCATTTACATTTATAGTTTAGTTTCATTTTATTATTCAGCTTTGTGTAGCACAGGCCAAAGTGAAGTTATTTATACTTGAATATTGTGTTGTTTCCAGTCTTGAGACAAACAGGCAGTGCTGTATACCCTTCTTTTCCTTATTTCTATTCTTCTGCTCATCTTTGGTATCTTACGTTCATCTTCTAGCGTCTGGACTTCGTCTTGGTGGTCGGTCGCACTTAATTCATTTCTTCTTCTAGATCAGTCTTGTTGCCAAGACATCCATCAACCACAAAACCACATTATCCATGTAAGCTTTTATTTACTTAACTAAACATTTCATGTAACTAACATAACGCGCATGTGCAGTGAGCTTCAGCTAAGGCAGAAAGACCTTATCTGTCTGACGTCCAAGCTGAAACTGAGAGCCAACCAGGTCCCACGTGACTTCACGTATTTTGCGGGCTTTCTGTAATATTCCATGGAAAGTCCCGCTCGTGATATGAAAAGGGGCCATCCCTTCAGAAATACAGGGAATTGACAATAATCTTATGCAACCGCATAGATTATGTAACACAGAATGACAGACACACACACACAGATAGAGGGGCGTACAGAAAATGTCCAACCCTGTCGGCTGTCGGGATTTAGAATACACCGACTGCACCTCTACAGAAGGGTAAGACCCCGCCCAATGGGGCCACCTGTAGGCCGTTGCTGGCGACCCGTGAATTTCAAGGAAGGAATCCTGGCAGCTGAGCAATCCATGATATGCAACATTCCACTTTGGTCATTACTTAGGCGGTCGGTGAGCCCCCTTCAATCAATAGGCCCTAGCATCTGTCCCAACCCTATTGCCCTTATAGCAAGCCCCAAACCTTTACATAATATATGTGCTCGAATGCGGTGGCTGAGGGTCTTATTGTCCTAGGTATGACGTTAAGCTCTATATGATGGTGAGGTTCCAGTTCTGGATCTCTGGTGAATGTGGAGAACCCCTTCATCAACATTATTCCAGGTCCACTCTCACCCGGAGTAGTAGTACCAGTTAGGGTCTCATTCATGTGTTAAATATAAAAACATATCTTTAAAACAAATTGACCGCCCATCAAGAATGAATAAAACAAAACATCTTCGGCATAAAATGACCCAATGGGTTGACGTGCCGTAAAACCCAACCAACCAACAGAAAATGCCATTTCTAAGAAAGTGAGAAAGGTGATTAAGAAAAGAAGGCGTTGTTTATTCACTTGTGTCTGAATAAAGGCATTCATCCAATTATTCCTTACCGACTGCTACCCCGACTGCACTTCTGCAGAGGGTAAGACCCTACCCAATGGGACCAACTGTTGGCCGTCGGTGGCGACCCGTGATGCTCAAGGAAGGAATCCTGGTAGATGAGTAATCCATGATATGCAACACTCCACTTTGGCCCTTACTTAGGCTACACGTCTGGTCAGAGACGCCTCCTCTGAATAATAGGTTGGTTACGTCAACCTCTAGCAAAAATGTGTTTAAAACAAATTGCGTACCCTTTAAGAAAGTAATAAAACAAAACATCTTCGGCATAAAATGACCCAATGTGTTGACATGTCGTAAAACCCAACCAACCAACCAGCCAGACAATCAACAGAAAATTCCCTTTATAAGAAAATGAGAAAGGTGATTAAGAAAATAAGAATCAAGAGAAAGGCGTTGTTTGTTCATTCGAGCCTGAATGAAGTTAATGTGGACATTGCAAACAAAATAGCGAGTTGTGCTGCTGGGAGTAAGAGGGACGTGGAAGGTGAAAGAGCAAATTTAAACCCACTTAGCGATTTGCTTTCCTGTCAAATTAACTCAGGCCAAACATTTCGGACAAGGGATAATTAGCAAACTGACCATACAAAAGACCTTTCGCCTGCGATACGTAAGCAAATGGCGCTTCTGGTCAATTTACAGTGATAGCTAAACTATTTAAAAGCCTCATATTAGGATTATGGGAAGGGTTGCGTTGGCTGTTCGTCTGATACCGACAATAGGCCACTCTGTGGACTCTACAACAAGTTTCGGGACGCTCCTCGTTTGAAATGTTACATAATCATTAGATACCTAATGATTATGACAATAGTGTAGAAATCATATTAGTGCAGCTGATGGCCTTGAGGGTGAGTGACGGCGTTTGACCTCGATCTCACCTTGCGTTCTGGGGATAAACCGTGAGAAACGGAACCCCGATAGAAGGCCCTTCCGGTTTAAGGAGTAAGTAACTCAGAAGTTAGAAGCCAAGCTAGCAAGATGTGAGTCTCACTGCGCAGATTGTCTGGTCTGGGGGGGTCTACGAATAAAGTAACATCATCGTAAATCGAAGTCTTGTGTTTATTACTAAAAACCAACAATGACACAGGGCTTCGGATAAGGAATGATCCCAACAGAAACCAGACCCGAATCCTCAATAGAAGACCAGACGAGACCTTAGAAGATATACCAAACCAAGATAGATGATAGACGATCAGAATAGCAAAGCCGGCCAGAAGAATAGACGACAGAGTAAGAAGTAAGAGAAGTATATAACATATACCTATTTAGTGCCGGTAAAGAAGGGCTATGCAACAGAAAAACAAGGCACGGTATTTTTCTAGTTAATCTAATCAAACGCACTAACAATAAAAGAGTGCGAGATACAGAGATAAACAGATAGACAGACAGACAGACAGAGAGATTCTTTACCGGAATCAAGATTTAGAATAGACTTGAAAGTACAACAAATGAAAACAACGAACTGAGTAGGATCATCCATACACTAAGAACTCTGCAAACGACTTGGCTTCACACATATAAACAAATATCATGGATCGCCCAGGGAGAATCGAACTCATTAACAATGATGTGTTGGTATAAAAACGTTATTAAATTAATACGCCTGCACATATTTAAATTAGTTTGGCGGTCTTAAAATCGAGTAGCACCTAGAGTTCAACGTACTATTCCATGTATATTTTTTTCAAATAGAATAAAAATACCCAGAAGCAACACCCCCACAAAAAAACGGTTGTGCGGCTACTTTGATGTCACAGTCCATTACGTTAGTCACAGGATCCGACACTCGTATATGTTAAGGTGAGTTGAATTTTCTTTATCATGTGATTATGATGATTTAGGCTAGTAAATGTGTTTTCAAGATGATTTTCTTCTTCTGGTAGACATTCAGAGCTGCGAAATCCCAAGGGCCCTCAGATAAAAGCTAATGATTATTCCATATTTTATTCATTGTTATGACGCGACTACAAAATAATGAGGTTATTGCTGTATTTTTGTCGACTTTTGATTTTAAGCCGCTCATGTTTAAAAAATATCTAATATTTAGATATTGCGTTGTTTGTATGTTTGATTTTGTTTTTTTGTTGTTTTTTTTTTTGGGGGGGTCTTTTTGTGGGGGGTGTCGATGTAAATTTGATAGTAGGTTCAGTTTTGTTTATCTTTTAATCTTTAACGGCATAGAAACTCCTACTGAGTTATATAATGCCAAAATTTCATACATTTCTATATATTTCTCATTATAACTATATTTTCAATGATTCATTGTATTTTTTCATATTACACTATTACATATTCCATATCATTTGTTTGCTCTGTTATATGATATCAAGAATTCCCGTCTAATTCTAAAAAATTATGGGTAATTATATGGTGTATAGTAACTATTCTTATCTAAAGTTCACGACATCATTGAAGCCTATTTTTTATTTTACTCAGAAAGCTATTTTGTAACATAATAGTGGGAGCCATGAATGTAACGTGACATGTAAATTAGCACGGAAAAATTGTATAAGGAAAATAAGAATTACGTCTTAGATTGGAATAGAAAAGTTTAAGGATGAATCATCATAAGGGCACATAGCATTGTTTTTATTTGACGAGAAGTGAGACGTGGCGAAGTGAGAGAGAGGAGGAGTGAGAGATGAAGGTGTGGAGTGAGTCTGGCACGATGCGTTGAGAGACCCAGATGTGCTCTCGGCAGTTGTGACTTAGGGGAAAATAAAACACATGAGAAAAAGAAGTGGCCTTGTGTTATTACTAAAAACTCTAAATGGCACAAGGCAAGATGTGCCCCAAGTTGGTTTCCAGACTCCAAACAACAAGGAATTGTCAGTCAACTCCAGCATCGACTCAGCAACGAAGGTTCGGGCCTGTCCGATGTAGTACCTGTCTAGAGAAGTATACAATTACTTCTATATCAACACATCATCTCATCATCCAAAATGAGAGAGCATAACGTAACACTTTCTGCTGATTCAAACTTATTAAAGTTAAACCTATTTCTCAATATTATATATACTAGCAAATATATGCACCCTCTGGGTGCAAGTATTTAAGTTTTGATATAATAAAATAGCATATTAAATTAGAAACGCTAATGAAACTAAATAAGAATGCAGATAAAAAGATTTGAAACAGAGGGGGATATAATCGAAAAATAGAATAACTGAAACTTATTCTTCCATCACTCTCGTCTTTCATTGTTATTTTTTCTAATTTAAGTATTTAATTAAAAGATGAAGTAAAGAATAAAATGACAGTTATCTTTTCTTGTTAATGGATTTCATTTAAGATTCATTGAAGAGATTTTTGCTTATATTCATTAAAATAAAACCAAACAATTAGAAACCAATAATACTAAGCATATATTTATTTAAATTACATTTTTAATATCAATATGCAAATTAGCCTTTCCGTTCACACTGTAAACCGCTATTTTGTTGTATATATAAATACAATTGCATGCTATTAGTATGTAGATATGGTTAACAGTATAAATAATGTTAAACAATTTTATTAATAATTGAGGTTAAAATAAGGATAAATTCATGGTGAATGTGACGTCAATTACTAAGGGAATTGTGAGTAGCGATTTAATTTCGGTTACAGACAGAAAAACACACAATCTCCATCATAATAAGATATATATATATATATATATATATATATATATTGGCATTTCAGTCTCGGAAGACTATAATATAGTTTTTGTGTCCCTGAAGTTACAGCACCTCCTGTGACAGTGAAGTCCGATGTTTGAAAAACACTCTCGACCACAGATGTCGCATTTGAAGGCTGTCCCTGAAGATGTTGATGTGCCGGTGCTTTGTTGTCGCTGCTTTCTTTTGGACCTCTTAGCTTCATGGTGTTGCGCCAGGGTGACTTCAGACATGAACAGTCCTCTAAAGAGAGTCTGCAAACACCGAGGGCGGCTCTGAGCCAAATTTTCCCAGCTGGAAATCGCAATGCGAAATCACCTGAGATCATTCTTGCAGACATCCTTGAAACGCAGCTGTGGGTGACCAATCTGTCTCTTACCAGACGAAAGCTCTGCATAAAGGGTATCTCCCAATGACATTAAAGTATTGTATTAAAAATCAGCCTCAATGGTTAGTTTTTTTTATTTTAAACTGCTCTTGTTTTAAATCAATAAAATGACTAGGAAAGGTACGAGATATTTTGTTACTTCTTCAATGTAAATCCAAACAGGAGATTCAGTTTTGTTTAATATTCTTGACATTTAATAGTCAATTTTACATAGGTATATCAATAGGGCGTCATCTGTACATAGGAAGTATTTCAATTTATTGAGGCATTATGACGCTATAAGCTCTTCTTTCCCTAGGTGCACATATCTAAATACAATAATATTTAGAATATGCTTACTGTATCCCCGGCTGAGGGATAATAAACCTCAAACACAAAACTGCATCCAGAAACGAGACTCCAGTTCTAGAGATCTCTGGGGTATATATGTCCCATTCATTGCCATTAATCCCAAGACCACTCGGACCCAAATTAGCCTTCTTTAGGCTCCCATCTATTGGTCAAATAGATCTGTTTGTAAATTACTACTTTTGAACAGTAATACTACATACCATATAAGAGATTGAGTGCCCCATCGTGGCGTAATTGTAAGCAAGTTAGTCTTTCAGATCTATTACATATGAGCAGCGAGTTCCACTCTCACTGGGTGCCCCGTTCTTGTGAAGTGGTGTCACATACTACCCGGGGCCAACAGGTTGGGGTTAGAATGTTAAGTTTCTGACCGCCATCCTTGGCCAGTTGAAAAGACTTAAAAGTAAGTTAGTAAGTCCTGAGCTATAGAATCCTTTGGTAAGTGAATAAGTCCTGAGTTATGGAATCCTACGTAGTGTCAAAGGTCCAGTGATATAATCCTATGTTCCGTCGTCCACGAAGGTTCAAGTAGTTGTAGTAGATAAGATTAGAACAGCCAGTATAAATAACAATATCAGCAGCAGAGCACTGCCAGTGATTGGCCAATAGGTTGGTCACATGGTTCTCGGCGAGTCTATAAGTAAAAGCGGGCGTCTAGCACACGCCTTATATGCCAAAATTCTCAACAAAGAACAAACTGCTTACAAAAAGATTCATGATGATGATACCCACTATCATAAAGAATGTGCTTAGAATACGCCGATGGCATCGTCTGTACATTTTTTT
>CM042152.1:62103107-62113107 GCA_023376005.1 Doryteuthis pealeii | reverse complement strand
TATCCAATGGTGAGCCATATGAGAATTAAAGTGTACTAGCACGAATATGCGCCCCCTCTCCGGGTGTAAGTATTCAAGTAATGAAATATATTAAATTAGAAAGACTAACATTAGATAAGAACGCATACAAAAAGATTACACTTATTTTAATTATATTTTAATTGGTTTCTATATAAAATCATTCATACGAATTATTCTAATATGTTGGAGAACAAAACAATTATATTAGAGATCAATAACTCCAAGTGATTATTTATTAAACTCAGTTTTGTTAAAACCAGTATGCAAATTAACCACACCATATATTATGTAAACCTTTATTTCTTAGTGATATATAGGACATATTGCAGGATTTTAAATGCACTGTGTTTGTTAGTGTAAATTAACAGCGTTGATCCCAGGGGGCTATCCCCTAGGCAACACCTGCCCCCTCGATTTAAAGCGGCCGGGCTAGGTTTATTGGCCAGCACCTGAGGCGCCCCCCTTGAGGGAGAATGCCGACGGGATCGACGCATTTTTTGTGTCTACCACCCTTGAGCTTCGGCTTGTGGGTGGGCCCACATAAAAATGTCCTTGTGTCACGCCCTCATAAGTGGGGTGAGAGGCAAATACCCTAATAACATAGCTGTTTTCAGGCAAATGAAACTCAGACTTACATAGAGATGCCGTTAGTAAATAAGATTTATTCTGACTATTAATGATTTTGATTGATAAACTTATGCTATTTCTGAGGGTATTGTGACGTAAGAAGTAACGTAGTTTTGGCTTCAGACAGACACCGAATTTCCATTATAATAAGATACATATATATACGTAGTATATAACCCGGATAAGAACTGGAATATAAAGCCATTGATACTTAAGATATTTACTCAGGTAGCGACGAGTTGACGCTTGCTTTGACTACACCTGGTATCTCATAGCTCTTTCGATACAGACACGCATACACTTACGTTGGATGGGGGGAGGTTGATTAAATTGTTTTGTTTTGATGTCAAAGAAACTCGTCCGGGGATTTCCTTGGTAAATTGATGATGGCCATTAATCTGGCCGGCGAAAATCGATTGTCCATCAAGAGAGCCATAAGACGTGAATAGTGCTGACAATGAAATCGAAACCAGGTCGCTTTTTGTATCAAGATACGTTATTTATTCAACGAATGCATCGCTTAGCTGCACTTATGCACATAGAATTTATATATGCATATGCTGTTCGGCTTGCGAGTCCGAGCCGAAAGTTTATATTTGAATATCGCTCAGCGGATATCATTGGAACCGGTTTCGCCATTGGTATCAGTTGTATTAGGTCTGCATTTCCTGTGTCTCCTCTGAGACGCCAATACGGGAAAATGTCTTCCTAGAATTAAACCCGATTTACTTTGCAAATGGCTACAAGCATATGCCTCGTATGGAGGAGTTCGTGGTGCAATGATTACCGTAGTAGAAAATGGACACAGTGACACGAGTTCAAATCCTGGACGAGGCATTTTGTATTTCACATAAAACTAATACCCTTGGGAATGGTATGAATCCAACTATACTCCCTTCTCAAGACTCTTTAACCTTGGTACGGCAAGGTTAAAGAGAAGGAAAACCAGTCTAGGAGAAGAAAAACTCTGAATTCAAATCTGTTAAACTCAGCAAAATAAATTGACCTTGTGTCACATCCTACTCGTGCGGAGGAGTTGGTAAAAACATACAAGCATGTGCCTCTAAAACTCCGTACGATAACCTATAGAATGTATGAAGCAGAATCCTGAATGCTTATTGGTTGAGATAGTTGCATATTTTTCACGGGCAACGGTTTTATTAATACACATAAAATTAATAAAAATTATTTCCACCAATGTATTGATACACATGAAGTTAACCTATATAAAAAATACCCGTGTTCCTAAACTGTACGACCGTTATCATCTTACAACACCCCCGGGTTAAAAATGAGACCGTCCAAATCGTCCAAGATGAAATGCAAAAATGTAAATCCTGATCATCTGCTGTTGCTTATCAGCCGAATTCTTATTTATTATGAGTGGCGTCTCATCAGCTAAATAATGGACCATCCCCGTTTTTATCATAAAGAACGAAAGGGTAGAAGAAAGACATGCTATACAGAAAACATATAATAAAAAAAGAAAGAGACTATGGGATAGGTAGAGAGAGGGGATGAGCGCGCAGAAGAGATAACACTAATCTGTTTCAATCGAAATTAATAAAAAGATGAAAAGAAGGAAATAAAGAAATTAGTGAGAGAGAGACAGACAGACAGACAAACAGACAGAGACAGAGACAGAAAGACAGAAAGAGTTAAATCAATATTATTATAATTTTTACAAAATGAACTATTTAGCAACAGCTCTTAGATAATCATATCAAACGTTGTAATAATTCAATTATTATACTGTGGAATATCCACAGGTCCTGCTAGTGAAAAGGATTTCTTAAACAAATCCCTTTTATATATATATATATATATATATATATATATATATATATATTATATATATAGGAATCGCGATTCCTATATATTTTAATGCTCAATGACATATTTTTTGAGTCGGCACGTACATACCAAAACTTGACGCGATTCCTATATATATATATATATATATATATATATAATATATATATATATATATATATATGGGAATCACGTGATTCATATTATATATATATATTAATAGAAGGTTTTAATAAAAGGGTTTTCTACCGCGGTGAGAAGCCAGAATCCCGGGAGCGAAGGACCTCTGCGTCTGCTCCTTCTGACTAACGGCCGAAATCTGTTAAACTTATTTTCTCTTCTCACGCCTTCCCATTTCTGGAGGCTGGGGGGGTCAAGTAAAGGTCATTACCTGCCAACAATAACGATAACGGTTAATTGAGGCGCGTGGTGTAATGGTTAAAATCATAGGAAATTGTCTCGTCGACCCGAGTTCAAATCCTGGACGAAGCTGTTTGCATTTCACATAGCGCTAATATCCTTGGGAAAGGTATGAATCCAATTCTCCTTCCTGCTATGGCCAAATAGCAGGGCAGTCTGGGCTCTTTAACCATGGCTAGGTAACCGGTCTAGGAGAAGGAAAACTCTGAATTCAAACTCCGCTTAAGAAATTGACCTTGTGTCGCATCCTGCTCGTGCGGAGGGGTTGGTAAATATATATAACGGCTAACGGTAACTTTCCATTTAAGGCCCCTGCGATTTTGAATCTTCAACGAACTTCAAATCAAAATTTAACTACATTTACATACATAATTCGTAGGCTACCAACAAATTATGTAACATCTGTAATGAGATATAAGATCCTTCCCATTTTTCTTAGAGGCGGAATTGAACGGTTTGGTAGGTTAATGTTTACCCATACTCTGTTACTTACCACTATATGTACAGCATCTAACTCCAAAACGCTGGAATATTAAATAGAGTAAAAAGTGCTTCGTGGATTTTTATTCCCAAAGCAAAACATCTGTTTGAATAAAGACGTTGAATTCATAATGTAAAATATCGATATTTTATTTAACCAGCCAAAAGTTTATTTTTTTAACATACAACTTCAAAACCATCGAATATTAAAACACCAACGCTTTATTTTACGAAAATACTTTTCTTTAAATAATATATATTTCAACATCAAAGGCAGCTCACGTGGTGTAATGGTTAGCAAGAGAGATTAGTAGACCATTGTCAGTTAGATTCTGAATTGGGTTCACCATAACTTGTGCCACAACTAAGTTATGATTAGTAAATAACTATCTTTCAACATGAAGGTCAGTTAAAGTTGTGTAATATATAGCAATGTAGATTAGCAGAGCACAGTTAGTGAGTTCAATTCTCATTGGGTGCCCCATAATTATTGCCTTGTGCCACAACGAGACTATTTTAACGTCAATGGTTAAATTCAAGAAGGAAAATTTAAAAAAGAGAATGGCGAAGGAATATGTAGCTTCATATCGGCTGGTTGGTTGGATTTTATGGTATGTTAGCCCTTGTGTTATTTCATGTCGAAGATATTTTGTTTTGTTCATTGGGCAATTCCATGGCAAATTATACAGAAAAAAAGCAAATTTTTTCACACACCCCCCTTCTGAAATTTTATCCAGATATGGACTATGTTAAAGTAAGACAATCCCTAAAAAATTGAATTTTCAATTCCAAAAATTGACCGAGTTATGTTGATTTCTTTAAATAATATATATTTCAACATCAAAGGCAGCTCACGTGGTGTAATGGTTAGCAAGAGAGATTAGTAGAGCATTGTTAGATTCTGAATTGGGTTCACCATACCTTGTGCCACAACTAAGTTATGGTTAGTAAATAACTATCTTTCAACATGAAGGTCAGTTAAAGTTGTGTAATTTATTTCTCTGAATGTTTGAGATGAGGCTTGAAGATTAGTATTATCTGCGTCCAATTGGACACATGGCCGAGTGGATAAGGTAGTTAGGTTAAGACAGTTCTTATAACAGTAACATATAGCAAGCTCTCTCCAAATTTAGCGGGGTGCGAAAAATGGCGACTTTTTGTAATCTATTTTTGTCTGTAAAAGTTCTAGAGTTTCCCTACACCTGAAAATTAGTTTATTAGATCTTTTTGACCCAAGGAATCCAAAAATGCATATGAACAAAAAATTCACCCAAAAATGCACTTGGACAAAATTTCAAAAAAATTGAAGGGGTTCGGTGACATGGCTTGGATTGTTTGACATGGAATTAACCCATTATTGATAATATTCAATTTTAGTTTTCAAACTTAATTTTTTAAACACATTTTTAACTCATTTCTTTTCTAAATAGAAACGCCAATATCATTACAGACATCAGTCAACTATTCAATCCTAATTAGAATCCTTCATCCTTATCTTTTAAAGAGAATTAGCATCATCCCGAATTACTGTTACCATGGGAACCCAACTGATTCAAAGATTGATTGGTACAAATATTGTACAGGGTGGTCCAAAAGTCTTGTCACCCCAATTTTAGAGGTAAAACAATTACATAAGATATATTGTATTATTAAAACAAAATATATTGAAAATTAAAACAATATATAAGGCCAGGTTAGCTCAGTCGGTAGAGCGTTCGGCTAGAACCCACAAGGTTCCTAGTTCCGCCCTCGCCAACTCAGCGTATGAGTAGCACAGGGATCTGTGCGGTAAAGTAAGGAGCTGATGGTAGAGGTAAAAAAATTATACAATACAATAATTTAGTTTTTAAAGATTTTTAGAGGTAAAATAATGACATAACTTATATATTAAATTATTAGGCGCGTAGTATAATGGTTACCATTGTAGATAACCTGGTAAACTCCGCTTTATAAATTGACCTTTTGTTAAATCCTACTTGTACGGAGGGTTTGGTAAATATGCATATATATTAATATTTCTGTCTGTCGACGGGGCGGCCTAAAGTCGGTATCAGCCAGTCAGCGAGGGAGTCTATCCCCTTTTCAATAGCGCTAGACCAAGGAGATTGTTTTTTAGCATCTGAGGTGGAGCGCCACACCTACCATCAGCTCCTTACTTTACACATATCCCTGTGCTACTCATAGTAGTTGGCGGGGACCGGTATCGAACTAGGAACCTTGTGGTTTCTAGCCGAACGCTCTACCGACTGAGCTAACCCGAACAAAAACATTGAATTTCAACAATATATTTGGGTGATAAGACTTTCGGACCACCCTCCATAGGGCATTTGCATATATTTATTAAGTCATTGAATATGTTTACTTAAGAGCTATTGAAAATACTTCAATAGGTAAAAAGTATAATAATCTTGATTTAACTTTCTCGAACTCTTTTTTCTTTTCTTTCTTTCCCTCTGTTCCTCTTTTCTTTATGTTCGATTGAAACAGATTAGCGTTATGGCTTCCGCTCGCTCAACCCTCCCTCTATCTTTCCTCTAATTTCTTTGTTTCTTTCTTATAATATTTGTTCTGTATAGCATGTCCTTTTTCTTCCATTTGTTTCTTTAGAATAAAAACGGAAGGGTCCATGATTTAGCTGAGGTGATTACACTCATTAGAAATAAGAATTCGGTGGATAAGCAACACCAGATAATCAGGCTTTATATTTTTGCATTTTATCTTAAGCGATTTGGACGGTCTCATTTTTAATGTTGTTGGACGTACAATTAAGGAACACGAGTATTAATATATAGATTCAACCAAAACCGCTACCATATGTTTTTTTAAGAATATTGGTAAAGAACGTTCACCTTAACAAAGAATATGAATTCTTAGTTTGTTTTTTTCTTTAGTTTTTTTTTCTCCTCGCTGTTTTGGCTACCTTTATCGATTTTTCCTTTGTGTTCTTGGAGACAAGACGTAGAAACTTGTTGCCTCGTTCTCATCTTTCAGTCACCAATATTCCCCCACCCCACCCCACCCCTTAGGGATATATAATAACGTTAAACTGGCCTGTAGCGTCTTTCTTTTTTGCACTGATGACTCTCTGCGTGACAAGCCAGACTCTATCCATTGCTGAAACGAGGCTCCAGCCTCGCTTTGATTCTATACAAGTCACGCGCACAGTAATTATCAAAATATAACCAAACGCCCTCGTGATGACAGGTGTTATTATATTACACCTGAGATATGAAGTCAGTGAGACTCATTAAATGGGATATAAAAAAAGGTAACAAAAAATGTATTAAATAATAAAGTATGGCATTTTTTTAATAAATTGGTTGGTTTGGTTCGATTTTATGGCATGTCAACACTTATTGGGTTATATTATGCCAAAGACATTTTGTTTGGTACATTCTTGATGTGTATTCATTTTTTTTTCTAAACTCAATTTTTTAAAATATACTTTTTCCATTTTTTCCTATTTAACACATAGATGGGACACTAATTGTATCAAATAATAGAATATGTAACTTTTTTAATAAATTTGTTGGTTTGGTTTGATTTTATGGCATGTTAACACTTGTTGGGTTATATCATGCCGAAGACATTTTTTTGGTACATTCTTGATGTGTATTCATTTTTTTAAATATACTTTTTACATTTTTAATTTTTTTTTTTTTACATTTTTTCTATTTAACACATAGATTGGACACTAATTGTATCAAATAATAGAGTATGGCACTTTTTAAAATTGGCTGATTTGGTTTGATTTTCTGTCATGTCAACACTTGTTGATATACATATATACCAACCCCTCCACCGAGCAGGATGTGACACAAGGTCAATTTCTTAAGCGGAGTTCAACAGGTTTGAATTCAGAGTTTTCCTTCTCCTAGACCGGTTGCCTAACCAAGGTTAAAGAGCCCAGTCTGCTCTACTATTTATCCATAGCTGGAGGGAGAGTAGAATTCATACCTTTCCCAAGAGTATTAGCGCTAACACTTGTTGATATATCAATGACATTTTGTTTGATACATTCTTGATGGGTATTCAAAAAATTTTCTAAACTCAATTTTTTAAAACATACATTTTACACTTTTTTCTATTTAACACATAGATGGGATACTAATTGTATTAAATAATACAGTATGGCATATTTTAAAAAATTGTTTGGCTTGGTTTGATTTTATAGCATGTCCATCCTTGTTGGGTTATATTATGACATTTTGTTTGATACATTCTTGATGGGTATTCAAATATTTCTTTCTAAACTCAATTTTTGTAAAACACACTTTTACACCCTTTTTCGTCTATTTAAAATATAGATGGGACCTTAGCAGGTACTACCACTCCGGGTCAGAGTGGACCTGGGAATAATGGCGATAGAGGAGTACTCTGTATTCCCCCAAATTCCATTAAAACTTCACCACTAGATACAGTTTAACCTCCTACCCAGGACACGCTTCTTAATAGGTTTTGCACAGTTATATGATATCAAGTATTCCCATCTAATACAAATAATTTGCACACGTTTGTATGATTTCAAGTGTTTCCATCTACTAATAATAATAATTACACGGTTTCAAGTAACTATTTCTATTTTATAATAATCATTTGTTTGCACACAATTATATGGTTTCAAGTAACTAATAATCCTTAATAAACAATAATCGTTGCAAGTAACTATTCTCAATACAAATAGTTATCAAGGAGGTGTCAACGTGGTGGACTGCGATATCGTAATAAGCGGGTTCGAACTCCAGTGGTGATACTGCATTCCCTTTGGGATGAATACCCTTGGGAAAAACATAAACCTTCTCATGCCTCAACTATGGGTTAACTTGTACCAATACTGTTCTTCTAACAGCACAGTTTGACATTAAATAACCCGTTAAGGTTGATATGCCATTAAACAAAGAAACCAAAATTTACAAGTTACTAGCAAAAATAAGTATTTAAAATTTAATGCAAATTATTAAATTAGAAAGACTAACGAAATGAAATAAGAACACATATAAAATGATTACACTTATTTTAATTATATTTTAATTGGTTTCTGTTAGGGAGAGTTATCTCCCCCTAACGATTCGAACCGGACTCTCTAAAAGAGGAGGGGAAAACAGACTGCACAGCAGATTAGAACCGAGCAGGTCATACACTCTCATCCTCATTAAGCTAGAACTCTAATCCAAACCCATCCACTGTATTCCCTGTCAGTGAAGCATAGATAAAACAAGTATTGTTATTGTTAACAATTTCCCTGTTTTTATCATTATTTCTGTTATCCCTACATCTCGGATATAACAGTTTCTATATGAAATCATTCATAGGACTGATTTTAATATGATGGAGAATACAATGACAGACGTTAATAACACCAAGTAATTATTTATTAAATCCGGTTTTGTTAAAACCGGTATG
This sequence comes from Doryteuthis pealeii, assembly GCA_023376005.1. NCBI lineage: Eukaryota > Metazoa > Mollusca > Cephalopoda > Myopsida > Loliginidae > Doryteuthis > Doryteuthis pealeii. The sequence goes on along the minus strand of CM042152.1, from coordinate 62,104,344 downwards.
CAAATTCACCACACCATATATTAGGTAAATCTTTATTTCTAAGGGATATATAAGACATATTGCAGGATTTTAAACGCACTAATAACATGGACTGTTTTAAAGCAAATTTAACTCAGATTTTCATCGAGACAGTGTTGATAAATAATATTTTTCTCTGTATTAATGATTTTGACTATAAATTAAATACTCATTGACAAACGTACGTTGAGGGTATTGTGACGTAAGAGTGACATAGTTTCGGTTACCGACAGACAGACATCGAATCACCATTATAAGAAAGATATGGCATCAAGTATTCTTATCGAATACGAATTAATTTTAAACAGATTCTATTTGACTCATAGATGAGGTCTGAATAGGTACTATAACTCCGGGTCAGCGTGGACTTGAAAGTAATGGCAATGAATCTCCAGAGGTGGAGACTCACCATCAGATGCATTTTTTATAGAGGATGCTTATTCCTCAGCAGAGAAGGCAGTCGTCGTTTTCTAAGCCCTGCCGAGAGGGCTGTCACAATGAAAGTGTTCTTTATGATCGCTTGTATCATCATTATGAATATCAAGAGTTATCTCTGTGATATATTTACGGGAATGAAGGTAATGGGATCAGCATATCAAATCCCTCCAGTCATTTTCCAGTGTGTAGCATATTGATATATGTTTAAAACCAATGACAGTATTCGGAATGTTAATTATTTAGAACAATTATCCCACAAGTATTCCTCAACAAGATATTCTATTCAAAATATAAATAGAACTACAGTAAAGGTTGTTTTTTTTTTAATTTGGTTGGTTGGGTTTTACGGCATGTCAATTCATATTGGGTTATTTTATGCCGAAGATGTTTTGCTTCGTTCATTATTTCAAACTCAATTTTTAAACACATTTTTGTTTTTAAATTTCGTTGATTGGGTTTTACGGCATGTCAATTCGTGTTGGGTTATTTTATGCCGAAGATGTTTTGTCTTTATTCATTATTTCAAACTCAATGATTAAAATATATTTTTGTTTTTAAATTTGTTTCATTTGGTTTTACGGCATGTCAATTCATGTTGGGTTAGTTTATGCTGAAGATGTTTTGCTTTATTCATTCATTTAAATTTGGTTGGTTGGTTGGTTGGTTGGTGGTTAGATTTTACGGCATGTCAACTCTTGGGTTATTTTATACCGAAGTTGTTTTGCTTCATTAATTCTTGATGGATATTCAACTCTTTTTAAAACTCAATTTTTAAAACTAA
>CM042152.1:62093107-62098107 GCA_023376005.1 Doryteuthis pealeii | reverse complement strand
ATGTATATATATATATATATATATATATATATATATATATATATATAGAGAGAGAGAGAGAGAGAGAGAGAGAGAGTGTGTGTATGTATGTATAAAGTAGGAGTCCTAGAGCTTTTAACCTGTGGCTATAATCTGTTCATATATATATATATATATATATATATATATATATATATATATATATATATATATATATTAAATTGGTGCAATTGCAACCTTTGTAAAGATAAGAATCACATACACTAATATATAAATATAACTCTATCACAGATATTGGGTTCTCCTCTAAAAATAGAGCAAAATCTAGAACGACCAATATATATTGTATGGTTATCACTAGATCACTTGGTGAGTTAGTGGTGGGCCAAGTTTTTATGGTATTATTTGTGGAGAGCTCAATATCTGATAGGGCTAGAATTTTATATTAGTGTATGTGCTACTTATGAATACCGACAAAAACGGCGTCTGATAAATACAAAAAAATAGGATGAAACCCAGGGTCACAGAATTATTTCCACGCCATAAATATATAAATTCACTTATATACATTTTTGTGTCTACCTAACCCTAGCCATTGTAAAAATGCTAACTTAAGAAAACAATATCAAAACAGAAAAGGATAATTAACAGAAAAAAACTTTGAAACGTACAAAATTTTAAAATTCCTGAACGGCAATCGCCACTTAGCCTCGACGCTCACAGACGAAATCCAACATCTGGCGCCTCCCCTACCCTAAAGCCATATACAAGGTGTGTCAAAAAAGTATCAAGATTTGTTGTATTTTTTGATACACCTTGTATTCTGAAAAAATAAAGTTCTATTCATTCTTCATTTCTATATTGTTCCATTCATATTTTTTTTCAGAATATAAGTTGTGTCAAAAAGTACAAAAATCTTGATACGTTTTTGATACATCTTGTATATATATATATATATATATATATATATATATATATATATATATATATATATAGTTTTGGAAAAAAGAAACAATGAAAAAGTTGAAGCATTTCTTTTTATCATTACCAAATATTTGAATGAAACTTCAATAGCTTAGACACACACTTGCTGTCATTCGGACTCCAGTAAATAACTACCTGGCATGAAAAACCCGCAATGATGATGATGATGATGATGATGATGATGATGATGATGATGATACTTGATTTACCAACTTACCGGAACCTCTACGTTTTCTTCTTGTTTACCTCCCCAGGTTCGCGTCGGTAAATCGTCTGCTAAAGCTTATTGATAAAAGAAGTCATTTTGATCATCAAGGGTAACACCATAAAGAAATCGTAATTACCGCAAGGGAAGGAAGCGAGTATGAAAGAGGGCGTTAAATCAACGTTTCCCGCTTTTTTTTTTCTCTACAGTTCTTTGTTCATTTCAATCAGCTGAAGTAGCAATAGCAAAAGTAGCGGTAAGAGACGGAAGGAAGGAAGCAGTTTATCTTATCAGAATTCCGGCTGTCTTCTTTGGCGGGAATAATTAGTCACAACAGGGACGCAATTGCTAATAAAGATGGCGGGTCGTTTATTGTCGGCGCGACAGCTTTTTAAACAGGAATTATTGCAATCTCTTGTGGCAATAATCGGTGTCGACAAAATTCTCCTACTCAAAACAGCGTGTTGTTCCATTCATAATCAAATCAAGTGCAGCAATTAGCAAACCAGTAGAGTCAGAGAGTTTTTCTGTAGGGAGTTCCATCCTCACCCAACGACATTCAGCTTTGTGTCTGAAAAAACGTTAGCTTAGGGAATATCTAAGATGTTTGATATTGGAGTAGAGCTGAGAAAGCTTGTCTTATCTACCTTTTTCAGACCTTTGCTCAACAGCCATCTAGCACATTATTTCTGAGAATATCTGCTGTAGGGAGTTCCATCTTCACCCGACAACATTCAGATTTGTGCCAGAAGAAAGTTAAGCTTGGGGAATATCTAAGATGTTTGATATTGGAGTAGAGCTGAGAAAGCTTGTCTTATCTACCATTTTCAGACCTTTGCTCAACGGCCATCTAGAACATTATTTCTGGGAATATTTTCGGGAACTGAAAGCTTTACAAGTTCAAACTGGGCCATAAACCCATGGAAACAAAAACAGAAACATTTGTTGTGTGAAAGGTGAAAACACAATTGATCACAGTACAGTAACTAGACACACTGCAGAATGAAAAACAAGACCTATAAAAGGGCGGAGGAAGTTCTTTACTCAACGGCCATCTAGCACATTACTTCTAAATTCCAATCCCTCCTCATAGCGGCAGTGCGGTGTAAAAGTGGTAGTTTCAGAGCTATGTCGACGGGAACTTGAGTTCCTGGTAGGACCACCTAAAGCTTACAGGTCTGGCACCCAGTTGTATTAGGGCCATAACCTAGTCAAAGGGGCTCTGGTGAAAAAAATTCCAAAAGGTGTCTACACCGGAAACCGACGGTTATTTTTTATTATCTCGCCCCTGTGTATGCAGGTTAATCTACAGCAAACAAGAGTGTCTTCACGCGGGATTTTGGGGACCGCTTGCTTACTTCCTATTCCCCTGAAACTTCATCTTGTAATGAATGAAGCCGGCTCAACCCACCTCGGGTGAATGCAGCTACAATAACATTTAATAAGATGACACAATTTTGATTAAAACACATAAATTCTATTTCTCTGAATTTTTTACATGAGGCTTGATAATTTGGATTATTTGGATAATTCGGACTATGGTCCTCGTCTATATTATTATTTGTACAACGTTTCGGCTGATATGCCCTCCGGCCTTCTTCAGGTATTTCTTGTCGGACTTGTGAACCTTCTCTTCAAACCCGGGAAACTTCTTTTTGAATCGGGAACCTTCTTGTCTTAATCGGGAGCCTTCACAGAACTTTGAACCCAACCCTTTATTCAGGCTGCCAATTAAGAGAAGAAGATTCCCGAGTTCGAAGAGAAGGTTCCATAGTCCGACAAGAAATACCTGAAGAAGGTCGCAGGTACATCGGTTGAAACGTTGTACATATAACTATAAAGATGAGGTCAATAGTCCGAATAATTCAAATAATACAAATGAACTCTGTTTTATGAGTTCAGTTTCTTGCTGCCTGCTCCAGAAAATATTACTGTAAAAATCCATTTTTCGCCGAAATAATTAGTTTCAGTTTTACATTAAATGGTTGACTTTCACTGCTCTTCAATTTCATTAAAACAAACAAAGTTTCTTTGGTTGGTTGGTTGGTTTGTCGGTCGGTTGGTTTTTACGGCATGTCAACCCTTGTTTGGTTATTTTAAGCTGAAGACGTTTTGTTTTATCCATTCTTGTTGGATATTCATTTTCTTTTTCAAACCCAATTTTTAAAATACTTTTTAATACTGATTTTTTATCTATTTAATAGATAGATGGGACCCTAAAAGATACTACCACTCTGGGTTAGAGTGTTCCTGGTAATAAAGGGGTAATCCACATTCCCCCAGATATCCAAAATTGGAACTACACGATTAGACGCAGTTTAACGTCATACCCAGGACACTTAGACCCTCAGCCACCGCCTTCTTTCCCATAAATTATTTTTTAAATTCCTATAGGAGCAATAGGGTCGGACAATCATATAGGTGCTAGTGCTTGGCATGACCAGCCGATTGATCGCCCGTCTTCCTGTTTAGCCCAAGTAAGTGTTTGGTTTTGTTTGTTTTACGGCATATCAACCTCAGTGGGTCATTTAATGCCAATAAAGTTTTGCAATGGATACTCAACTTTTTTATAAACTCCTGTTTTTCTATTTAACCCAAAGATGTAACTCTAACAGGTACTATCACTCCGGGTCAGAGTGGACAAGGAAGTAATGGTGATGAAGAGGTGCTCCATATTTTCCAAACCACTAAAACTGGAACCTCACCATCAGATAGAGTTTAACATGATTCCCAGGACATGAAGACCATCCGCCACCGCCTTCTAGCACCCATATAATAAAAAGGGTTGGGGATTGCCATAAGGGCAATAGGGTTGGGACAATCATAAAAGTCCTAGGGCTTGACGGGACATGCCGATTGATCAGGGGTCAAACAAGTTTAACACAAGTAAGGGCCAAAGTGGAGTTTCGTATGTCAAGGACTGCTCAGCCACCTGGGTTTCATCCTTAAGCATCACGGGTCACCACCCACGTCCCACAGGTGGTCCCATTGGGGGGAGTCTTCCCCTCTGCAGAGGTGCAGTTGGCGTATTCTAACGAACCAGCTGACAGGGTGGCCCATCTAAGGGCAAAAGTGGAGTATTGCATGTCATACACTGCTCAGCCACCAGGATTCCGTCCTTAAGAATCATGGGTCGTCGCCCATAGCCAACAGGTGACCCCATTGGGGTAGATTTTGTTTGTTTGGGAATAGACGGAGGGTTTTTTTCTTTTTTGAGTTGATGATTAAGTTTTTATACATTGCATCTAAATAAGTGGTATTACTTTTTGAAAAAAGGTAGACATTTTATTTCTTCAATGAATTGACTTTAAAGTGTGTATGAATTCAATAGAAGAAACGGTTATCTATCTAGATAAATAGACCGTTGTCTCTGAATTTGCCTGTTTACTCGAATGGACTCCTACGCATGGACACATCAGTGTTGACCCACTAGCTAAAACCTACATTCATCAGCTCTGTACGGACACTGGGTGCTGTCTAGATGAGTTACCAAGAGCGGTGGCCGATAGAGACAGATGTAGCGAGAGGGAGAGAGACAGACAGACTGGCAGACCGAGTCAGAGGAAATCGGTTGTGTAAATACATATACACAGGAGACAACTCCATGTCGAGCTTAATTACCACCTATGGTGTCCTTTAAGCTAGTTATAAAACTGTTATTAATTATAACATCCGCGGTGATTTATTATTGATAATTGTATGAAATTATACATAATCTAATTACTTTTACCCAGCGGGATAGCCTCGTTTCCGTCTTCACCTTCTTTCTTTTTCTGTTTTATTTTCTTTTGATCAATGCCCTTTCGTATTTATTTCGATTTGGAATTTACAA
>CM042152.1:62088107-62090607 GCA_023376005.1 Doryteuthis pealeii | reverse complement strand
TGCAGTCGGTACATATCGCAAATATTATTCAGACACGCCAGGCAACGCTGAAGCTTCGAATCGGGTGAATGTTTATCGTCACAATGGCTTTCGAGTTGAATAAAACTACGAAGGTTGATATGACATTAAACAAATAAACCAAATTTTAAGTTCCTGGCGTCTATTCCGGAAACTAAGACGTATGCGAATATTGCAAAACTTTTGACTCATTCTACTACTAAAGGAGGTGAAAAAGCCAGGAATGCAAGAGATTACGTGTAGGTAACATGGAAAGTTTTTTATGACGAAGCACTAGGCCATTTGTCAATTTTTGATTTGTTAAGGAAATAAAGATCAGTTTGGAACGAAGCAGTGGCGGCTTCAGATGTAAGATGCGTGTCTGTCAGCCAAGGCATTTTGACTTGGGAATAAAATGAAATAATTCACGAGAAAAAATAAGAACGTCTTGTGTTATTATTAAGAACTATAAATGGCACAAGGCAAGATATCCTCAAGTGAATCCCAAGTTGTTTCCAGACTCAAAAGAGAAAAAATGCCAGCCAACCCAACACCAGATCCAACAACCAGATTCCAGCCTCGAAGAAGTAAAACAGGAATATAAAATAAGTGCATTACGCTTTCTAGCATTAACACATCAACACTCCCTTCCAAACAGACGCGCAACGCAATAGTACGATGTTTATAAAATATTATAAGATAATATAAAACACAATATAAAAATGGTTCTAATGTGTCTGATGGTAAAGCTCCAGCAACAATGTCAAAGAAATTAGCGTCACTATCAGTTGAATAGACCATTGTTTTCATGTCTTTGTAGAACATCGTTATAGCAGCGACTATTTTTTGTGGAGACTGAGTAGTATATGTGTTGTATACCCTTTTCTTACTTCTTACTTCTGGTCGTATTTTCTTCTGGCCGGCTTTGCTATTTCTTCATCTATCTTGGTCTGGTCTCTTCTAAGGTCTGGACTTTCTTGGGGACTTCGGGTCTGGTTTCTGTTAGGGATTTCTCCTTATCAGAAGCCCTGTGTCATTGTTAGTTTTTAGGTAATAAACACAAGACTTCGATTTACTTTGATGTTACTTTATTTTCAATCCCCAACCCAGACATCTGCGCAGGTGAGACTTACATCCTACGAGCTCGGCTCGTACCTTCTAACTGACTGAAACTTACTTAGTATCCTTAAACCGGGAGACATGGTCTTCTATGCCTTCTGGTTCTCACGATTTATCCCCGGAAGGCAAGGTGAGAGTGAGGTCAAGCGCCGTCACTCACTCTCAAGGCCATCAGCTGCACTAATCGCCATTATGTTTCTATACTACCTTATATAAGTATTAGGGATATAATAATTATGTAACATATGCTCCATCATTTCTCTGTGTATGGCGTCAGTATTACTTTAGATTAGTGTACAGTAAAAAAAATAAGTAAAATCGACGAGGTGGCCTAAAGTCAGTATCAGCCAGGCAGCGAAGGAGTATATCCCCTTTTCACTAGCGCTAGACCAAGGAGATTTTTTTTGGCATCTGAGGGGAGCGTCACACCAACCATCAGCTCCTATCCTTACCGCACAGATCCATGTGCTACTCATACATATTATTCTGAAACTTACAGATATTGAATTTCTCTGTATGAAAAAAGGAAGAGTTTTACTTCCTAATGCTGAAATAAGCAATTAATTTGATCAATAAGTTGAAATGAGAATATTGCTGACAAATTTATATCAGCTGAGCTAGCTACAGACACTTCAATTAAATTAACACTGAGTGGATAAAATAATAAATAAAATTCGATTACATTAACACGTAATGCAGTTGACGTTAATGCGTCTGAAAGTGTTATATAGCGTTTGAAAATGAATATTCTGGTGAGAGTTCGATTCACAGACAAAACCAACTACGAAAAAAATGAAGAAAAAAAAAGATTTCAAAAATCTAAATCCACAGTTAGTAAATTAATGGGCTTAAATAGATAGATAGATAGATAGATAGATAGATAGATAGATAGTTTTATATTAACAGACTAAGATAGATAATAATGACCGGAGACAGATAGATATGAACAGATTGAGATAGATGTTCATGAGCCGTGATAGATTAATGGATATATATGAAAAGTTTAAGGTAGCTATTAATAGGTGAAGATAGATAGATAGATAGATAGATAGATAGATATGAATATTGAGATAGATATTAGCAGATGGTGATTGATAGACAGACAGACAGATAGATAGATAGATAGATAGATATGAACATTGAGATAGATATTAATAGACGATGATAGAGAGATAGACAGACAGATAGATTGATAGGTAGATAGATAGATGTGAACAGATTAAGATATATATTTATGAGTGACGATAGATTAATATATATATATATATATATATATATATATATATATATATATATATATATATATATAAAGTTGAGATAGATAGATATGAACATTGAGATAGATATTAATAGACGGTTATTGACAAGGAGGACATACAGACAG
>CM042152.1:62053107-62085607 GCA_023376005.1 Doryteuthis pealeii | reverse complement strand
TCGAAACACGTGTCTGTGGATGACTGATATATATATATATATATATATATATATATATATATATATATATATGAAAATGGTGACTTACCGGTGAAATTGGTCACAATGGTTAATTGATGCAAGTATCACAATGATAAGACAGCGATATATATATATAGTCATCCACAGACACCGTGTTTCGACGTATCACATCTCTTCATATATATATATATATATATATATATATATATATATATATATACATATATATATATGAAGATAAATCTAATGAGTCAGACGAATCTACTATTAGTTTCGCTTAATGCTATTCAGGGCTAAGATCTGACTCAGAGTCAGATCTTATTCCTGAAGAGCATTAAGCGAAACTAATAGTAAGTTCGTCTGACTCATTATTTGCTCTACTTAGGTATTGAGCACGTTTTACTTATTATATACATATATATACATATAAATTTTTTTTTCTTTTGGCCAAATACTGTACCAATATTTTACTTTTTGTTGGTACGACTATCTTGGTCTTTTCTTTTTTCAAAAAAATTTTTTCTCCCCGGTTGATGTTTGGTAGTATATTTTTACAATCAAACTATTTGCTGGTTTTTTTCTCACCGCGAGGATTTACCAACACGCTTGGTATATTATATATACTAGCAGATATATGCACCCTCCTGGTGCAAGTATTTAAGTTTTAATGTAATAAAATATCATATTAAATTAGAAAGGCTAATGAAATTAAATAAAAATACAGATTTGAAACATAGGGAGTATAATCGAAAAATAGAACAACCGAAACCTACTCTTCCATCTCTCCCGTCTTTCATTGATAGATTTTCCTATTGAAGCAAAGAATAAAATCACAGTTATTTCTCTTTGGTAATGGATTTCTTTTAAGATTTATCCCCGAGATGTTAAATTATAATCATTAAGATAAAACCAAACAATTAGAAATTAATGATACCAAGAACATATTTATTAAAATCAGATTTTTTAATATCAATATGCAAATTAGCCTTCTCGTTCATACTGTAAACCGCCATTTTTTTGTATATATAGATACAGTTGCATGTTATTAGTATGTAGATATGGTCAACAGTGGCTTCGGCCTCTGGACCATTGCTATAATTAACGGCGTCGATCCCAGGGGGCCATCCCCCCCAGGCAACACCTGCCCCCTTGATTTAAAGGGGCAGGGCTGGGTTTATTGCCCAGTGCCTGAGGCGCCCCCCTTGAGGGGGAATGCCGACGGGTTCGACGCAATTTTTTCACCTGCCACTCCATGAGCTTCGGCTTGTGGGTGGTCCCACGTTAATAGGGACTTTGTGCCTGACCCGTACAAGTGGGGTACGCGGTAAATATCATGTAGATATGGTCAACAGTGGCTTCGGCCTCAGGACCATTGCTATAATTAACGGCGTCGATCCCAGGGGGCCATCCCCCCCAGGCAACACCTGCCCCCTTGATTTAAAGGGGCAGGGCTGGGTTTATTGCCCAGTGCCTGAGGCGCCCCCTTGAGGGGAATGCCGACGGGATCGACGCAATTTTTCACCTGCCACCCATGAGCTTCAGTTTGTGGGTGGTCCCACGTTAATAGGGCCTTGTGCCTGACCCGTACAAGTGGGGTACGTGGAAAATATCATGTATATATGGTTAACAGTGGCTTCGGCCTCTGGACCATTGATATAATTAACGGCGTCGATCCCAGGGGGCCATCCCCCCAGGTAACACCTGCCCCCTTGATTTAAAGGGGCAGGGCTGGGTTTATTGCCCTGTGACTGAGGCGCCCCCCTTGAGGAGGAATGCCGATGGGATCGACGCAATTTTTCACCCGCCACCTCATGAGCTTCGGCTTGTGGGTGGTCCCACATAAATAGGGCCTGACCCGTACAAGTGAGGTACGTGGAAAATATCATGTAGATATGGTCAACAGTATTAATAATGTAAAATAATTTTATAAATAATTGAGATTTAAATAAAAATAAAATCATGGTAAATGTGACGTAAATGACCTGTGATGAGAATTGTGACTTGAGTAGTGATATAGTTTCTGTTACAGACATACAAACTCACAATCTCCATTATAATAATAATAATAATATATATATATATATATATATATATATATATATATATATATATATATATATATATATATATAATTAGAGAAAGAGAGGGGAGACATATATATATATATATATATATATATATATATATATATATATATATATATATATATAATTAGAGAAAGAGAGGGGGAGACAGACAGGCAGACAGACAGATCGACAAATATACAGAGATTTAACCAGTAAAATACTAGGGGTTTTTTTGTGTAAATCAATGTAAACATTATGACTCAGGTGTTTCACTTGTTTCTTAATTGCAATATATTCTTTGTGAGACGGCTGAGTTTGTAAATATTTCAGCGACAGTGGGTGTTGCTAAAATACCCCCTCAGCACTATTTCCCGCCTCTTCGATCAAGCACTTGTCATTGAACTCATAACTTCTATTTGCGCTGTCTGACCGTGTCCATCACGTGACTTGAGCACTTAATAACGACGGAAACACACTTATGTCAGCCGAGAAAATAAAGTAAACGACAAAAAGCACTTACGAGCAAGGGTCATATTTTTGCTGGCGTAGATTGTCCGTTGATCTACGACAAAGTAACGAAATTTCAATTGATTCCAATGGAAATATATGGATGTTTGGGAAAATATATTTGCTTACGTTGTAGTCTTTCTGGTATGGTTAGTTGATTGGTTGGTTGGTTGGTTGGTCGGTTGGTTGGCTGGTTTTGTTTTACGAAATATCAACTCTTTTCGGGTCATTTTAAAGGCAGTACGAAACGTCGGCCTATACGTAAACTCTGATAAAACTGAGTTCATGTCTTTTAAAAATGATAACAGTCGTACAATTTAGAACACGTATTAATATATAGATGTATTGCTTATGATTTTATAATGAAAAAAACATTGCAAATAATATATATATATATATATATATATATATATATATATATATATATATATATATTGGTTACAGAGATTGGTTTCAATGTTGAAGATTTTTGGAATAAATCTCTATTAATAATGGAGATTCACTTCCGATTTTTGTCTGTAACAAGAATTACGTCACTGCTTACGTCACATTACCCAAAATCGTCATAACATAGAATAAATACACTCAAAATTTGAACATGCATCATTCGACAGTCCTCATTGTTTTTTAAAATAAGTTTTAATAAATACATGACTGGTATTATATATCTATATATAGTTTGTTTTATTTTAATACATAATTCAAGTTTATATTTCAAATTGTTTTATTTTTTAATTCTTTAATGAATTTGATGATTTTACTTACTTAGGGTACAAACTCGCTAACATTGAATTTTTTACTCCCACCCCTCAGGAAATAAGAGTCAAATATCTATTTTTACATCGCCCTGAGGACGTTTTTTTTTATTTTGTACTAGTAGTAATAATGTAATAGTAATTGACATCAATGTGATGTATGATTTACGTATGCCATCCTAGAAACTTTGGTGTGTGTTTACTTGTGGAAGCGCTAGTCCACAAAGATGAACGATTTTGCAGAACACAAAAATGAAGCCTCTGAAATATTTTTTCTAAGCACTCTATGGTACTGACTACAAAGTTTTTGTTGTTGTTGTTATGTTCTTGTTTTTTTTGGGGGGAGGGGTTTGTTGTTTTTTTTTGTAAATTGATAATAACCGAGCGGACAAGAAGTAAATATTATCTCATATTGCTGTGCGTCAAAAAGTCTGTGATTATGCAACAACTGCTATGTCGAATAAGAATGAAAATAAAAAATCTTCCCTGGATATCTTTGTAAAACAACTCAAAAGAAAAATACTCGCAATTTCTGGTCTATAGAAGTATGGTGGATGTACGTAAGGGCTGTTTGAAGTCTTTGTATAAAGGTCACCAGTTTGAAGTCAATAACCAATAAAATATTCAAACATTTAAAAAACACCATAAAATAATCAAGCACAAGGCATAAATAACAAAAACTCAATATTAAATAAAACAACTTGTATTGAGTAACGATTTTACAAAAGGTAACGCATAATACCGAGCAAAGTTCTTTAGGTTATCTTGTATACAAAAAGGTAATTTTGTATTTTTAGTTCTTTATAACACGTAAGAAAATATGTTATAAGCATTGAGGTGAGAAAGAAAGGGTAAGAGTCCAAAGTCACACGGCAGTCAGTAGCACGATGTACTGCAGATCTCGTAAAGTATTAGTAGGCATATCTGACTCATTAGGATTAACATTACTATTTGCTCTACTTTTATACATTTTAGCTTTAGACAATCCTAGTGGCTTGAATATATGTTTATTTATTTTTTTTATTTTGGCCAAGTTTTATAGTGTTAATCGATTATTTTCGGTTGGTGCGACTGTCTTGGTCTTTTCGTTTTTTTAATTTTTTCCCAAAGATTTGTAGTATATTTTTACTAACAAATTATATGCTGAGTTTGTTTCTTACCGTAAGGATTTACTAATAGATTAGTATAAGTCGTCGTACGTATGGTTTCCATTGATCTTTAGCCTTGGTCGGCAACCCATCAGTCAACGGAAAGTACGACACAAAACCTCTGCTGCCTTTAAAAGAAAGGCTAGGGGAGAAAACCCCGAAAACAAATCAGGAGTTGGAGTTCCTAAGGTGGCCTGATACTAAAATCCAGTGCTATCCATCAACTCCTGCGACACTACCGTTGCCAAACCGCATTGGTACCTTACCTTTCCTTTGGATCACAGCGGCAGTGTGGAGAGGGGGGATTTGCTGCATGGGCAACAGCTTATCCGCCGTATGAACCCGTCCAGGCTGTGTAGTTCAAAGAGAGGAATAAAGAAAAAACTTTGACACTACTCCATCGTCTCACGTAGACGGAAGGCTGCCAACAACAACAACTTCCACATTTTTTGAAAGATGTGGTTTCAATTTGTAATGATTCCAAGAACAACAAAAAAAATCCTGATTCTAATTGATTATGACTTGATAATCAAATATTCCCGCCAAACGGATTCAGTGACGCCATATGAAAAGGTAGGTTAGGGTTAGGGTTAGGGTTGGCAGGGTTAGGGTTGGCAGGGTTAGGATTAGGGTTAGGGTTGGCAGGGTTAGGGTTAGGGTTGTGTGTGGCCGTTTGAGTTTTTGTCTTCATTACAGTTATCACAATAAAAAAAAGTCGTCGGGGCGGCCTAATATCGTTATCAACCAAACAGCGAGGGAGTCTATCCCTTTTTCACTAGCGCTAGACTAAGTAGATTGTTTTTGCGTCTGATGTGGAGCGCCACACCTACCATCAGCTCCTTACTTTACCGCACAGATCCCTATGCTACTCATACGCTGAGTTGGCGAGGGTCGGGCTAGAAACCACAAGGTTATCACAATACAATATGTTATTAACTCTTTGGCTACTTTAAACCGCCCAAAGCAGCTCTTCCACCACTGCGATCCTACTGTAAGCCGCTGGTGGTTAGTTCATTATAATTGAGCAGAAGGGCTCGGATTACAATGATAATAGGAATTTATTTGAATAGAATATTTTCTGAGGTGAATAGATAATGAGCTTTGAAATATCCGATCATACAAGTGATTAATATCAATTAAATAGCGTTAAATGTCGTTGTTTATTCTCTGGTTTTCTTTCTACAAGGTAGTATTGAAGAGTGGGGTAGACTTTCGTTCGGATAGACTTTGTTGAAGGCGGATTATTTCGTCTCGCATCTTTGTTCCTTTCTTCAACCTTGGAGGATCTAGAGGACTTGATCGGTCGCCTTCTGGTCGACATTCTCTCCAGCCTTTTTTTCGGTCTGATTCTTTTTCTACTAACTCTTTCCAGGATTGTCCACCCGGGTCTTATGCGTGGCCATTTTTTGTCATAAGATAGAGCTTTGAAATCCCTCTAAACATATACAATATATATAGATGTTGTTGAAGGCAGATCTTTTCGTCTCGTATTTTACTTCAACGTTGCATGTTCTAGAGAACTTGAACGGTCTGATAATTTCATAATAATAATAACTAGCGGGACGGGTGTATATATCAAAATGTGATAACTTAATTATCACCGCGTTTGATATGTTTACTTAGGAGCTATTGCTCAATAGTTCAATATGTAAAAAGCATAATAATCATGATTTAACTCTCTCTCTCTCTCTCTCTCTCTCTCTCTCTCTCTCTCTCTCTCTCTCTCTCTCTCTTCTTCTTCTTCTTCTTCTTCTTCTTCTTCACTCTTTTTTTTCTTCTTTTCCACTTTTCATTATGTTCGATTGAAACAGATTAATGTTATCACTCCCACCATCTCCTTCCTTCTATCTTTCCCCTAATCTCTTACTTGCTTTCTTCCTTTCTTGCCTATTATATTTTTTCTGTGTAGCATATCTTTTTTCTTTCCTTTCTTTCTTTATAACGAAAATGGAATGGTGACGACACTCATAAGAAATAAGAATCCAACGGATAAGCAGATCATTAATTAGGATTTACATTTTTGCATTTCATCTTGAACGATTTGGACGGTCTCATTTTAACCAGAGGGTGTTGCAAACTGTACAATTAAGGAATACGAGTATTAGCATATAGATAAATTTTCTAAATACTGATTTCACCTCAACTGAATCGTCCCGGGCTGTGCAACCAGGTCTGCTCCCCAGCCATTTTGGGGAGGTGGGGACAGATTGTTTGCTGACAAGTGAGATTGGCATATCAAATAACGAAGACTAACTGATCATGGCATCAACAATATCATATTATCCATTCGCACCCTGGTACCATTCGTTTACAATGTTATGATATACGCTACGTCTATACCCACATACACTCATATAGACACACGCGTGCCCATAGGTATATGTATTGTTGCACCTAAATATGAGTACACGTGCTTCAGGGTAATTTTCACCTTTAGTTATTAAAATTCCTAGCATAAAATTGTGCGTTGGCATTATCTGAAATGAACTTAATTATTATTAAGAACACATTTTATGATATTTTTGCATTAAAGCATGCACTTGTATTGTTTTCGAAACGATTCTAAGATTTGTTTATTTGGCACGGACACAGTCAAAATGGCTACCGTCTTGTTTCAAAGTGAAAGTCAGTTGGCTAAATTCCTACCATAAAATTATCTGAAATGAACATAATTGTTATTAAGAACACATTTTATGATATTTTTTGTGTTAAAGCATGCTGTTGTATTGTTTTCGAAAAAGTTTCTAAGATTTGTTTATTTCGCACGGAAACTTTCAAAATAGCTACCTGCTTAGTGAAAAGTGAAAGTCAAGGAAGGTTACTCTAATTGCCTTATTTGCTAGGAATTTTGACAACTAAAGGTGAAAATTACCCGCGTCAGTGTTTAAGCTAAGTCACAAGATAGAGCTTTGAACTCTGTCCATTATATCTGTCCACCGGTCCATCTACGACATTGCATCAAGCAAATTCTAAGTTATTCAACAGTCACTGAATAAAAAGAAAAGGAAATAAAAATAAAAATAAGCGTTTTATATGATTGCGTTTCCCCCGACACAGCAAATAAAATGAAGCAGTGAGTTTGGTGACCATAAAGCGAAACAGGATGTATTTCCTGATAGCCATTAACGTTACCTTCTAAAACACGTTTCATTCGCGGCTTTTAAAGGTTGACAAGGTTGACAAGGGCCATCAACAAATAATTCGCTTTGTCTTGTTTCTCTTGAATACATAGTCATAAAACATTGAACTTTATTGGATTTTGTTTGGTTGAAATACGAATGCACGGATACTCATACGCAGCTATAGGAAAATATTCAAACGTATATATGTATTGATAAATTGGGAGAAGTTCGTGGTGTAATAGTTACACTTGTAGGAAATAGACACAGCGATCCGAGTTCAAATCTTGGACGAGGCTGTTTACATTTCACATAGCGCTAATATTTTTGGGAAAAGTATGCATCCAAATCTTCTCCCTCCAGCTATGGATAAATAGTAGCGCAGAGTAGGCTCCTGGAAATTAATCTAAAACCCTTGTGTGACAAGTTGGGATATTTAATGGATTTTGTTCATGTCGGCTGTTAATTGATATAAGAACCACCATATACAGCTGAGATAAGTTTTTGTTCTTGGGTGAAATTATCAAAATTTCACATTTCTAGATGTAAAGTGGGGTCTGGAACAAAAAAAAAAGAGCTGTCTACAAAGAATTAAACTTTGAGTAAATAAAGTGTTGATCCAGTTTTACTTGATCTTTGAATGATGAATTACTGGTCAGGTGATGGTTGAGCATAAGTATGTTGATCTCAGCTTATATGATTGAGCTAAAAAAAGGTCTCTAGTAGTAGTAACTAGTCTAGAAGGAAAACTCTGAATTTAAACCTGTTAAACTCTGCTTAAAAATGACCTTGTGTCACTTTCTGCTCGTGCTGAGAGATGGATAAATACATATATGTATCAATACAATTAGCAATGCTTACCAATATTAACTAGTTATGTCAAGCCCTAGCAACTATATGATTGTCCCAAGCATATTCTTCAAATTGCTCTTAGGGCAAACACCCAGACCTTTTTATCATGTGCATATGTAAGTACCAAGGTGAGTCAAACATTTTCAAATATTTCGGTAACGTGAGTTACAATTTGGCAGCTCCGGATGTTTTTGCTGAGGTATATAACCCAGCCCTTTTTATCATGTGTATATGTAAGTACCAAGGTGAGTCAAACATTTTCAAATATTTCGGTAACGTGAGTTACAATTTGGCAGCTCCGGATGTTTTTGCGGAGGTATACAACCCAGCCCTTTTTATCATGTGTATATGTAAGTACTAAGGTGAGTCAAACATTTTTAAATATTTCGGTAACGTGAGTCACAATTTGGCAGCTCCGGGTGTTTTTGCGGAGGTATACAACCCAGCCCTTTTTATCATGTGTATACGTAAGTACCAAGGTTAGTCAAACATTTTCAAATATTTTGGTAACGTGAGTTACAATTTGGCAGCTCCGGATGTTTTTGCGGAGGTATACAACCCAGCCCTTTTTATCATGTGTATATGTAAGTACCAAGGTTAGTCAAACATTTTCAAATATTTTGGTAACGTGAGTTACAATTTGGCAGCTCCGGATGTTTTTGCGGAGGTATACAACCCAGCCCTTTTTATCATGTGTATATGTAAGTACTAAGGTGAGTCAAACATTTTCAAATATTTTGGTAACGTAAGTCACAATTTGGCTGCTCCGGATGTTTTTGCGGAGGTATACAACCCAGCCCTTTTTATCATGTGTATATGTAAGTACCAAGGTGAGTCAAACATTTTCAAATATTTCGGTAACGTGAGGCACAATTGGGCATCTTTGGATGTTTTTGCCGAGGTAGACAACCCAGCCCTTTTTATGTATCTGGTGATTGTAAAAACATACATCCTGTAAGTATGTATCAATTAATTGGTTGCCTCTGAATGACAGTCACTGACGGCCGTAAGGATAAAGAGCTTGGCATATGAAAATTCTGTCGGGTTTCCCTCCCGGCGAGAGGTAGCTGTTAAAAATGTTGTGCCGCACTGATGAGACGTAAAAGACGAAAACATTACAAATAATGCTTCGAATATACTATAAAAAAAACTTTATTCAATATGGCTGGTCGAGGCTATTTTATAGTTACAGAAAGAAAAAAAAAAGATTTTAAAGGATTTTCAAACATTCGCGCTGAACACCCGGTCGGAACTTTATCAACACGGAAATTTACGAACTTAGCCGATCTTTTAAATTTCAATTTCAGCGTTCATCAACGTATTAATATCAAATGTTGATTTTTACCAAACATGAATGGGATGAAAACTTCTTACTACTCTGATGATGGACTTTGTCCGAAAATATTAAGTATGTTTAAAAAAAACAAAAAAAAACAAAAAAAAACAAAAAAAACAGAAGATATAAATAAATGTTTTTCCAACATACAACGCATTTTTTCGCTGCCTTCAAAAAACAACTTATTTATATATATATATATATATATATATATATATATATATATATATATATATATATTCTCTGTTATCCGGCCCATAAAAATTGATTTCTCGTCGTAATTGGCATAATTTCTAATGAGGTAATCATTATTCTCTTGTTAAAATGGTTCCCAACTGTTGAGCAACCACATGCCCGTTTTCAAACAAAGACTTGAGTTGCATGACTTTCAGGTCTTTAATTAATATAGTTTCTGTAGTTATACATTATAAATCAAACACACACGCATGCTCCCCATATATATATATATATATATATATATATATATATATATATATACAGAGACAGAAAGAAAGAGAGAGAGAGAGAGAGAGAGAGAGATTATATTATATATTATTCTACCACTGGTTCACCATAAGAGCTGTATTTGAATATCCAAAGTTCCTATACTATGTGTATCTTGTAACTACCACTATGAGAAAAAAATAATGAGAAGGAGAAAAAGGAGGAGAACGAAATAATAATAATAATAATAATAATAATAATAATAATAATAATAATTCTCTGGGACTTTGAAATAAAAACGTATCACCTTATCCCAGCAAGAAGGCCAGACCTAGTGTTGATAAACAAAAAAGAAAGAACTTGTCAACTGGTGGATTTTGCAGTGCCAGCAGATCACAGGGTGAAGTTAAAGGAAAATGAAAAAATAGACAAATATCTGGACCTTGCCAGAGAACTGAAAAAGTTATGGAATATGAAAGTGAAAGTGATACCGATTGTACTTGGTGCACTTGGAACAGTCCCAAAAGGATTAGAAAAGGGTTTGGAAAGTTTGGATATCAGAGGAAGGATTGAAACCATTCAGAACACTGCACTGCTGCAATCTGCCAGAATACTCAGAAGAGTCCTGGAGACCTGAGGAGACTTGCTGTCACTCAGACTCCAGTGAAAGACCATCAGCTAACACTGATGTGAAAACTCAAAAGGAGTAAATAATAATAATAATAATAATAATATAATAATAATAATAATAATGGACATGTCTAAGAAGGGGAAACTTCAAGAGATAAACTGAATCTCTTATAATCGCAACACAAGATAATACCATAAGAACAAATTATATGAAAGCAAAAATAGATAAGACACAACAGAATAGCAAATGGGGAATGTGTGGAGAAAAAGACGATACGATTATTCATATAATTAGCGAATGTAGCAAACTAGCACAGAGAGTACGAGACTAGGCATGACTGGGTAGGAAAGGTTATCCACTGGGAGTTGTGCAAGAATTTCAATTTTCACCATGCAACTAAATGATATGTGCACAAACCTGAATCCGTCCTGGGGAATGACACGCATAAGATTCTCTGGGACTTTGAGATACAGACGGATCACCTCATCCGGTCAGGAGACCAGACCTAGTGTTAATTAGCAAGAAGAAGAAAACTTGAAGAAGAAAAGATAGACAAATACTAAAACCTTGCCAGAGAACTGAGAAAACTGAGAAACATAAAGGTAAAGGTCGTACCAATAATAATTGGTGTCCTTGGAACGGTCCCCAAGGGTCTGAAAAAGAGTCTCAGTTAACTGGAAATCAGAGGAAGAATTGAGACCATCCAAACTACGGCATTATTAAGACCGACTAGAATACTCATAACAGTCCTGGGGACCTGAGAAGACTTGCTGTCACTCAGCCTCAAGTGAACCACCGGCTAAGGCGGTGTGAACAACTCAAATGGAGTGAAATAATAATAATAGAGATGAGACTGTTAACCATATACTCTGCGAATGTAGCAAACTAGCACAACGAGAATACAAAACTAGACACGACTGGGTTGGGAAGGTGATCCACTGGGAATTATGCAAGAAATTAAATTTTGACCATACAACAAAATGGTATATGCATAAACCAGAATCTGTTCTTGAGAACGAAACGCACAAAATTCTCTGGGACTTTGAAGTTAAAACGGATCACCTTATCCCAGCAAGAAGACCAGACCTAGTGTTGATTAACAAAAAAGAAAGAACTTGTCAACTGGTTGATTTTGCAGTGCCAGCAGATCACAGGGTGAAGCTAAAGGAAAATGAAAAAATTGACAAATATCTGGACCTTGCCAGAGAACTGAAAAAGTTATGGAACATGAAAGTGAAAGTGATACCAATTGTAGTTGGTGCACTTGGAACAGTCCCAAAAGGATTAGAAAAGGGTTTGGAAAGTTTGGATATCAGAGGAAGGATTGAAACCATTCAGAACACTGCATTGCTGCAATCAGCCAGAGTACGCAGAAGAGTCCTGGAGACCTAAGGAGACTTGCTGTCACTCAGGCTCCAGTGAAAGACCATCAGCTAACACTGATGTGAAAACTCAAAAGGTGAAAATAATAATAATAGAATCCGTTCTTGAAAATGAAAATTCTATGTATTCTATACTTGTATGTATCTTATATTTGTATTGATTAACCATATTAACTATTTTGCTCTATCCTTCCACACACTGCAACTAGGCACATCAAGCTCTCACCACGGATGACCTTGTACCATTACAGTTGAACCACACATGAAAGGATTTTCATCACCACACACACACACACACACACACACACACACACATATATATATATATATATATATATATATAGTGAGAGAGAGATAGAGAGAGGGGGCGAGATAGTATCCAATTGCCGCTCTAACCTTTAACAAGGGTTCAACTAAGGAATTACATCGACTTAGTTAAGTAAAAAATGAAATCATTTTGATTGAAGCCATAGATCCTTAACTATTTTCTTCTACTACTATCACACACACACACACACATATATATATATATATATATTATATATATATATATATAAAGGTGAAACCTCGGAACACGTGTCTGTGGATTACTTATTTATTATATATTACTCCCACTTTGGTTGAGTTCTCTGAATAGGGATTTAATTGCAAATTCACCGTTCTGGCGTCTTGCTAACCCTCGCTTTGTTTACAAATGTTTGAGGACTCTAGTGAATTCATTTCCGCTTAGAAATGTAGCGATTAAATATCCTCCTATATTTGACAGCTGCCTCTGGCCGCACGGGTTATAGGCTTGGCGAACGAAAGTTAATTCGGGTCTCAAACCCGGCCAGGGGTAGCTGTTACGGTATAGCCACACTGATGAAAAGTGAAACCTCGAAACACGTGTCTGTGGATTACTTATTATATATATATATATATATTGAGAGAGAGAGAGAGAGAGAGACTGGCAGACATACAGAAAGGGACAGAAATAGTGAGCGATAGAGACAGTGAGAGGCAGAGACTGATAGAGTCAGAGACGGACAAGAACACAAACAGACACAGAGAGGCAGAGATAGAGATATTCCCACATAGAAAAAGGGGACGAAAGAGAAAAGTATATACAGGGTATTAACTGAACGTTCGATAATATTAAGGTGCGAAATGATCGTAGAGTTGATCGTATAAGATGTTTGTTTTGTTTTGTTTTTTTTATTTCCCGGTGGAATGGTTTGAATAAATGTGCAAAATGCCAGAAGGTACACAAGTAACGCTGGGTAATTTGACAAGGGAACAGATTGATTGATCTTGTGGAATTTCCAAAACGTTACGCCAACACCTCGTATACCGTCAAAAACTGAGTAGAAAGATACCGCCCCTTTATTCCGACCCGAACTAACATCTTATGATGATTATCTTGGGCAATATCCAAGGGAAACTTTACCCTTTTTAAAAACAGAACTTTTTTCGGTGATGGGGATAGAAAATGGTCAAGTGTATATCGAAACTTTTAGGCACCTTACGCGGTATAATGGTTAGTAAGCTAGATTCGAAGACTATTGTTGGTGAGATCGATTCTCATTAGGTGCCCTATACATCTGACCTTGTGCTACATCTAAGTTAAGATAATTAAATAACTAGGGCACCTCACATGGTATAATGTTTAGTAAGCTAGATTCGAAGACTAGTGTTGGTGAGTTCGATTCTCATTAGGTGCCCTATACATCTAACCTTGTGCTAAATCTAAGCTAAGCTTAGTAAATAACCAGTATAATGATTAGTGAGCTAGATTAACAGACTATTGGCAGTGAGTTTGATTCTCACTCGGTTCCCCTTACTGTTGGCCTTGTACCATATCTAAGCTAAGCTTAGTAAATAACTAGGGCACCTCACATAGTATAGTGGTTGTCAAGCTAGATTTGAAGACCATTGTTAGTGAGTTCGATTCTCATTAGGTGTCCCATATATTTGGCCTTGTGTTACATCTAAGCCAGTGGTTCCCACTTTTTTATCACCAATTTCTTTAAAGGAAACTTTACCCTTTTTAAAAACAGAACTTTTTTTTCGGTGGTGGGGATAGAAAATGGTCAAGTGTATATCGAAACTTTTAGGCACCTTACGCGGTATAGTGGTTAGCAATTTTTTTTTCTTTTTCTTTTCATTTTTATTGGAACATAGATTTGAAGAATCATTTTAGTTTTTTTTTTAAATTGTCACTATTTAATGTGAAAAGAATTGTGTGATGAAATTTGCTCAAATATTTTTTAAGTTTCAATTTAGTCCATCTTAAAAGTGCTGTAAGGGTAAACTGAAGTCAAACCTTTTTTCTTTTCTATGTCTCAGAATTTTTGAGATGAGGCTTGATAATTAGTATTATTAGGATTATTGAACCAATTGTCCTCATCTTTATTGTTATCTGTACAATGTTTCGGCCGATATTCCCTCCGGCCTTCTTCAGGTATTTATTCGAACTCAAGAGCCTTCTTGTCGTAATCAGGAGCCATCACATGAAAAGTTTGGCTTTGGGTTACCCTTAATGTGCTCTTTTAAGCTGGATTAGTTGGGATAAATTTGAAAGAAGAAAAAAAAAGGAATTGATTTGATAGTTCACATATTTCTTGCTTAATCCTTCTTAGACAATTGTTAGTGAGTTCGATTCTCATTAGGTGCCCTATACATCTCACCTTGTGCTACATCTAAGTTAAGATTAGTAAATAACTAGGGCACCTCACATGATATAATGGTTATCAAACTAGATTTGAAGACCATTGTTAGTGAGTTCGATTCTCATTAGGTGTCCCATATATTTGGCCTTGTGTTATATCTAAGCCAGTGGTTCCCAATGCCCCACTTTTTTATCACAAATTTATTATGTCCCCCACCTGTTAATTGTTTAGTATGATATAACAATATCAGTTTTGAAGAAGTATAACATAAAAAATCATATCTTTCAAATAAAACTAAAGGTTTTAACTTCAAATTTAATTAAATAAAATCCATTTTATAATGTGTATAATTGCGGGGGCGGGCAACAGTTGGTATGATTTTACAGCCTGTAATCCTTTGTAGGGTTATTTTATGCCAAAGAAATTTCGTTTTATTCATTCTTGATGGGTATTCAAAATTTACCAGGGGGAAATTATTAGGGGGAAATTAAATGTAAACAGCCTCGTACAGGATTTGAACTCAGGTCACTGATTCCATTTCATACGATGATAACCATAACGCCAACACGTCTCCACAAAATACAAAAATGATTATGCTTTGTCCAAGAAGGGAGACCCCAACCAATCTGTTTAAAATAAGGGTTTAACTTGCACCGTGCTAGATTAATGATATTAATTTGCATATTCTAAAATGTGTTGTCATATGTGCAGTTATTCTTCCTCCAGGCAACATTAGGTATCACTGCTGGCAAATTAACAAGTTGTCGCATTAGATGCAGACTGTTTCACACACCGTAAAAAGACCAACGCTTTTCGTGTGGGTAATAAACTCAGTCTGCTGTTAGCGAATTTGTCTCTCTCGAGATGCCTACATTAAAGAACTAGGGAAGTAACCATTAACAGGGTGAAAGAGATAGAAGCTTGATTTAGATCTGTTCGCACGCGCATCTCCCCCTCTCTCTCTCTCTCTTCTCTCTCTCTCTCTCTCTCTCTGTCTGTACATCGTACTCTGACAGTCAAAATGACACATCTACGTTTGTTGGTTTCCCTCGAGAGGAGAGCTCAAAACAATACTTTGTACTGCTAGTGTCTCTACTGAGAAATCATTCAGATTAACACTACACGAATGATTTTGATTATCCTTTGGCACACCGTTTATTATTGGCTTTTATATGTAACTAGAAGCGACTACCCAGCGTTGGCTGGGTAGAGGGGCGAAACCTTATTTATTTTTGAAATTTACAAATGCTGAAAACCTTTAAGTAAAATTCCAATGCTATTCCTATTTCTATTTTAATTTTTAAATATCTTTGAATATAAAGCAAATATTCCTCATTTTTGCGCAAAAAGCAGGAACCGGTAATATTTAATGTGACTTTGACGTTAATTGTTTTATCGTCGTAGTTAAATTCGGATACATATACACCAACTGCATACATACATACATACATACATACACACACCAACTGCTCTTTATATACGTACTAGAAGTGGCTACCCAGCATTGCCTGCGTAGAGGGGGAAAACCTGCTATATTGATTTGTTTACTTTTGAGATTTACAAATCCTTGAATTTTTAAGTAGAATTCCAATGCTATTTCTATGTATTTCTTAAGTTTTAAATATCTTTGAATATAAATCAAATATTCATCAATTTTGCGTAAAAAGCAGGAACCGGGGATATTTAATGTGTATTTACTTTATCGTTAATTGTCTTATCTTCGTAGTTACATCCGGATATATATATATATATATATATATATATATATATATATATATATATATATATGTATATATATATATACATACACCAACTGCCCTTTATATATGAACTAGAAGTGGTTACCCAGCATTGCCGGGTAGAGTGGAAAAAACCTGGTATATTGATTTGTTTACTTTTGAGATTTACAAATGCTAGAAAATTTTAAGTAGAATTTCAATGCTATTTCGATGTAAATTCTAATTTTTAGATATATTCGAATATAGATTAAATCTTAATCATTTTTGCACAAAAAGCAAGAACTAGTGATATTTTACTTTGTCGTTTGATCCGGACGTATATACATACATACAAACCAACTGCCTTATAGATATATGTACTAGAAGTGGCTCTCGGCATCGCCTGGATAGACAGCGGGGGGGGGGCAAAAAGTTGTCTCGAAGATCCATTATTAATGAATCACGAGCTGGATTCTCACATTAAAATCCCTATGTAAAAAGACCTTGCGTGGATCCGTCCTGGTGGGACGTCAGAATAAAAAGTACACAGACACACTGAAAAGAAAAAACATTAATGTCTCCTATTTGAAATATTAAATGTAAAAAAAAATCTATGCTGTTACTATTCAAATTTAATTTTTAAATGTATTCACCAATATAAATCAAATCTTCATTGTTTTTGTTCAAAAAGCAAGATCTGGTGATAGTGAATGCGTATATATATATATATGAATAAAAAGGCCTTAAATACCATGGGTATCGTGATTATGGACCATTTCCACTCGTGGTTATCTGGGGCCCACCGAGCTTCGTCAGACCACGTTTTTATTTTATTCAGACAGGCAAAGATACCCACGAGTGGAAATGGTCCATAATCACGATACCCATGGTATTTAAGACCTTTTTATTCACAAATAAATTTGCTCTGTTTATAATAATTAAACATTGAGCTCTCATACGGAACCTGAACTCTACAACAAACTACTGGTAGAGAATAGGACCAGACTAGAATCACCTTGTACCAAGAAACTTGGTACTCCAACAACGAAAATATATATATATATATATATATATATATATATATATATATATATATATTATATATATACTTTTCGTTGATTGTGTTATTTTCGAAGTTTCCTCTGGACATACATACATCCAAACACACCAACTGCCCTTTATATATGTATAGATTACTCTTATGGTTATACTATATAATTCTATTTTATAATAAACTTTTTATAACTATATTTTTACTATATAAAAATTGCTATATAAGAAAAACACTTTGCGTAGATCCGTCCTGGTGGGCCGTCAAAAAAAAAAGAAAAAAAAAAACATTTAATTTCTTAAAGAATTTCATGCTGTTTCTATTTAAATTTAATTTTTATTACCTTCACGAATATAAATCAATTCTTTCTTATTTTTGCTCAAAAAGCAACATCTGGTGATAGTGAATGTGTATATATATATTTATTTTGTCGTTAATTGTTTTATTTTCGTAGTTTCCTCCATACATACATACATACATATGCACCAACTGCCCTTTATATATGCATAGATTACTCTTACAGATGTACCCAACGGCTACTCATGACCGAAGTTATATCAATTATATATCGCCCAACTTCAGGGGAAGAGGGCACTCCACCGCCAACTCTACCCACTGCCGCTTTAAAATCTCGTGGTCAGCAACATGCACTGATGCTTAAGGCATTCCTAAAGGAGGAAGCTGAAGTAGATGTTTGAAATACCAATACGTGTCCATTAAAGAGCCCGCAAACATATCTTATACTAGCGTGAGTCAAAAGTGTTGCAGTATTTGGGGATGTGCTAGGTTTGCAACGCGTACAGCATGTGACCGAAACAGTTCAAGCCACATAACTGCGTGCAAACAAAATATTTTCGATTTAATAAAACAGAAATTACCGTATTTGACGGCATATAAGACGCACGGGCATATAAGATGCACCCCCATTTCAGTAGGCCAGATTCAGGAAAAACATTTTTAGTGTATTTAAGCATATATTGTTGAAAACAGTCTAGCTGTGCATTACACAAACAGAAACATAGCTGTATAAAAGCAATTTGGCAGTACAGGAAAGTAATAAGCATACACAAACATCTCGATAGCAGAAAATAATAATAATAATAATAATAATAATAATATATGTGAGGTTTCAAAAATCACCTACGATGTATAAGACGCAGGGCAATTTTTGAGCCAAAATTTTGGTAAAAAGTGCGTCCTATATGCCGTCAAATACAGCACTTAAAACATAATTGTGTATTAGATAGGAACACTTGAAACCTTGAAACACACACATGCCGTAAAATCCAACCAACCAACTAGCCAACTAAGATAACTTTTAGATATCTGTTAGATTCGGTCGTATCGCTATCTCTGCTGGCGAAGTAGTAGTGGATTTCGGGAATGAGGTCACTACATGGTCGAAAATATGGTTCGGCTTAGAAATATAAATAGATATACATTTTTGGTTCGACATATTTTCTTCTTTTTTTATTTTTTTATTTTTAATTTTATCATAATATCCGAGTCAGTACCACTGTATGGCTGCGCTACTTGGACTTTAATAAAACACTTAGAGATAAGGCTAGATGGAAACTACACAAGGATGCTGCGTGCTGTTTTGAATAAGTCGTGAAAGCAGCACCACACAAAAGTAGCAGCTGTACGGCCACCAACCTCCCATCTTACAAAACATCCAAGTAAGACGCACAAAACATACCGGGCATTCCTGGGGATACAGGGACGAATTCCTATTGATTTCTGCTCATGGACACACCAGCATGGCCATGCAGCAAATACTTACATTCATCACCTCTGTGCGGACACTGGATGCCGGGTAGAGGAACTGCCAAGAGATGATGGCCGATAGTGGACGGATGGCGAGAGAATCTGTTAAGGGAAGCCGTGCAATCACCTGCTGTTGCTGATGATAATCATGATCATGATCATGATCATGTGAGTACATGTTTGGCGTGCTGGAACAATCTTCTTATATATATATATATATATATATATATATATATATATATAATGCATCTTTGGTAGAACTCTGACGAGTCTCTTTTCTATCATTTCCAATTGTCTGGCCATCATTTTTATATCAGAGTGGTGGAATTGTTGAAATTATACAAAAGATGGCCAGACAATTGTAAAGGATAGAAAAGAAACTCGTCAAACAAGAATTGTCCATCGAGTTCAACAAAACATGCATAAAAGAAAAAATGCTGCCAAAATATACTTATTTTGATATATATATATATATATATATATATATATATATATATATATATATATATATATATATATAGGGTCATGTCATATAAGCTAAAATGTATAGCTAGCTACATTTTTTAAACTGATAATTACATTTTTTGGTAATTTATTTACAAAATACGCTTGAAGTATTTTTATTGCTTTATTAACCCGGGTAATTGTCCGTCGAGTTCAACAAAACATGCATAAAAGAAAAATGCTGCCAAAATATACTTATTTTATATATATATATATATATATATATATATATATATATATATATATATATATATATATATAGGGTCATGTCATATAAGCTAAAATGTATAGCTACATTTTTTAAACTGATAATTACATTTTTTTATAATTTATTTACAAAATACGCTTGAAGTATTTTTATTGCCTTATTAACCCGGGTAATAAAACTTTGACAACTACTGTTTTATAGCAGACATTATGACATACATTAATTTACTATAAATTGACCTTCGTGCTGTACTAAGCTTGGCTTAGTAAATACTAATTATTATTAACCTCAACGGGATTGAATTTTCAACTGTTCATTATTGGTAATCATTAGAATTCAAGTGTAAAATGTCAGAAAAATGATGATAAAAGATATTAATGATTCTACAGCTAATTAAGCAGCTATAGTTTAGAATCAAGTTTTTATTTTATTTCATTCTCTTCTTATTAATACATTATTGTGGGTGTTGACGCATTTTACCCAGACATATATTCCTGACCTGCACAAGCTAAAAATATACAAACCCACGGAAAAAAGCAACTGTGAATTCTTATAATATATATATATATAATGTTGAACTTTAGAACATTGTGAGAGTTTTTTACATTCAAATAAATAACAAAATATAACTTTTAGTATATCGTTAGACGAACATTATTATTATTATTATTTACTCCTTTTGAGTTTTCACATCAGTTAGCTGATGGTCTTTCACTGGAGTCTGAGTGACAGCAAGTCTCCTCAGGTCTCCAGGACTCTTCTGAGTATTCTGGCAGATTGCAGCAGTGCAGTGTTCTGAATGGTTTCAATCCTTCCTCTGATATCCAAACTTTCCAAGCCCTTTTCTAATCCTTTTGGGACTGTTCCAAGTGCACCAACTACAATTGGTATCACTTTCATTTTCATATTCCATAACTTTTTCAGTTCTCTGGCAAGGTCCAGATATTTGTCTATTTTTTCATTTTCCTTTAACTTCACTCTGTGATCTGCTGGCACTGCAAAATCCACCAGTTGACAAGTTCTTTCCTTTTGTTTATCAACACTAGGTCTGGTCTTCTTGCTGGGATAAGTGATCCGTTTTTATCTCAAAGTCCCAGAGAATTTTGTGCGTTTTGTTCTCAAGAACAGATTCTGGTTTATGCATATACCATTTTGTTGTGTGGTCAAAATTTAATTTTTTGCATAATTCCCAGTGGATCCTTCCCAACCCAGTCGTGTCTAGTTTGTATTCTCGTTGTGCTAGTTTGCTACATTCGCAGAGTATATGGTTAACAGTCTCATCTCTATTACCGCAAAGTCTACATTTACTATTCTGTTGGGTCTTATCAATTTTCGCTTTGATGTAGTTTGTCCTTATGGCATTATTTTGTGCAGCAATTATAAGTGATTCTGTTTCTCTTTTGAGGTTTCCCTTTCTTAACCATGTCCAAGTCTTTTGATGTGCAACCTCTTCTATTTGTCGTTTTCACTCATGATGGTCTTTCATTGGAGTATAAATTACAACATTTTTTTCAGATTTCTAGGACTCTTAATTATTCTATCTGATTTCACCAATGCCGTTGTCTAGATGTTCTCAATCCTTCCTCTGACTTTCAGTTTCTCTAGTCTGTTTTCTAAACATTTGGCGACTATTCTAAATGCACCAACTACAACTGGTATCGCTTTCACTCTGATATTCCACAGATTATTCGATTTTCTAGCAAGTTCCAAGTATTTGTCTATCTTTTCGTTTTCTTGAATGGGATCTGCTGGATCTGCAAAATCTACCAGTTAACAAGTTCTCTTTTTCTTGTTGGTCAATACAGGGTCTGGTCTTCTGGCTGAGATATCTCAAAGTCCAAGAGAATTTTATGCGTTTCATTCTCAAGAACAAATTCTGTTTTAGGTATTTACCATTTTTTATGGCCAAAATTTAGTTTCTGACACAATTCTCAGTGGATCATCTTTCCCACGCAATCATGTCTTCTAATATATTCTTTTTATGAAAGTTTGATTCATACGCTTAAAATAAGTAATCATAAATAAGTAATGACGTATATATGGGCAATTCTATGTCAAATCATCCAGAAAAAAATAAAATTGTCACCCATCCCCTTCAATTTTTCTGAAATTTTGTACAGGTAGATTAGGTTAAAGTAACACAATCCCCCAAATTTGAGCTCCATTTTTCTCACCCCCAACCTCAAATTTTTCGAGTTCAAGATCGACATAACTCGGCGAATTTTCGAATTGGAAGCTCAAATTTGGGGAATTGTCTAACTTTAACCTAGTCCACAAAAGATATATATATATATATATATATATATATATATATATATATATGGGTAAGAGGATTGGCGAGCGTAAGTTCGTTCGGGTCTCGAACCCGGCCAGAGGTTGCTGCTAAAACGGTAAACTGCACTGATGAGAGGTGATACCTTGAAACACGTGTCTGTAGTTTACTCTATTATACGCTCCCAATTTCGGTTGAGCACTTTATTTAGAAGGGATATAATTGCAAAGTTCACCGTATTCGGCGTTCAGCTAAGACTCACTTTGTTTCCATAAAGTTTGAGACCTCTAGGTGAGTTCATTTCCGCTTAGAAATGTAGCGATTAAATAGCCTTCTATACTTGGCAGCTGACTGTGGCCGTATGGGTAAGAGGATTGACGAGCGTAAGTTCGTTCGGGTCTCGAACCCGGCCAGAGGTAGCTGCTAAAACGGTATAACTGCACCGATGAGAGGTGATACCTCGAAACACGTGTCTGTAGTTTACTCTCTCTATCTCTCTCTCTCTCTCTCTCTCTATATATATATATATATATATATATAAGCATTGAACAATTTGAACAGTGAAAAAACTGGACCATTTTTTTTATCATTGCCATGAATTTTAATGAGACTTCAATAACTTAGACCTATTGATTATTTCCTTTGATTATTGCAGACAAATTTCCCTCAGCAAAAATATATCATTTTCAAAAAATAAAATTTTGAAGAATATCAAAAAAATAGGGAATTAATCATTTATTTATTTCTTTGATTTTAGATCCTAGGCTATTAGTCTTTTGGTAATGGTTAGTAAGTAGTTGTCTGCGATTGAAAAAGGTCAAATTGTGACACGTATTGATTTTGGACTGTCACTTCAAGATACAGCAAAGAAACAATCTTTGACAATCAATTGTTGAAAGGATGACCAGTTAATGTCAGGAAGTAATTGATGTTAATGGATACCCTACCAAATACTAAGTGGTCAAAAACTATCCTAACATGTCATAAATTATATCTATTGTCAGAAAATGTCTTAATGTTTTTATGGTAACCTCTGTTCTTTTGTGTGCAATACTATATATATATATATATATATATATATATATATATATATATATATATAAGTGTATTTTGGCAGCATTTTCTCTTTTAAACATGTTGGGTTGAACTCAATGACGATTCCTGTCGTACGAGTTTCTGTTCAACCTTTCAAGGTGTCTGGCCATCTTTTTTGTGCCAGTGTAGTAATCCACCAAAGGTGTCTCTACGAGCGCTTTCGGCATGTGATCTGCCATCTTCAGGTTGGAAACTGATGTAAACGATTGAACAGAAACTCGTACGACAGGAATGTCACTCGAACAAATATATATATATATATATATATATATATATATATATATATATATATATATATATATATATCCGACTGATCAGGATTCGCATCTGATGAGTCGGGAGGTTAGACACTTTGTCTAAGCTCCCTGAAATAGACTATAATGCTAAACCTCTAAGTCTTGTTATTTCTTTACTTATATATTTGCTCTGTGACTCTAACATTAAGAGCACACATTGAGCTCTCACACTATGACATGTTATTTAAATAAAACGCTTGTGTCGTAAGGAAAATTTCTTCTCTGGACTTTTGATTATATATATATATATATATATATATATATATATATATATATATATATATATATATATGATATTATTTAATGTTACGTATTTATTTCCTGCGATTGATTGAGTCGGATATCTGTGGAACAACCTGAAACAAATATATATATGTATATATGTAAAGGAACTACATGAAACAGACACTATCTACCGAGGTAGATAGTGTCTGACTCATGTAGGTCTTTGTAATTATGCTCTACATCGAGTATTGAGCACTTTTTACATATGTAAATCCTCCGGTGTTTTTTTGGTTTTTTTTAGCCGCTACATAAGATACTGATGATTATTTTCAGAAAGTACGAATGTGCAGGTGTTTTTTTTCCTCAGATGTCAGTTTGAATTTTTTTATTTTTAAAAACTGAGTTATCTAGTTTTTTTTCCACACCTGTAGAGTGTAGAAGTTAAAAAAATATTTATATATATAGATAAATAGATAGATTCAAGCGTTTGATACGCTGGATTTTTCATCAAAGAATAAGAAATAAAAAGATAAGTATCACCCGAGGATATTTTGGCAAAGACCACAAGATGTAGACATAAAGTCATATGACAAAATTTTATCATATATATTTCATTATATACATAATATAATCATATATATATATATATATATATATATATATATATATATATATCATATTTAATAATCAATTTATATATATATATATATATAACATATATAATAGTAGTAAATCCTGTATGTATATCATATATAAAATTTATATGTATATAATTCATATATATATATATATATATAAATTCCGGATGTAGGTTGCCTGCTAGGTCTAGTCGCACTGAGTAGGGTGATACATTGAAATAGGACTGTCTTAGGATGACTACACACACTCACACACACACACACACACGCACACACACATATATATATATATTATATATATATATATATATATATATATATATATTTTTTTTATTAAAAATATATATACATAATTATTCATTAATTTTTTTAAATATTCTTGGGTGATATATTTCTAACATCAGGTAATAAATCCCTCTAAAGATGATTTAACAAAAAAAAATTAAATTTGAATAAAAATAATGTTTGTATCACTTACAGCGTAATTTTTTAAAAATTCCAACTTTTGACTAGCAGCGTTCAGTTTGCGCATTCTTTCTTCTAACGGTCATTTCATCCCGTCTTATTTTTGTTGAAGACCGATCTACATACGGTCGATACAGATATTCCGAGGGTCCTCACATCAGTGAGGGGGCAACGATGTTGCTTTTTAAAACCGTTGAGAAGAAGGCCCCGAAACGGTTGCACCTTCTCTCCTGATGATCCCATGCATTTGTAAACATCATTTGTTTTTTCAATATATCGAATTCACACTGTCGGATTAAATTCCTTTTATTTCACACACACACATATCTTATTATAATGGAGATTGTGTGTTTTTCTGTCTGTAACCGAAACTATATTTCTACTCAAGTCACAATTCTCGTAGTTTTTGACATCACATTCTCCATGATTTTATTTTTATCTAAACCTCAATTATTAATAAAATTGTTTTACATTATTAATACTGTTAACTATCTCTACATACTGACAACATGCAATTATATTTATATATACAACAAAATAGCGGTTTACCGTGTGAACGGGAAGGCTAATTTGCATAAAAAAATCGAATTTAATAAATATGTGCTTAGTATTATTGATTTCTAACTGTTTGGTTTTATTTTAATGAATATAAGCAAAAATCTCTTCAATGAATCTTAAATGAAATCCATTAACAAGATAAAATAACTGTCATTTTATTCTTTACTTCCTCTTTTAACTAAATACTTAAATTAGAAAAAATAACAATGAAAGACGAGAGTGATGGAAGAGTAAGTTTCAGTTGTTCCATTTTTTATTATACTCCCTCTGTTTCAAATCTTTTATTATACTCCCTCTGTTTCAAATCTTTTTATCTGTATTCTTATTTAGTTTCATTAGCCTTTCTAATTTAATACAATATTTTATTACATTAAAACTTAAATACTTGCATATATTCTAGTATATTATATATATATATATATATATATATATATATATATATATATATATATATATATATATATATATAGCCGTAATTAGATTCCTAGATAGAACAATCTTTTGAATAATAGAATTTAATCAATAGGTTAATAGACATAGGTTAATCAATAGTTTATTCGGTAGAGGTTACACCGATCAATGGGTTAATAGACGTAGGTTATACTACTAATCACTAAAATATAATTAGAATAACACTATTAAATTTTAACTAAGTACAATACATATTTTTTGAATATTTATTAATTTTAGATTGGAGAGATACTCAAATATAACAGAGAAACTAGATAAATTATTAATATCAGATCACTAGAATATAATTAGAATTAATTTTTTACTGTTTTCTTGGCTATTAATTATAACTAAAATTAATTTAAGGACTTATACAAAGATGAGAACTAATTAATAAATGAATAAACAAACAGAATAAGCCACACACGACAATAGACATTAAATATGAACTAACATAGCATTTAACCGTTTTTATATATATAAAAGAATAATAAAATATTTCTCATTCGGCATCTGATGATGGAGATCAAAAGGCAACAATTCCCCTAGCCCCCCCCCCCCCTGAAATAGTCTATCATGCTTTCAGACTAAATCTTTCCTAATATAATTTTGCTCTGTGACTCTAACAATAAGAGGGCACATTGAGCACTGTAAATTATGAATACTGAAAAACTTCTACGTCGTAATGAATATTTGTTTACTGAATCTTTAGATAATATTATATATATATATATATATATATATATTATATATATATATATATATATTTCACAAAATACATCTATAAGATGATTGAGGGGGGCCTCAGCGATGTTATATCCCTGGGATCACTGGAAATTTCTGGTCTTTCAACATCAAATTTCCTACTCCAGGGGAGCAATCGGGGCTGATCAAATCCGGACTCCTCCCTCAGTAACTGGCTTTTATATATATAATATATATATATATATATAATAATATATAGTCATTCACAGACACGTGTTTTGACTTATCAAATCTCTTCAGTGTGGCTAGACATTTTGTGAGCTACCTACAGCCGGGATAGAATTCCGATCGATTCAGCATCAGTCGGACAGCTTAACTACTCGGCTATCGTCACCCACAGAAAGCGAAGTGGATTTTAACTGTTTTAATACACACATCTGTATGAGTGTAAAGTCCGCCATAGAGTGCTCCATCCCTTTTTTATAGGAGAGCGTTGCATTTTACGCTTTAGTTGGCGGTCATCAGCGAAATCCCCTAAAAAATACTCAACCCCAGGGGGATAGGGAGCATATATATAGTCATCCACAGACACGTGTTTCGACTTATATATATATATATACCAAACCCCTCCGCACGAGCAGGATGTGACACATGGTCAATTTATTAGGCGGAGTTTAACAGGTTTAAATTCAGAGTTTTCCTTCTCGTAGACTGGTTACCTAGCCAAGGTTAAAGAGCCCATTCTGCCCTACTATTTATCCATAGCTGGAGGGAGAGTAGGATTCATACCTTTCCCAAGGAGATTAGCGCAAAGGGAAATGCAATGACCACATCCAGGATTTGAACTTGGGGCGACGAGTCCATTTCCCATGACTTTAACCATTACACCATATATATATATATATATATATATATATATAGTTACACGGTAATAACCTACTCGAGTTTCACCATAAGGATCTTCAGGGTTAAATCCACTGGATTAATCTTTATATTAATAAATTTGCTCTACTAACGAATTGAGCACTTTATATTTGTTATATCGCTGCCTTATCATTATGAAACTTGAATCAACTATCCACTGTGACCATTTTCACCGGTAAGTCACCTTTTTCCACAAATACCATATATATATATATATAATATATATATATATATATATATATATATAAGCGCTTGTGTGTATCTGTGTGTGTTGTGTTTCCAACTTATAGCACTTATCGCAATCTCAAATACACGAGTTCCTGATCAATTCTAATTCACAATACAACGCAGGTGCCTTATCTCCCTGGTCGTTTCACGATTATAGCTGGAAACATTTTAACAAAGAAAACCACAGATAATCTTTAAACGCCGGCAAACTGATGTACTCAACAACCTCTATTGGACCCTACCTTCTTCCATATCGATGTGACCCAATAAACCAGATTTCCTCAACTTACCTCTGGACTGACTTGCTTCTCCCTTAAACGTGTTTCCTCCTACTTTCACCTACCTATCGACCTCACTTCTACCTCTCGCCTCTTACCATGTCATCGCGCTACTGTCTTCTCACCCCTACCACTAATACTCTACCTAACATCTCACCTCATACTACACTAACTAGCCTTTTACTCAAAGAATCTTAAATACCGCTATATATTACTTTCCACTTCCCTTGAAACACTTATGCATACACACACATGCAAAAGGAACATCTTTCAATGACCTTTGCTGTTTAAGTGACTTAACCTTTATCTGCAGAGACCTCCTATATATATTTTATATTTATAACTTTATTAAACTATTACACACCTCTCACCAAACCATCACGCCATTGAATTTTCACCACATACCACACCAACCACTGCGTCATACACAATCAGACTCTTGAATACTGCTGTATATTACTTTCCACTTCCCTTGAAACACTTACGCATACACGCACATACATACAAAAGCAATATCTTCCAATGAATTTTTCTGTCGAAGAGACTCTACCCTAAAACACTGCTCATCCTTCTCTTCAGAAATCTTACATAAAAATTACACATTTATAGTTTTATAAAACTTTTGTTATTGTTAAAAGACCTCTTTCCTGATTTATACACGAGGGCCTGCTGACTACGGTACCCTAATGAAATATGACCAAGTGACGTTTATTTTTCAACATAGTCTCCCTTGTGGCCCACACACTTTTTGCATCGGTGTTGCAGTGCTTGTATCCCATTGGTAAAAAGTCATCAATAGCAGATATGGCACCCGTTGTGTCATGGTTATTGTCGTTGTAAATGAGCACGACACGAGTTCAAATCCTGAGCGAGGCTGGTTGCATTTCTCATAGCGCTAATACCCTTGGAAAAAGTAAGCATCCAAATATTTTTCCTCCAGTTGTGGGTAAATAGTAGGGCAAAATGGGCTCTTTGACTTGGGCATGTCAACCGAATTTGGAAAAGAAAATTTGTTAAATACCGCATGAAAACTGATTTTGCGTTGCATCCTCCTCGTGGCTGAGGGGTTTGTAAATACATAGAGCATCATCTTATGAAATTTTCAGCCTATGAACTTTTCAGCCCACCCTTATCTACATAGTTTTTTTTATCAAGCCCTTCTCTCACCCAAAGACCTACTGTATGGCGAATTAGCAGAGGGCACCCAACCAGTAGGGAGACCACGCCTGCGCTTTAAAGATGTCTGTAAGAGGGACATGAAGACATGCCACATTAACACGAACACATGAGAGGCTTATACAGAAGACCGTACGACCTGGCGCCTTCTTGTCAAACGAAAAGGAGTGAACAAGAGAGGAAAGAAGCCGCCACAGAAAAGAGAGCGAAAAGGAAGGAGAGACAACAGCAACTCCAGCAAGCATCACTGTTTGTTTTCAGCCACTGCTCCAGAGACTGCCACTCAAAAATTGGTCTGTTCACCACTCATGCTGTTGCAGATTTTTTTAAATGGACACTACGCCATCATCTTTAGTAGACTGGAGGATGCGAAAACTCTCCCTCACACAAGGAGAGCTCTGAGGAAAGCTCGAGGCACGCTTCACCTAAAACCGCGGTTAATATCAAACGTTATAATTTTCTTTGGGGTTCTTTTTCTATAAATATATTCTTATAGATTTGATTCATAAACAAAGCACAGTAACTAATTAACAATAACATTCGCCCATAAGATATAACTTTTATTACAATACTAGCAGAGCTACACGGCGTTACTAAAAAAAAGTGAGATTTAAAAAGTAAGAAATATATATATATATATATATATATATTATATGACGTACCAAAGATTCATTATTAGGTGGCGCGCTTAACGTATGGATAATCAACGTATGGAATGAAATCGATGACCCGAGTTCAAATCCTGGACGAGAGGTTTTCGTTTTATTTTACGCTAATGCTCTTGAGAAAGACACGAATTTATCTTTTTCACCACAGTTATGGGAAAATAGTAGGTCAGACTGGGTTCTTTAGATTTGGTTAGGCAACTATTGTAGGAGAACGAAAACTCTGAACGTTACTCGACTTGAAAAGTTTGAATCAGATGAGATATCTCTTGGGAAATGTCTTTGTATCGCAAAATCTAACAAAATATTACTGTCCAAAGTTGTTAAAATTCACAAAATAATGTCGCCAAAAACTTATGAGTTTATTTGAAAACTTTTCCATTGGGAAAGATTTCAAGTTTACATAAAAATGAACATAAATTTATTTATTTCCTTTTTATATCAGCGATAAACACAACCATAATACAATAAACAGAACCGTGTTTATATATGTGTGAGTATATAGGTGTGTGTATGTGTATGTGTATATATATTTATTTGGGTGGGTGTCTATATAGGTATATATGTGTATGTATATGGAGGCACGTGGTATAATGGTTAGAGTCGTGGGAAGGCCACAAGGCTGTTTGAATTTCACATAGCGCTTGGTAAAGGTATGAATCCATATATACTCCCTCCAGCTATGGGTAAAATAGTAGGGAAGACTGGGCTCTTTAACCTTTGTTAGGAAAACCAGTCTAGGAGAAGGAAAACACTGAATTCAAACCTGCTAAACTCCGCTTAAGAAATTGACTTTGTGTCGCATCCTGCTCGTCCGGAGGGATTGGTATATATATATATATATATATATATATATATATATATATATATATGTGGTGTGTGTGTGTGTGTGTGTTGTGTGTGTAAATTAAAAGAAAGGAAATTAATCAGGCAGTATGAGTATGAAAGGTGGAATGAAAACATCACACAATGATTTTAAAGAGAAAACAATTTATAATATAATCATAGCTGATATTGATCAATATTTCGATTTTACAAAAATCATCATCAGAGCTCATTTACTCCGTGGTGTTTGGGTCGGAGATTAATGTCAAATCAGTTCAAAAACAAAAAACCTTAATTTTGCAAAAAAGAACAAAAGTTGTTACATTATTCACCAATGTGGGCATTCGCGCCATATTTTTGTCGGTCATGCCGATGTGTATAACTTTTTTGTCGGTCAACTCTTAATTGTAGCGGATTTTGAGAAGTCAACAGCAAATATGACGTCATCATATGATTGTCCCGACCGTATTCTTTAAATTGGTCATATGGCAAACACTTAATTCTGTTTTATCGTATAAGTATTAGTGTTACATAATCGCCGCCCAGCACCTATATTTGTGGCCTTGTGCCAGACTTGGAAAAGAACCTTAAGAAAAATGTACTACCGATTATCTTAGATTACTGGGTGGTCCTTGTGGAATCACCGAAAAAGTAGTTAGGATAGATAACATCTTTTTAACGAGAGAAAGCAGACGATAAGTCTAGGATTAAGAAAAATACAGTCTTTTGGACTCCAAGAAATCTTTGATCTTTTAGGTTGGTGAACTCTGGTTGACCAGTGAGATTGGAACGAATAGAATGAATCGAAAGGACTCGAAAGTTCTAAAGTAGAACCTTCTAGAAGATTATTTAGAAATGCTATTTAAGACCCGCGAATAGAATCACGAGGAGGCAGTTGGAGTTGGAGTCCGCGAGCAGAGCAGTTAGTTAGGGTCTGCGATCCGAGAAGGAGAGTCAGGCAGAGATCGTACGGAGTTAAGCTGTTGTCGCTGAGGACGATAAGGAAAGGCTAAGAAAAGCTTGTTCACCGAGAAGTTTACTAAGGACTAAAAACTCGAAGTTGAATCCAGTTAAAATACACCTCTTGTTAAGACAGAGATTATTAGGGGCCCTCTCTCTCTCAAAAGTTATAGGAAGTTTGGAACATAATAAACTTCTGAGAAGTAAACCCGGTGTTATTAGTCTGCTCTATTTACAACGAAAGAAATCTTTTTATGAATGGACTCACGACGCAAACAAGATAGTAAAGTCACTATCGCAAAGAAATCGTACTCATGAATGAAAGTCATTAAAGTGTAAAATTGTCAACACGTCAAATTGGCCGTAACGAGGAGCACGCGGCGTGCGTAAGTGATACCTTTCCCTTGACCAAAAGAAGTGGGGAAGAATTTTGGGGCTAGCTAAGACTGACTGCTACAGCTAGATCTGTGTATGTAAACAAACGAAACTCCGTACGTACGAATATACGAGTAGTAGTGCCGAAGAAGGAAAGGCACTAAGGTTAAATACGAACTGGTACCCCAACGTAATAGATCCCTAACTG